>SJXQ01005295.1:101302-114516 GCA_006408695.1 Aepyceros melampus | reverse complement strand
GCCGCCGCCGGCGCGCCGCGACCCCGGGCCTCGGGCGGCGACCGGGAGCTCCGCGGGAGGGGCGCAGGACAAAAGGGAAAGTGGGGCGAGCCCGCCAAGTTGGCGGCGCGGGCGACGCGAAGCCGTGCGCTCCCGGCGCCGCTCCTGCGCCCGCTGACCTTTCACTTTGTTCCGGAGAGGATGGCTGGGTCTTGAAGGAAAAGTTGGCCGGGCCGGCGCGCTTCTCCGCGGACAAAGCTGCCGGCTCCGTGGCTGTCAGGAGTGCGGTCGCACGACTTCGGTTTATTTCCAGGCAAACCGCTCACGCGGGCTTAGGATGTAAAAAGTTGCCCTCCCTTTGTTAATGTTTCTGGCCTCCGCTTTGCTCGCTCCGAGAATAGTTTTCCCTGGCTCGTGGCGGCAGAGAAAGCAAACTCTAAGATGGGCCACTAGCTTTCCGCAGAAGGGAGAGGCCGGCGGGAGGCGGTGTGCCTTGGGGAAGGCAGGAACGGCGCTCTCCGGGCTGACACGAGGGACCAGTTTGGGAGAAAGTGATGACCTAGCAGTTTTTCTGTGGAATTACTCCAGGTTTTCTGTGTAGTAATAACCGCGGGGACTTCTAAAGATAGGAAGCCAAGGTGTGTGATGAGGCCCTGTTACAGTCATCTGGTGTGTAGGACCTGTACTTTTATCCAGGTAATGAATGCACAGTCTTTTAACGTTTCTTTATTTCTCTCTCGCATTTTTGGGGGGTGTGGATGTAAGTAAACTGAGAACGTGCAAGAAAGTTCTTGAGTTCAACGTGAAGAGTATTTGTTAACACCTGCAACACTCAAGGAGTGTGTTAGGCTGAGCAAAACGGAAGAGGTGAGTTAGATAACCGCCAGTCACTTGTAGGAGAGAAGGTGAGCAGCGATCACAGTGCCGCTTCAGCATCTTCTGGGTCCCAGGCACTGCAGGCCCTTGGGTAAGTCCTCTCCAGCTCTCTCGCTCTGTGCAGCAGGTGCTGCCATTTCCTGTTTAACTGACGTGGGAAACGAGATTTGGGAGCAATTGGGTGACTCGGCCCAGCCAGTTATCCAGTAAGCCCTTGTTTGGTGTCTGGCACATAGTAGGTTTCTAATTAATAATTGATGAACACATTGCCCCAGATGTCACTGATTCCACAGGCAGCCTTGACTAGAGGGCTTGCCCGAGCCAGTGGCAGTGACAAGCCTGTGTTTCCTAAGCCCTTACCTGTGTCCAACCCTGCCTTGGCTGCCTGAATTCCCTCATTAAAGTCTGACAGTCATTTTTGAGGTGGGCACAGTTGCACGCCCGTTGGCACAGTAGGGAACAGGCACAGTGAAGCCCCAGGTCACAGAGCTTGTGTGGAAGACGGCTGCAGAGCCCCTTGAGCTGTATCTGTGGTGTCCTTTAAGCTGATGAAAGCTCTGGGCTTCGGGGGGTGATCCTCAGTGTTTCTTATGGAGGTGCACGTTAGGGTCGGGAGGGACTGCTGGACAGTGGCTGGGCTTGGGGTCAAGTGTTGCCACTAAATCAGGGAATGGTTACTGTGTCAGGGTTCTCTAATGGCCAGATGATTACACCGGAAGGTGGGCATTTGAAATTTATCTGGCTGCATATTTACTCTCTCTTCTTTTCTCGACCTAGAGAAAGGTCGCCACTTTTTCACACTGAAGAGAGACCACTGTTTTGTGGATTTTGAAATGCGCTCTTGGAATTTGTCTTCCGTTCTGTGGATTACTGAGTGGGAGCTCCTTCGGTTTAGTGTGTGTTCAGGGTCACCTCAGGCCTTTGACCCAGCAAGGTGCTACCTTTCAGCAGGAGGGCCTTCCCAGGAAAATTCTCTGCATTTCTAGCAGGTGGCTACTGCGTGTCTCCTCTTTTGTGTTTCTTAAGAGACGTGCACACGTGCCTGGTGGAAAGTCAGGTGGTGCCTGAAGGTGGCAGAGAAGCTGCGTCCTCTCTAGAGGCAGCAGAGGCTTGGGTTCGATCCCTGGGTTGGGAAGATCCCCTGGAGAAGGAAATGGCCACCCATTCCCTGGCCTGGAGAATTCTGGTCCGCAGAGTCGACGCAACTGAGTGGCTTTCACTTTCACTTTGTGTTACTAAGCAATACGCATGTGTTGTCTTATCTTTATTCACCGATTTTATGGGTTATCTGCTGGCTCCCGCTAAGGTTTCAGTTTTCTTGTACTCTCTCTGGTTTAGGTAACGCACAGTTGTGGTTAAATCCCTGTCAGGATCTCCGTCAGTCTGTTCAGGTCGTCGTTGTGCCTTGCTGAGCTGGACGGTGGACCACACACAATTCGATTTCTTTCCTCGTACAGACATTTTTATTTCCTTGGAATTAATAATCACTTTATTTTTCATTTGCCTGATTTCCTAGGTGTGTAGTGTGTCCAGTTGTGGTTTAATTTGCATTTCCTTTCATCTGTAAAGTGCTCCTTAATTTAATTTTTTACCCCTCAGCCTTGTCGGCTCAGCAGCCCTTGCCACAGTGCTCCAGCCCAGCCGAGGGCCTTGCTTCCGGCCTGCATGCCGCCGCCCTGGGGCTCTGCCCACCTCCTGGCCTCTGGCACTCCCTGTGCGCTCACTTGTTTGGGGTGGTGAGCAGTCTGCAGGGGCTTCCCAGTAGTTGCTGGGACCAAGACTTTGGGACTCGCGTGTCTGAGAGTGTTCTCATTCTGGTTGGGCTCGGCATCTCAGTACCTTATAGTCTTTGTTGTTGCTGTTGAGAACTCTATAGTTTGATTCTTTTTTTTTTTTTTTGGCTGCACTGTATGGCTTGTGGGATTTTAGTTCCCCAGCCAGGAACTGAACCCAAGTCCTCCACAGTGAGAGCATGGAGTCCTAACTGCGGGACTGCCAGGGAACTCGCCAGCCTGATTACTAATCGTTCGTAAGCATATTCCCACATCAGACTTTTAGGGTCCTTGCGTCCTTGATTTTCCTCGTTTTCATCAAATGCCTCCCTTGCAGTGTGTCTTCGTTCACCCTGCAGAGCACTCACTGAGTAGGCCTGGGGTCTGGGGACCGAGGTCCTGGAACTGACAGGAGTCGTTGTGTTACATGTGTGAGATAGTTCTCTACCAGCTCTCTTTTTCCAGGTGCTTTGAACGTTGGACTTCCTGTACTTAATATTCTAATTTTTAAAATCTTCTTGTCATATCTTGATATTTTTGTTCTTTTTAAGAGTATTCTTGATAATTTTCCAGTTTGTTAAAAACTTCAGCTTCTTTCATATTACCATGTTCTTTACTGTTTTTGTTCCTTTTTAAATGCCTCCTGTTCTTGTTTTATGTATACAGCATCTTTGCTTATCTCTTAATTTCGGTTCTTAAAACTACAGTTAAGTTTTGAAAACTAAAAAACATTTGGTTTCCTGCACGTCTCCTGTCTGCTGTGCGCCCCTCTCTGCTCTTACATGTTTCGGTTTCTTCCTTTCATGCTGGAGCCCTTCTTCCAGTGTCTGGTGCTCCTTGGCTGTCTGTTCATCCTTATGAATAAAATACTAAAAATGGAAAACTGAGTGTACCGGGGGGCTTGTTGCCTCGTTGCCTTCACTGGAGGGTGATGACTAATGTCTTTTGTTGGCTCTTCTCCAAACGTTGCTGTCCTCTCTCTGGTTTAGTTTCCTTAGAGGGGAGCCTTCTGTCTGCCTGGTTGGATGGCTGTTGGAGCCAGGTTAAGGGGCAGGGAGGCAGGGAGGGGCTTCCCTTTGCCTGACCCCCCTGCTTTCCCTGAGGCATCCACCGCTGCCTCTCCTTGTGCCGCTCACCCCAAGTGTGGTGCCTTCTGCCTGTGGCTGTGCAGAAGTGCTCATCTGAGTGTGTGGAGGGCCACATCCCTCCTCAGACCCTTTCCACGGCTCCTCGGCCAGCCTGCTCCTCGGCCGCGGGGCTCCCCTTCCTCCGCTCTGTGCAGTGACTCAGGTTCCTTTCTCCTCCATCTTCCTAGCCATGTTTTGTGTAGCGGTTCCAAGTGTCTGCTAGGTGGGGTGCATGTTTCTCTTTCCTGTTCTTGTCTTTGGCTGGTCTTTGATAAGAGAAGGAGTGGGGAGTCTGTTCTGCACCCAGCAATCAGAAACATTTACATTAAATCTTGAGAAGTTCCACCCGTACTAACAGCACTGCTATCCTGTGGAAAGGGCTGCCGTCTCAGATCTTCCTGTGTAGGTTGTGGTTCTGGATCACGTACCCCAGCCCCGAGGCCCAGAAGGACAACTGTGGGTAGCTTAGCTGTTGGGGACCCCACACGTGGTCAGTGCTGCATTAGGGCCAGAGCCCCGCTTCCTGCCTCTGCTTCCCATTGTATCACAAAATTGGTTTGTATCTTTGACCGCATTTTAATTGAGTTCATCTTTTAGAAAACTTTAGCTTATGGGAACCATATTTGTGCCAGCCTGCTCCTCGGCCGCGGGGCTCCCCTTCCTCCGCTCTGTGCAGTGACTCAGGTTCCTTTCTCCTCCATCTTCCTAGCCATGTTTTGTGTAGCGGTTCCAAGTGTCTGCTAGGTGGGGTGCATGTTTCTCTTTCCTGTTCTTGTCTTTGGCTGGTCTTTGATAAGAGAAGGAGTGGGGAGTCTGTTCTGCACCCAGCAATCAGAAACATTTACATTAAATCTTGAGAAGTTCCACCCGTACTAACAGCACTGCTATCCTGTGGAAAGGGCTGCCGTCTCAGATCTTCCTGTGTAGGTTGTGGTTCTGGATCACGTACCCCAGCCCCGAGGCCCAGAAGGACAACTGTGGGTAGCTTAGCTGTTGGGGACCCCACACGTGGTCAGTGCTGCATTAGGGCCAGAGCCCCGCTTCCTGCCTCTGCTTCCCATTGTATCACAAAATTGGTTTGTATCTTTGACCGCATTTTAATTGAGTTCATCTTTTAGAAAACTTTAGCTTATGGGAACCATATTTGGGGCTCTCCTCTTTAGGAACTTTATGTTCTCTGCCATTCATTGGACTTTCCACGTGTGATGAGCTGACTCATTGGAAACGACTCTGATGCTGGGAGGGATTGGGGGCAGGAGGAGAAGGGGACGATAGAGGATGAGAGGCTGGATGGCATCACTGACTCGATGGACGTGAGTCTGAGTGAACTCCAGGAGTTGGTGATGGACAGGGAGGCCTGGCGTACTGCGATTCATGGGGTCGCAAAGAGTCGGACACGACTGAGCGACTGAACTGAACTGAACCGAACGTGTGATGGATGCTGCTGTCTCGGTGAGCGGGTGGTCTGGGCCCAGCTGGCCTTGCTCCCAGCAGACCACACAGGGAGTGGCGAGTGGGGCCCGGTTGTTCAGGCTTTGCAGGTGCGCTGCAGAGGGCATTGGCTCCAGAGCTGCCCACTTGCTATCCCGCTTTACTCAACTTCTGGTATTTTTGTTTATTAAAACAGAAACAAAAAACTCTTCAGTGGTTTTGGATTTTAAAGAACAAAAATTGAAGTGGTTCTTTTAACTCTTCGAAGATGGCATTTCCTATTTAAGTCACTTTGCCACTAACATAACTGTTAGTTGGTATTTTACTTTGGAACAGTTTTTGGACTGCTTTCTGCAGCCCACTTTTAATAGATTTGTAAGTTCTGATCAGGGTGTGTTTAAAGTGCTGTTTCCAAGGGGTCTGTAGGCAGTGTTGAGCTGAGGTGCTAGTCTAGATACTGTGTAAGAGGATATGCAAGTTTATGAGGTTGGTGTCTGATTTCACAAAACTTAACAGTGTAACAGAGCAAATACCAAGCAGGAAGTGAGATGGAGTCAGTTGAGAGTAAACAAGAAAAGGCCTGGCTGTGTGCTGGTTGCTCCAGGCAGACTTGGTTGGGAGAAGCTCCTTGAGGAAGATGAGCTCGCCTAAGGTCCTAAGGAGGTGAGACGTGAAATGGAAGGGCAAAGTTCGGCTATACATCTCAGAAGGAAAAAAAATTAGGCATTTTAGCAAAGTTAGAAAAATACCACTGTAATGGCAGAAAGCAAAGAGGAACTAAAGAACCTCTTGATGAGGGTGAGGGAGGAGAGTGAAGAAGCCGGCTTAAAAGTAAGCGTTAAAAACACTAGGATCATGGCATCCGGCCCCATTGCCCATGGCAGATTGAAGGGGAAGAGGTGGAAGTAGCGACAGATTTCCTCTTCTTGCACTCAGAGTTGTTGCGGATGGTGACTGCAGGCATGAAACCAGGAGACGGCTGCTGCTTGGCAGGAAAGCTGTGACAAACCTCGACAGCGCATTGAAAAGTGGAGATGTTACTCTGCCGACAAAGGTCGGTATAGTTAAGGCTGTGGCCTTCCCTGTGGTCACGTACGGTTGTGAGAGCTGGACTGTACAGAAGGCAGAATGCCAAAGAATTGATGCCTTTGAACTGGGGTGCTGGAGAAGACTCCTGAAAGTTCCTTGGACAGCAAGGAGATCAAACTAGTCAATCTTAAGGGAAATCAACCCTGAATGCTCGTTGAAAGCACTGATGCTGAAGCTGAAGCTCCAGTATTTTGATCATCTGATGCAAACAGCCATCCCATTGGAAAAGCCCCCAATGCTGGGAAAGATTGAGGGCAGAAAGAAAAGAGGGTGTCAGAGGATGAGATGGCTGGATAACACCACTGGTGCAATGGACATGAACTTGGGCAAACTTCAGGAGATGGTGAGGGACAGGGAGGCCTGGCGTGCTGCAGTCCCTGGGGTTGCAGAGTCTCACATGGCTGGGCGGCTCAGCAGCAGTAGCAGCTGCAAGGAGAGTTGGGACCTGGAAGCGCAAGCATGCCAGGTCTTTCCGTCTGCCTGTTTCTGGTCCAGCTGTGCCAGCCTGTGCCCAAGGTGGTGGTGACCAGTGAGTGTGTGCTGTGCGCACTTTTCTTTCACAGACCATCTCATGGGCTTGTGTCTCTTAACGTTTTCGGTAGCCAGGTGTTTTACAGACGTCCCAGCTTCCTTGGTTATGAGCTGGGTGCATCTGAAGCCTTTGTGCACGGTGATATTACTGGTCAGACAGGGCGCGCGGCATGAGCTGAAGCTGGACAGGCGGGCGCTGGGCTACTGAGGGCCTTGTCACCGTGGCGACATGTTGGTGTTCTCTTGAGTGCTGTAGGCATCAGCAGGGGATTGTTTTGGAATTCACATTTTAAAAAGACGACCCTGGCTTCTCTGTGAAGAGTGGCTGGGTGAAAGCTGGAGGGGAGCAGGGGGCCAGTGAGCACGCTCGGCCCCATGGTGGGTGGAGTCCAGGCACATGTGTTTGAGTTTGTTTTGAGAAGATGAGTTAGTTTCACGGTTCAGATTCTGGAAGTATGGAGTGAGACGCCCCTGTCTCGTCCCCCAGGCGCTCGGGTCTCCTGGCAGGCTCCCAGGATTGCAGTTACTGTGTATGCAGACACGTGCACACGTAGAGACGTTAGAGCTTCTGTTATGGACCTTTCCGACCTACTCAGATGTAGACATGGTGGTAGGCACACCCCGTTTCCTGTCCCCCGAGTCAGCTGTTGTCTCCTCATGAGCACCCCCGAGTCCATCCTTAAGTGTTTTTAAGCGGTTCTTAGCTATATTTCGTATGTGAATATTTCAGTTAGAGCAAGTGTCTCTTTCAGTCAGTAAATACTCAGGCACTGTTCGGATTTCTCATTTCAAGTCAGGAACAAAATACGGCCTCCTCTTTGCCTTTGATAGGCATCTGTTAATTCTCAGTACGTTGATTTCCATGTCGCTGTTTTTCTCTTGCAGTTAAGTTTTGGAGAGATTGTTTTCAGTTCAGTTCAGTCACTCAGTCGTGTCTGACTCTTTGTGACCCCATGAATCGCAGCACGCCAGGCCTCCCTGTCCATCACCAACTCCCGGAGTTCACTCAGACTCATATCCATTGAGTCCATGATGCCATCCAGCCATCTCATCCTCGGTCGTCCCCTTCTCCTCCTACCCCCAATCCCTCACAGCATCAGGATCTTTTCCAATGAGTCAACTCCTCGCATGAAGTGGCCGAAGTACTCTGTCCCAAAGTTCCCCGCAGCCTTACTCTTGCGGGCCCCACCCTGTGATGCTGCGTACCACGCCCCTTTGTGCTCTGCTCCCCACCACCGCCGCCTGAGGTCTGCAGCTGCAGGCTTCCCACGTGACAGCCGCTCGCTGCGGGCAGCTCCTGGCGGGTGAGACTGGGGCTGTGCGGGGAGCCCGCTGCAGGCGGGGTGCTGCAGGCGGGGTGCGCGCTGGATTCCCATGGCTCGGTGCGGGGGAGAGGGGAGCGTCACACGGATGCTTTAAGCTCATTGTCTGCATGTTGAAGTACACACTTGGGGTATGTTAGGTTAAATAACGTTTATTACAGATTACTTGTGTTTCTCTTTCCTTTTTTTCTGGCCGTGGTGTGGCGTGTGGGATCTCGTTCCCTGAGCAGGTGTCGGACCTGGGCGCCTGCATTGAGAGCATAGAGTCTTAGCCACTGGACCACCAGGGAGGCCCTGCAGGTTTGTCCTTTTAAAAAATTAAGCAAAACTGCGTCATTACTGGTGTTCAAGTTTCTGTCAGACAGAGTAGCTCTTGCTTGGTGGTGGTAGAGGTCGCTGATGCTCATTGCTGAGAATCGTTGGCGCGTTAGGTGCAGAATGGCAGGCTGTATTTATTAGCTGGAACACTTGTACAGAGGAAGACTGCTCAGTGACCGTGAAGCACACTCATGGGCAAGGAGGTGTAGGTTCTTGACACTGGACTGACACCCAGGAGCCTCTTGGTAAGTGCTTGCCTAAGAAGGACCAGAGAGTTCTTTGTCCTGTGTAATTTGACAGTTGTCTGCTAAGCAGGCTGCTGAGTGATAGGTCCTCTCTTACCGTCAGAATCCAAGGCTGGCGTTCAGACTTAGCGTCTTGGTTGCTTCCTCATCCTTGCTGTTGGCTTGTGTTTTGTGAACTCCTGGAACACTACGGAGAAGCAGAATGCCAGTTGCCGTGTGGCCCCGTGGTTGGTCAGGGGTTCCCCCACCTCTGGCTCAGCCTGCCCTTCTGTTTTCCTTCTCGTAGAAATGGTCTGCTCAAATCTGTCATTATGGTTCCGTACTATCTGTCATTAATCTGTATCAGATTCAGTGGCAATGAGACACTTAACCAAAGCAGGCAGACTTTTTTTGGAGATGGTATCAATGCACGGCATACATGCAGAAACACGCGTGCTTATGTGTTTCACATCACACATGCCCCTAGACCCTTGATCACGCAGGGACACTAGCAGAGCCGCAGACGCCCCCGTGGCCCCTGGCAGGCTGCCCTGTGCTTGCCCAGAGGTCACTGTTGCCCTGACTCCTGACGCTTTGGTGGCATTTCCTGACTCTGCGCTTGATGTGAAGGGCGTCATGCAGGGTGAGCGTGTGTCTGCCTGTGGGGTCCTGGGGTTGCTCGCTTCCCCCTCACTGTGTAATGTCCCCATGCCTTCAGTCACGGGCCTTCTCCTTTGAGCTGTGTGCAGTCTGGGCTCTTGAGCCGAGGTGGTGTGGACATCTTGTGCTGAGCACTGGTGCACGTTCCTGTGGGGTGTGGCCGGGAGTGAGGGTGTCCAGTTATGGACATGCGCGTATCCAGGGGTTCGCACCCAAGGACAGGTGTGAGGAAGCGCCAGCGCTCAGTCCTTGTGGACACCTGATGTTTTGTCTTTTGAGCCGTTCTGGTAGGCGTGCAGTGTGCCCAGTCGTGGTTTACTTTGCATTTCCCTGAGGACTGTTGATGTTAAGCATTAGTGCGCTTTGAAAAAAATATGCATTTGTCTTGTTTCCGGCTGTGCTGGTCTTTGCTGCTGTGCGTGGTGCGCTCTCCGGCTGTGCTGAGGGCGGCGCGCTGCGTGGCCTCTCTGTTGGGCAGCGTGGGCTCGGGGCCATGCCGGCTTCAGCGGTGCGGCGCACGGCTGCGTCTCCCGCCAGCACGTGGAACCTCCCTGGACCAGGGATGGCACCCGGGTCCCCTCCTTGGGCAGGCTCCCTGGACCAGGGATGGCACCCGGGTCCCCTCCTTGGGCAGGCTCCCTGGACCAGGGATGGCACCCGGGTCCCCTCCTTGGGCAGGCTCCCTGGACCAGGGATGGCACCCGGGTCCCCTCCTTGGGCAGGCTCCCTGGACCAGGGATGGCACCCGGGTCCCCTCCTTGGGCAGGCTCCCTGGACCAGGGATGGCACCCGGGTCCCCTCCTTGGGCAGGCTCCCTGGCCAGGGATGGCACCCGGGTCCCCTCCTTGGGCAGGCTCCCTGGACCAGGGATGGCACCCGGGTCCCCTCCTTGGGCAGGCTCCCTGGACCAGGGATGGCACCCGGGTCCCCTCCTTGGGCAGGCTCCCTGGACCAGGGATGGCACCCGGGTCCCCTCCTTGGGCAGGCTCCCTGGACCAGGGATGGCACCCGGGTCCCCTCCTTGGGCAGGCTCCCTGGACCAGGGATGGCACCCGGGTCCCCTCCTTGGGCAGGCTCCCTGGACCAGGGATGGCACCCGGGTCCCCTCCTTGGGCAGGCTCCCTGGACCAGGGATGGCACCCGGGTCCCCTCCTTGGGCAGGCTCCCTGGACCAGGGATGGCACCCGGGTCCCCTCCTTGGGCAGGCTCCCTGGACCAGGGATGGCACCCGGGTCCCCTCCTTGGGCAGGCTCCCTGGACCAGGGATGGCACCCGGGTCCCCTCCTTGGGCAGGCTCCCTGGACCAGGGATGGCACCCGGGTCCCCTCCTTGGGCAGGCTCCCTGGACCAGGGATGGCACCCGGGTCCCCTCCTTGGGCAGGCTCCCTGGACCAGGGATGGCACCCGGGTCCCCTCCTTGGGCAGGCTCCCTGGACCAGGGATGGCACCCGGGTCCCCTCCTTGGGCAGGCTCCCTGGACCAGGGATGGCACCCGGGTCCCCTCCTTGGGCAGGCTCCCTGGACCAGGGATGGCACCCGGGTCCCCTCCTTGGGCAGGCTCCCTGGACCAGGGATGGCACCCGGGTCCCCTCCTTGGGCAGCACTTGCTGAGGGTGGTCCTGGGCCCCTCGTGCTTGTTAACTGTGCTGCTGAGGCGCTTTTGGGGTGTGCCTCTGTAAACTCCCATCCTGCTGGGGCGTGTGTGACCCCTTTACCTGGTGGGCGGTGCCCACTGTCGGGGTGAGCTGTGCTCTGTTCACGCACTCTCCAGCCGCTCCCGCTCTTTGCTGTGTGACTAGCACTGCTGTGAACGGCCGTGAACAGCTGTGTGTGTGGAAGTGGTTCGTTCTCTCGGGCGCCTGTGGAGGAGCAGGATTGCTGGGCCTGGGGTCACTCTGGGTGGGAACCGCTTGCCTTTGTTACACGGTGGCTGTGGCCTCGTCCGTTCCATCAGCAGTGTGTGAGACTCGCCGCCTCTCCACGTGCCTGCAGACGCTCGTTGTTAGCTGTCTCTGTCACGGCCGCTCTGTTGGATTTGGTGGGGGTCTTATGCTGCTGCTGATTCGGGTTTCCCTGTTTGTGTTACTTTGCTCACAGAAGTGTCTGCAGAGATCCTTTGCCCATTTTAGTTAGATGGTGTCTGTGGTGAGTGGTGAGCATTTTCTATACATTGAAGACTCTGGACACAAACCCCTTCCTGATAAATGACTAGGAAACGTTTCCCTCCATTTTGTAGGGGTCTTCTTGAGACAGTGTGTGTTTTGGGCGCGCTGGGTCTTTGCTGCCGCTCGTCGGCTTTCCCTGGTGTGTGAGTTGGGGCTTTTCTCCGGTGCGGCGTGTGGCCCTTCCGTCGCAGCGGCCTCTCGTTGGGGAGCACGGGCTGTGGGCCTGTGGGCTCAGTAGGTGACTCCTGGGCTTAGTTCCCCTTGGCACATGAAATCTTCCAGAACCAGGGACCAGGCCCACGTGTGCAATATTGCCAGGCGGACCTCTAATACTGGATCACCTCTTTGAGGTGCAGATGGCTTTGATTTTGAGGGAGACGAGTCTGTTTTCTTCCTTTGGTGTCTCTTTCTGGTGTCGTGTCTGGGAGTCCATTACCAGATCCACTGTTAAGACGTTAGCACTGCGCTGTCCTCTGAGTTATATATTATAGTTTTAAGTCTTATATTTTGGTCTGGGATCCATTTTGACTTACATTTTGTGTATGGTGTGAGGTAGTGTATCCAACGTTATTCTCTGCCAGTGGACAGGCAGTTGTCCTAGGACCAGTGGTTGAAATCCTCCCCCAGGATTGTTTGGACACCTCTGCTGTGAGTTGACGGGCCCCAGACGTTGGGACTCCTTTCTGGACTCTGAGTGGTGTTCACTGGTTTGTATGTCAGTACCACACTGTCTTGAATACCGCACCTTGGGAGTGTGGGTCCACCAGCTTTGCTCTTGCTCCTCTGGGTCCCTTGCAGTTCCGTGTGAGTTTCAGGGTGAGCTTGTCCACAGATGCAGAAGGCCTTCCATGGTTTCTGTGGGGATTGCCTGGACTTTGTGGTTCATGTCAGGGAGCCCTGCTGTAGTGATGACACTTAGTCTGACAGTCCGTGAACACAGCGCGTTCGTGAACACAGCGCGTCTTTCTGTCTGCTTAGGTCTGTATCTTCTTCCAGTCTTTTTTTTTTCCTCAGTCAGGTTAGCTAAATTTATGTCAGTTTTGTTATCTCTTCAAAGAATCATCTTTTGGTTTTGATGACAGTCTCCGATTTTCTTCTCTAGTTTTGTCTGGGGGGAGGTGGGCGGTTGGCGTGCAGCACGTGGGATCCTAGCTCTCTGGCCAGGGACCGAAGCTGTGTGCCGGACACGGGAGGCTCGGGGTCCCGACCAGTGGACCGCCGGGGAACCTGGTTGGTTTTGCTTGTCTCTATTCTTAAATTTTCACTCCCCACCTTTGTGACTCCTGCTTCTTTTGGGTTTAGTTTGCACTTGGTGGAATTGTTTTTGCGTGTGTAATGTGTGCGCTGTAGGGGTCAGGACCCCTTACCCCCTGTGTGGCTGTGCTCGGAGCAGCGTCATTTACTGGGAAGACCACCCTGTGCTCCTTGTCGTCCAGGGCCGCTTTGGCACAAGTGAGGAAAAGCACAGCTGTGCGGCTCTTGAGGCCTCTCCTGTAGGACCTCCTTCCTGCCTTCTGCCATGCTCACCTCTCCAGGGTTGAAGTTGTGTCCCCCCCAGGTAATGGGGTGCAGAGGCAGGGAAGGTGGATGGGCCACTCACGGCCTGACCTGCGTGGTGCTGTGGGTGTTCGCCCCAGGAGTGAGGCCCCATGTTGTGTGGGGATGGTGGGCTGTTTGCCAGGCGACCGGCAGCCATCCCAGTGGCATGCTGACCACTGGT
>SJXQ01005295.1:0-97769 GCA_006408695.1 Aepyceros melampus | reverse complement strand
GCCCAAGGTGGGCGTGGTTTGGGCGCGCTCCGGCTGCATAGTGTGGCCCCGCTGCGGTGCTGCCTGGGCGTGGTCTGGGCGTGCTCCGGGCGCATAGTGTGGCGTGGCTGGGGTGCTGCCTGGGCATGGCAGGTGCTGTCTGTCACCTGCTCTGGATGTTCGGAGACTCCCCCACGTGACTGGGGGTGTTGGAGCCTCTTCTGCCCATGTGGGAAGGTGCTGTGCAGGGCGTCCCAAGGTCAAGAAGAAATTGCAGAGGGTACTTTGGAGATGCCAGCGGGAAGAGTCATCCTCCACCCCAATCCTAGAACACATAGGAAGCTGAGTCCCCAGGATGAAACCGAGTCTGCTGTGGTGGAGCTCAGAGAGCTGCTGCAGGGGGCAGGGGGGTCCCGCTGACCCTGGCGCCAGCCTTTACTGGGATACAGGGTGCTCTGCCCTCCAGTTTTGAGAATCCAGCAAGACGTCGTGTGGGAATGGCGGGATGAATTGGGAGCCACGGGGCAGTTATGAGAGTGTAGGCATTAGACACTTGTGTAAATGCCTTGTGGAAGATTTTTCCTCATCTTGGGCACAGCCTAGCACGGCGCACGGGCAGTTGAGGTGACTGGTCCACGATCAGAAGCCCAGAGGGTTTCTCATCCTTGTCCCAAGGGCGGTGGCGAGCTTCGGGAGGGGGTGGCATGTGCAGGTGTGCGTGGTGGGAAGGCCTCCCGGCCGCTGTGTGCGGAGGGCCTTGTGGAGCAGCTGCGACAGTGGGGGCAGCAGTCCTGGGGAGATGGGGAGGCCCTTCCCTGTGGGACCTGATTCCATGGGCGCTGAGGTGGCTGAGGATGGTTCCCAGGCCCCAGACCTGAGCTGGACGCTGGCTTCCTCTTGAGCTCCAGACTGGAGAGAGGTGCCAGTCATTGAGACAGGCACAGGCAGGGCTGAGGTCAGCTCCAGGCACGGTTGGTTTCAGAGGCTGGAAAGGTTGGATAGTAAATATTTTAGGCTTTGGGCACCATGAAGCAAAATCAAAGATAAATTCATAATTTTTTATTGACAGAAGTCAAAATACGGTGTTGATGGTTGACTGCTCTTCTCTGCCTTCCTGGTGACCCATAACAGTGACCGTTTTGGATGAGTGTTCTGCTCGCTTGGGTGTGGAGTTGGTCCCTGTCTTCAGGATCTGTTGGAAACGCTCATCTGCTGATGCTGGACTTGAGCAAAGATCAGTTTTCTGTTCCTCATCTTTGAAAAGGTCTCCATGCTGATAGGTTGGAAAGGTTGGATAGTAAATATTTTAGGCTTTGGGCACCATGAAGCAAAATCAAAGATAAATTCATAATTTTTTATTGACAGAAGTCAAAATACGGTGTTGATGGTTGACTGCTCTTCTCTGCCTTCCTGGTGACCCATAACAGTGACCGTTTTGGATGAGTGTTCTGCTCGCTTGGGTGTGGAGTTGGTCCCTGTCTTCAGGATCTGTTGGAAACGCTCATCTGCTGATGCTGGACTTGAGCAAAGATCAGTTTTCTGTTCCTCATCTTTGAAAAGGTCTCCATGCTGATAGGTTTTGCCAAATGCCAAATTCAGTCCAGAAACATGACTTTTTTGAACTTAGGGTGTTACTCGTACTGTAAACTCCACATTTGAAGAGTGTATTGTTTAGCACTTTTCCCTGCTTTTTGCAGCTATCACTACTAATTCCAGAACGTTTCTGTCACCCTGAAAAGAAACCCTGTGCCCATTAGCTGCCACTCCCTGTTCCCTCCCCGCAGTCCCTGGCAGCCACTGCTCTGCTTTCTGTCCTTGTGGATTCGCCTCTTCTGGGTGTTTCATATAAATGGAATCATATGTGCTTGTGTTGAGTCTCTCCGTCGTGTCTGACTCTTTGCAACCCCATGGAATGTAGCCCACCAGGCTCCTCTGTCCCTGGGGGTTCTCTAGGCAAGAATGCTGCAGTGGGCTGCCATGCCCTCCTCTAGGGGATCTTCCCCACCCAGGGGTCAAACCCAGACTCCCAGTTGCAGGAGAATTCTTTACTGTCTGAGCTGTCAGTGAAGCCCATGAGTACTAGAGTGGGTAGCCTGTCCCTTCTCCAAGGGGGCCTTGCTGACCCAGGAATTGAACTGGGGTCTCCTGTGTTGCAGGCAGACTCTCTACTAGCTGAGCTACCAGGGAATTTATAAACGGAATCATACGTGACTGTCTTCTGTGGCTGTCTTTCCTTGTCAGCATGGAGGCGTCCACGTTGTGGGCTGTGTTGGCCCCGGACGCCGTCTTGATGGATGAGGAAGGGGGCACTGTGTGCAGGTAGCAGGCTTGTTTCTGCTCTGCAGTGGGTGGGCTTTGGGTTTGCTTCCGCCTTTTGGCTGCTGTGCACATCTGAGTGCAAGTTTCTGTGCGGTGGGCCTCTTCACGCAGGTGTCCTGGGCGTGCGCCTAGTGCTGGTGTTGCTGGGTCCGACGGTGACTCAGCGTTTACCTGTTTGACTGCACTTCTTCCATTCCCACCAGCGGCGGGTGGATCCAGGCTTTCCACATCCTTGCCTTCACGTACTGTGCCCACTTTTAGTTTGGTTGTCTTTTACCTTCTGAGCTGTAAGAGATTTTCTGTCTTCTGACCCACGTCTCTTACTAGGTTACAATGATTTGCAGAAAAATTTTTCATTCTATGGTTGTCTTTCACTTTCTGATTGTTTTTTTGGTGTCCTTGGAAGAACAAAAGTGTTTAATTTTGACAAAAGTCAGGCAAAAGCTTTTTCCTTTGGTTGCCTGCATTTTTGGTGCCATGTGATTGCATCGTCTGTGTCGTACAGTGTGCTTCTTTCTGAGGGTTCTGTAACATTCAGGTCTGTACTCTGCGGTGCTCTTGGTGTCTGACGTGAGGCGGGACTCTTCCGTGCGTGGCTTTCGGTTGGTCCCCGCTGCTTATTGCTGACTCTCTCTCGCCACTGAATTGTGGAGGCACCCTTGTTGGCAGTCAGTTGACCACACATGTGAGGTTCGTTTCTGGATTCTCAGGTCTGGTTTGCATAGCCTGTGTCTGTCCTGCTGCTGGTACCACCTGGTCTTGACTTCTGTGCTCATGTCATAAGTGAAACAAATGGGGAGGGGTGAGTCCTCTGACCTAGTTCTTCTTTTTCAAGATCTTTTCAGGCTTATCCAGACTCCTGCTTCCTTATGAGTTTTAGGAGCAGGTTGGTATCTGCAGAAGAGCCTTCTGAGACTGAGATCAGGAGTGTGGTGACTGCAGGTCAGTTTGGAGTGTGTCCCCCTGACGTCTTCCAGTCCACGAACTCGGGTGATGCTCCCATTTGCTGAGTCTCCAGTTTCTTTTTTATAAAGAAATAGTTTTGCTCGTTGCCGTGTTTGGCTGTGCTGGGTCTCCCTTGCTGCCGTGGCCTTTCCCTAGTCATGGCACCAGCGCTGCCCTGGATTTGGTATGGGGAATTCTCGGTGTGGAGCGCGGGCTCAGACCTTGGGCTCAGAGGTCGTGGCGCACGGGATTCGTCATTCTGAGGCTTGTGGGGTCTTCAGGACCGGGGAGGGGGCTCGCACCCCCGTCGTTAGCAGTGGATTCTTACCCACGGGGCCACCGGGGAGTTCTCCCACTTTCCTGCTTGATTTTAGTATTTGAGTCTTCTTGCTTTCTTGGTCAGTCTAGTCAGAGGTTTGAGTTAAGTTGAAATGTTGCGAGGAAGTAACTTTTGATTTTATTGATTTCTGATTGTTCTTCTGTTCCCTAGTTTATTTTCACTCTGGTCTTTATTTCCTTTTGCTTGCTTTGGGATTTGTTTTCTTTTTTCTAGTTTCTTTTTTTTTTTTTTTTTTAAATTTTATTAATTTATTTGGCTGCTCTGGGTCTTAGTGGCAGCGTGTGGGATCTACCTCCCTAACCAGGGATCGAACCTGGGCCCCCTGCACTGGCAGCTTAAGAGTCGTCACCAGTGGACCACCAGGGAAGTCCCCCTTTTTCTAGTTTCTTAAGGTGGAAGCTTAGGATCTTGGCATGAGTTCTTTTCTGATACAGGGGTTTAAAACTGTACCATTTCCTTCAAATGTTTCTTTCCTGTGTTATTGGGTTGACTTACGTTTCCTCAAAAGGTATATTGAGGTCCTGAGTTCCCAGAATCTCAGAATGTGACCTTGTTTGGAAATAGGGTCATAGCAATGAATTCAGATGAGGTTGGCCTTGAGCAGGGCGGGCCCAGGTGGCTCCTCTGAGAGGAGAGTGCCCCGCAAGCACAGGTCTGCACAGAGCGAGGATGGGGGGGAGTCCTGGGGGAGGTGCCTGTCTGCCCAGAGTGAGTGCCCAGCATCTCTGGCAGGCAAGGGGCAGCTCCCCCGGAGTCGTCAGAGCCGGTGTGGCCCGGCTGGGCTTCTGGCCTCCAGACTTGTGAGACAGGGAGTCTCTCGTGTTGTAGCCAACCCAGGTTATGGTGTTCGCTTATGGCCGCCCTCGGGAACGAGCAAGGTGCTTCCTGTGAGTTTTGATATGTTGTGGTTTCTTTTTTTGTAGCTCAAAATATGTTCTGTTTTCTTTGACCCGTGGGTTGCTTAGAACTGTAGTGCTTAATTTCTCAGTGTTTAGGTATTTCCTGGACTACCCCGTTTTCTTGATTTCTAGTTGCATTATGGTCAGAGGACATACTTTTGTCGAATTTGCTAGACTCTGAATGGCTCAGAGTCTGCTCTGCCCTCCTCAGCATGGCCCGCGCCGTCCAGGCAGCTGCGCGGTGTGTTGGGTGGGGGTGCCCAGTCTCGAGTCTCCTTACCCTGTCTCCCCACCCCTCGTGTTTCTTTGGTGATTCTGTTGGTTACTGACAGCAGGGTTCTGGAGTCGCCGGCTGTTGCTGCTGGCTTTTCTTTTCCTTTCAGTTATGTCAGGATTTGCATCACGTATTCTGAGACTTCGTTTTCAGTTCAGGCGCTCAGTTGTGTTCAACTCTTTTCAACCCTGTGGACCGCAGCATGCCAGGCTTCCCTGTCCATCACCAACTCCTGGAGCTTGCTCAGACATGTCCAAGTCAGTGATGCCATCCAACCATCTCATCTTCTGTCGTCCCCTTCCCCTCCTGCCCCAATCTTTCCCAGCATCAGAGTCTTTTCTAATGAGTCATTTCCTCGCATCAGGTGGCCAAAGTATGGGAGCTTCAGCTTCAGCATCAGTCCTTCCAATGAATATTCAGGACTGTTCTCCTTCAGAATGGACTGGTTTGATCTCCTTGCAGTCCAAGGGACTCTCGAGCCTTCTCCAATACCATAGTTCAAAAGCATCAATTCTTTGGTGCTCAGCCATCTTTATGGTCCAACTCTCACATCCATACATGACCACTGGAAAAACCATAGCTTTGACTGTACGGACCTTTGTTGGTAAAGTGATGTTTCTGCTTTTTAAATATGCTGTCTTGGTTGGTCATAGCTTTTTCCTGGGGAGCGAGCGTCTTCTCATTTCACGGCTGCAGTGAGCCATCTGCAGTAATTTTGTAGCCCCCCAAAATAAACTTTGTCACTTTATTTTTGGAAACAAAATGGAAAGTCTGTTTCTGTTGTTTCCCCTTCTATTTGCCATGAAGTGGTGGGACTGGACTGGATGCCATGATCTTAGTTTTTTGAATGTTGAGTTTTAAGCCAGCTTTTTCACTCTTCTCTTTCACTTTCTTCAAGAGGCTCTTTAGTTCCTCTTCACTTTCTGCCATAAGGGTGGTGTCACCTGCATATCTGAGGTTATTGATATTTCTCCCGGCAATCTTGATTCCAGCTTGTGATTCATCTAGCCCGGCATTTCACATGGTGTACTCTGCATAGAAGTTAAATACGCAGGGTGACAACATACAGCCTTGATGTACTCCTTTCCTGATTTGGAACCAGTCCATTGTTCCAAGTCCTGGTCAAACTTGCTTCCTGACCTGCATACAGATTTCTTAGGAGGCAAGTCAGGTGGTGTGGTATTCCCATCTCTTTCAGAATGTTCCACAGTTGTGGTCCACATAGTCAAAGGCTTTAGCATAGTCATTGAAGCAGAAATAGATGTTTTTCTGGAACTTCCTTGCTTTGTTGTTGCTGCTAAGCCGCTTCAGTCGTGTCCGACTCTGTGCGACCCATAGACGGCAGGCTCCCCGTCCCTGGGATTCTCCAGGCAAGAACACTGGAGTGGGTTGCCATTTCCTTCTCCAACGCATGAAAGTGAAACGTGAAAGTCAAGTCGCTCAGTTGTGTCCAACTCTTAGCGACCCCGTGGACTGTAGCCCACCAGGCTCCTCCATCCATGGGATTTTCCAGGCAAGAGTTTTGGAGAGGGTTGCCATTGCCTTGTTATGCATATATTTACGTTATTACACCTACCTGTTGTTTGTCTTTGTGTGAAATGTCCCTCTCCGGCTCTAGCAGTGTTTTTTGCTCTAAAGGCAGTTCAGGGGACCTCCCTGGTGGACCAGTGGCTGAGACTGTGCTCCCAGTGCAGGGGCCTGGGTTTAGTTTCGGGTCAGGGAACTGGATCCCGTGGGCAGCAGCTGAGATCTGGCACAGCCAAGTAAACCAATAACTCATCAACGGTAAAAAGCCTCTCTGCGTTCATCGTCATCACCGAGGAGGCAGGCTCTGCTCTGCTGGGTGTTCGTTTCTGAATATCTTAACGCCCGCTGCTCCTCCTTCCCTCCATCGTTTCCTGTTTTGTTGCTAGGTATTTTCCAGTGTACTGTTTTAATTCTCTTATTGTCTGACTGTGGTTATTATTTTTTATTTCCCTGAGGATTACTACTTAATATTTTAACTTATAACAATCTACTTTGTATTATACTAGTGCTATTAAAATAGTATATATCAAAAAATTTGTTCCTGGGGTATGGAGAACGGGTAGTTAGGGGATTTGGGATCAACATGTACGTGCTGCTGTATTTACAGTGGATAACCAACAAGGACCTGCTGTACAGCACATGAAACTCTGCTCAGTATCATGTGGCAACGTAATTGGGAGAAGAATTTGCAAAAGACAAACACGTGTGTGTGTAACTGAGTCACTTTGATATACGACTGAAACCAACGATGTTGTCAATCAGCTGTATTCCACTAGAAAGTGAGATACAGAGCAAATGTGCTCCCTGGTTCCTCAGCTGGTGAAGGATCGCCTGCAGTGCAGGAGACCTGGGTTCAGTCCCGGGTTTGGGAAGATGCCCTGGAGGAGGGAGCGCTGCCCACTCCAGTGTTCTGACCTGGAGAATTCCATGGACTGTGTCGTCCCTGGGGTCCCAAAGAGTCGGATGCGACACAGCGACTTGGAACCGCCGTCACCTTCCTCCAGCCCCGTTCCTTACGCTCTTGCTTTGTTACTCTCACACACACTGAGCTCCATGGCTGACGGCGACTGCTTCACGCAGCTGTCTCCTGAGTCACGTGGGAGAACAGAGCCTGACAACTCAGGATGCCTGTGTGCCGTCCGTAGTGCTCAGCTGTGTGGCTGCCTTTTCTGGTGCTCTCTCTTTCTTCCCCGTGGGTTTGTGTTCCTGCCCGAGACCTGTCGTTTACTGTGAAGGGATTCCTTAATATTTCATGCAGAGTGTGTCTGCGGGTGACACATTCTCTCTAGTTTATCTCGGCATGCTGTATTTCCTGTTTCATTCATGAAGATACTTTGTTGTGTATAGAAGTCTCGGTTGACAGTCTCTTTCCTCTGATGCCTTAGAAGCCACTTCATTGCCTTCTGGCCTCCTTGGCTGCGTTGAGAAGTCAGTGGCAGGCTCGTGCAGGGCCCCTTGTGCACAGTGAGTGGGTCGCTCCTGTCTGGCTGCATTTGGGGCTTGGCTTTCAGCAGCTAGATTATGTGTCTAAGTGAGGATCTCTTTGAGTTTATCTTATTTGGAGTTTGCTGAGCTTCTCGAATTTTCTGGGTTTTCTGGTTGTTTTTCTTTGAGTTATGAATTCTGTGGTGAGTGTTGTCTGCAGTGCGCCTTGCCCTCTTTTACCCTGGCTAACGTCTTTGCAAGATACACACAGCGACCGTGGCATTGGAGCGTGGTGCTCGGTGTTTGAAGCCGCCCCTCTCCTCGAGTTTGCATGACGAGTTCAGCTGGCGTGGCAGGTGGCGCTGGGCGGGAGGCGTTTGCCTGGTGTTGCTGAGCTCTGCCTGTGATGAAGGCAGCCCTAGGTGCTTTGGGCGTGGGAGCCTGGCTGCGAGCTGCTGTGTGTGGCCCTGGATTTGAGTCTCACGTGGTCTTTACTGCAGTTAAGGACCCAGAGCCACCCTGGCGCTTAGGCTCCCGGGAACAGGCCGCGCGCCGGGCTCTGCTGGCTCTGCCGCAACCCTGATTCCGGGGCCTCTGTCTTCTGTCAGAATTCTTACTCTGTATTTTGATGACTGGTTTCTTTATGCAAGCTTTCTTCATCATCGTCTCACTGGTGGGACTGTAAACTTTTCAAAGATGGGACTCTAGCTTTTCTTGGTCTCCCAATACCTTAATTTTACCTAGCACAATTTTAGGTGATTTCTGTTGTGTAACAATGTATAATAGGAGAAGGAGGTGTCAGTGGCCTGTGGATGGATAGACTGATTTATTTACATGTGTGTAAATTTGACCATGGGTACATCATGCTCAAAATTCTCCAAGCCAGACTTCAGCAATACATGAACCGTGAACTCCCTGATGTTCAAGCTGGTTTTAGAAAAGGCAGAGGAAGCAAGAGATCAAATTGCCAACATCCGGTGGATCATGTAAAAGCAAGAGAGTTCCAGAAAAATATCTCTGCTTTATTGACTATGCCAAAGCCTTTGACTGTGTGGATCACAATAAACTGGGGAAAATTCTGAAAGAGATGGGAATATCAGACCACCTAACCTGCCTCTTGAGAAATCTGTATGCAGGTCAGGAAGCAACTGTTAGAACTGGACATGGAACAACAGACTGGTTCCAAATAGGAAGAGGAGGACGTCAAGGCTGTATATTGTCTTATTTAACTTATATGCAGAGTACATCATGAGAAACACTGGACTGGAAGAAACACAAGCTGGAATCAAGATTGCCGGGAGAAATATCAATAACCTCAGATATGCAGATGACACCACCCTTATGGCAGAAAGTGAAGAGGAGCTAAAAAGCCTCTTGTTGAAAGTGAAAGAGGAGAGTGAAAAAGTTGGCTTAAAGCTCAACATTCAGAAAACGAAGATCATGGCATCTGGTCCCATCACTTCATGGGAAATAGATGGGGAANTTGCCGGGAGAAATATCAATAACCTCAGATATGCAGATGACACCACCCTTATGGCAGAAAGTGAAGAGGAGCTAAAAAGCCTCTTGATGAAAGTGAAAGAGGAGAGTGAAAAAGTTGGCTTAAAGCTCAACATTCAGAAAACGAAGATCATGGCATCTGGTCCCATCACTTCATGGGAAATTGATGGAGTAACAGTAGAAACCATGGCTGACTTTATTTTCTGGGCTCCAAAATCACTGCAGATGGTGACTGCAGCCATGAAATTAAAAGATGTTTACTCCTTGGAAGGAAAGTTGTGACTAACCTAGACAGCATAGTAAAAAGCAGAGACATACTTTGTCAACAAAGGCCTATTTAGTCAAGGCTATGGTTTTTCCAGTAGTCATGTATGGATGTGAGAGTTGGACTATAAAGAAAGCTGAATGCCAAAGAATTGATGCTTCTGAACTGTGGTGTTGGAGAAGACTCTTGAGAGTCCCTTGGACTGCAAGGAGATCCAACCAGTCCATCCTAAAGGAGGTCAGTCCTGAGTGTTCTTTGGAAGGGCTGATGTTGAAGCTGAAACTCCAGTACTTTGGCCACCTCATGCGAAAAGCTGACTCATTTGAAAAGACCCTGATGCTGGGAAAGATTGAGGGCAGGAGGAGAAGGGGACAACAGAAGATTTGATGGTTGGATGGCATTACCGACTCAGTTGACATGGGTTTGGGTAGACTCTGGGAGTAGGTGATGGACAGGGAGGCCTGGTGTGCTGCGGTTCATAGGGTCACAGAGTCGGACACGACTGAGCGACTGAACTTGAACTGGAACCTACTCAAGTCTACAAGTTAACTAAATGAACATTTCTCAGTTTTTATAACCTTAGTAATTTTTATAGCATCAGAATCTGTTTATTTGTCACTTCTTCAAAACGACAAAAAGTAACAGAATCAAAACGTTTTTATGTAATTATATTTACTCAAGGCTAATAAATATAGTTATATTTAGGATTCAAAAACTTTTCTACTTAGTCATTATTTTGTTTGTTTAAAACATGTAAAATGTACATTCACATATCAGATTCTGAATGTGAATCCAAACACTTTCCTTCATACATGTGCTTTGCTTCATTCATGATTTGAAGTTTTCAGTGGTAAGTTTTGCATAAACAATATTTACAAATTTCATTTTCCATTAAAAAAATTGAAATTGTACATGGATCAGTTTTAAAGCAATCTGATCCTATAATCCTTTTAGACTGGCGCATTTTTCTAATTTTATTAGTCAATCAACCCACCCACATCTACCAAGATGCTTTAGCAGTTCCCCTTTATTATGTTTTCCACAGTTGTCATAGACAAGCTTATTTGTCTTACATATGGATATGAAATTTATTTATGATAAATTTAACTAATCTAAATGATTAGAAAGCAAGTGCAACATAAACAGGGGAAACTAACAGGGTTACTAACACCTAACCTTAAGCACTCTATTCAGCTTGGAGAAAAGGGAAAGCAGAAGTGCTCAGACTTTTTAGAGGAAACTTCAGCCACCAGCTCACCTTTGTATAAAAATCAGTCAACATGTTTTCAGAGGCAATGGCAAGTGGTCAAAGTTTGGTAAGAGGCTTTCTAACGTGACTTAATCATTAACTGTTTTATCAGTTGTTCAATTTTTTTATATTGGGAAATCTGAGTAAAGCAAATGAATTCAGGTTACTTGCTCTTCTTTGGTGCACTGCCTACCAGGGATCTTCCATTGATTCGGGAAATGGATTTTTATGTTCTTAGGCAGTAAAACTTTGTGTAATGTGAATAAAGGAATATATTATTAGTAGTCTGACATGGATGTTGTCCTACTCATTCTTCTAAAGTCAGCCCCATCACGTCTTTCCTGACACATTCAAATAGAGATCAGTGAACATTTCATCTGCGCTCATAGCATCTCATTCATAGATCATATAACAGAGATAAACCTTTGCTTAAATGTCTACTTTCCAAATAAGTGATGAGCAACTAATCCTTTGTGATTTTTATTATAGGAAGGCCCAGTCATTGAAAGTGTATATCACTATGCAGAAAAGCAATATTATAATCTTCCCATGGTGTTCTGATAACTAATGTATAATTACACTTATGGCTCTATTAATTCTTCCAGTCAAAAGTGGCACAAACTAAAATGACACACCCAAATGCCTGAAAGGTATAGATATAATTGGCTTAATTAAACCAGGTTAATTTATAAAAAGTTTTGTTATATCAAATATATTGTGATTAAAAAACATGGTTTCTTGGGTTAAAGTTCTCCAGTAAAATACTGTATTTCAAATTAATACAGAAATTTAAAATATATGAGGAAAGTTATTTTTTTTATTTCTAGTATAACAATGGTCATAAATAAATTCAAGGTAAATTATAACATAGATGTTTAACATGAGAAGCAATATAAAGACTGTGGCAAGGATTCTATTGAGAAAAAGTACTAGACCACAGGAATAGAAATTGGGTTAAGATTTAGAAGTGACAGGCACAGAAAATTTTGATGTATCAATTTAAGTATGTCCAGGTTGCTGTCTCTAGAGCAATGATTTTATACCAGGATTGATTTTCTATCCCCAGGTAACTTTTGGTAATATTTGGAGATCATTTAGTTGTCACAACTGTTGGAGAGAGGAAGTTGTTACTATTACTATCTAGTCTATAAAGGGTAGAAATGCTGCTATATATCCTAAAATTCCCAGGACAGCTAGCCACACTGTTCCCTAAAAACTGTCATTCAGCCCAAGATGAAAACAGAGTCAAGGCTGAGAAATCTTGCTGTAGAGGTAATGATGATGAAAATGGCAATGATGATGTTTATTTCATTATTAATTTTCCTTGAAAAGACAGGATATATTCCTATCAATTGTAATTATAGTATATGTCAATTATAATTATAGTATAGTTAATGTAATTATAGTATAGCATTTTAAAAGCAGTTAGATTGTGAAATTTATTTTTAAAATATGAATTTCTTTATTTGCTGTTATTCCATAAGAAAATGTTTTTGCACTTGTTAATGTTCTAATGTCATTTTCTGAGTAGGAATAAAATTTATGAAATTGTAACCAACTCACTAAAAATCATACATACTCCTAGATGTATCCCTCAATCATATAAATACGAGTTGAATTGCAGATAATAATTTCTATCCTTTGGTACTTGTCATTGTCACTTCCACTCTATGATAGTAATGGATTTGATTAAAGGCAAGTTCAGTTCAGTTCAGTCGTGTCCGACTCTTTGCAACCCCATGAATTGCAGCACGCCAGGCCTCTCTGTCCATCATCAACTCCCGGAGTTCACTCAGACTCACGTCCATCGAGTCCATGATACCATCCAGCCATCTCATCCTCTGTAGTCCCCTTCTCCTCCTGCCCCCAATCCCTTCCAGCATCAGAGTCTTTTCGAATGAGTTAACTCTTCTCATGAGGTGGCCAAAGTACTGGAGTTTCAGCTTTAGCATCATTCCTTCCAAAGAAATCCCAGGGCTGATCTCCTTCAGAATGGACTGGTTGGATCTCCTTGCAGTCCTAGGGACTCTCAAGAGTCTTCTCCAACACCACAGTTCAAAGGTATCAATTCTTCGGCACTCAGCCTTCTTCACAGTCCAACTCTCACATCCATCATGACCACAGGAAAAACCATAGCCTTGACTAGACGGACTTTAGTCAGCAAAGTAATGACTCTACTTTTGAATATACTATCTAGGTTGGTCACAACTTTTCTTCCAAGGAGTAAGCATCTTTTAACTTCATGGCTGCAGTCACCATCTGCAGTAATTTTGGAGCAAAAAAACATAAANCTCTCACATCCATACATGACCACAGGAAAAACCATAGCCTTGACTAGACGGACTTTAGTCAGCAAAGTAATGACTCTACTTTTGAATATACTATCTAGGTTGGTCACAACTTTTCTTCCAAGGAGTAAGCATCTTTTAACTTCATGGCTGCAGTCACCATCTGCAGTAATTTTGGAGCAAAAAAACATAAAGTCTGACACTGTTTCTACTGTTTTCCCATCTATTTCCCATGAAGTGATGGGACCAGATGCCATGATCTTTGTTTTCTGAATGTTGAGCTTTAAGCCAACTTTTTCACTCTCCTCTTTCACTTTCATCAAGAGGCTTTTTAGCTCCTCTTCACTTTCTGCCATAAGGGTGGTGTCATCTGCATATCTGAGGTTATTGATATTTCTCCCAGCAATCTTGATTCCAGCTTGTGTTTCTTCCAGTCCAGCGTTTCTCATGATGTACTCTGCATATAAGTTAAATAAGCAGGGTGACAATATCCAGCCTTGGTGTACTCCTTTTCCTATTTAGAACCAGTCTGTTGTTCCATGTCCAGTTCTAACTGTTGCTTCCTGACCTGCATACAGATTTCTCAAGAGGCAGGTTAGGTGGTCTGGTATTCCCATCTCTTTCAGAATTTTCTTCAGTTTATTGTGATCCACACAGTAAAAGGCATTGGCATAGTCAAGAAAGCAGAAATGGAGGAACAAAAGATATACCCTTTTTCATATAAAGTTCCAAAGAAAAGCAAGTAGAGATAAGAAAGCTTTCCTCAGTGATCAATGAAAAGGAATAGAGGAAAACAATAGAATGGGAAAGACTAGAGATCTCTTCAAGAAAATTAGAGATACCAAGGGAATATTTCATACAAAGATGGGCTCGATAAAGGACAGAAATGGTGAAGAAGCAGAAGATATTAAGAAGAGGTGGCAAGAATACACAGAAGAACTATACAAAAAGAATCTTCATGACCCTGATAATCATGATGGGGTGATCACTCACCTAAAGCCAGACATCCTGGAATGTGAAGTTAAGTGGGCCTTAGGAAGCATCATTATGAACAAAGCTAGTGGAGGTGATGGTATTCCAGTTGAGCTATTTCAAACCCTAAAAGATAATGCTGTGAAAGTGATGCTGCACTCAATATGTCAGCAAATTTGGAAAACTCAGCAGTGGCCACAAGTTCGAAAAAGGTCAGTTTTCATTCCAATCCCAAAGAAAGGCAATGCCAAAGAATGTTCAAGTGAAAGTGAAAGTAGCTCAGTCATGTCCGACTCTTTGAGACCCCATGGACTGTATTGTCCATGGAATTCTCCAGGCCAGAAAACTGGAGTGGGTAGCCTTTCCCTTCTCCACGGAATCTTCCCAACCCATAGATTGAACCCAGGTCTCCTGCATTGCAGGCAGATTCTTTACCAGCTGATCCACAAGGGAAGCCCAAGAATACTGGAGTGGATAGCCTACTCCTTCTCCAGTGGATCTTCCTCACCCAGGAATTAAACCAGCGTCTCCTGCATTGCAGGCAGATTCTTCACCAACTGAGCTGTCAAGGAAGGCCAAAGAGTGTTCAGACTACTGCACAATTGCATTCATCTCACATACTAGCAAAGTAATTCTCAAAACTCTCCAAGCCAGGCTTCAAAAGTATGTGAACTGTGAACCTCCGGTTTTCAAGCTAGATTTAGAAAAGCCAGAGGAAACAGAGATCAAATTGCCGAAATCCACTGGATCATTGAAAAAAGAGTTCCAGAAAAACATCTACTTCTGTTTTATTGATTACACCAAAGCCTTTGACTATGTGGATCACAACAAACTGTGGAAAATTCTTCAAGAGATAGGTATACCAGACCACCTTACCTGCCTCCTGAGAAGTCTATATGTAGGTCAAGAAGACACAGTTAGAACTCGACATAGAACAACAGGCTGCATCCAAATAGGGAAAGGAGTATGTCAAGGCTGTATATTGTCACCCTGCTTATTTAATTTAAATGCAGAGTACATCATGCGATGTTTCCCAACACTAAGGAAATGATTGTTCTCTACATTAATGATTTTCACTTTATTTTTTTAGCATTCTCCATTATTTAACCAATTCTTCTAACAAATTTCCCTGCAAAAATCATATGTGTTCTATGTTTGCCTGACTGGACCCAGAAATAATAGAAACCACTAAGAGAAGATCTGGAAGCTTCTAAGAATCAGCTTCCTCAGCAGCAGGGGAGCACACCTGGCAACTAATGTAAACATTTTGTAATCACAGATTTCCTGAAAAACATAAAATATATAAAACTTTTACATAATTTCATTATACAATATCCAGAAATTCATTTTTTCTCCACATAATGATGTATATAACACATAACTTTTCCCATCTTAGCATCACTTTAATAGGCAGATGCTGGGTGCGGGGGGTGGGAAACAACTAGGTTATAAAATCAGACAGAACTAAGTTTCTCTGTGTTCCGGAGGCATTTTCTATAGACTTTCATTATCTATATTCTCATTGTATATCATTATAACCATTTTAGGTTTTTGACTCACTGGTATGTGAGTAACTTGAAGAGAATAGTGATTAATCTTTGTATTATTATATGTAAAATAACACAAAACATTAGGTAGGTGCTCCAAAGATGTTAAGGAAATTCAACTATGAATACTGTAAATTGTAACATGGTTGGTAAAACACCATAGCTGATATTTTTGCAATGAAAAAATTCATGTGATAAGAAATTTGAATCAGTTTATACTATGAAGTGATACACACATATTCTCTCTGGAAAAAATGTCTTTCATGATTTTCCAGGAAAAAATTGGAGGGATATAGATTGGTAGCATATTCTCTATCCATAAAGTCCCTAAAACGACTTGCAGGACAAAGACGATTCTCTCAAAGATCAATTCAGTTCAGTTCAGTTTCAGTTTAGTCGGACAGCTGTGTCTGACTCTTTGTGACCCCATGGACTGTAGCACGCCAGGACTCCTTGTTAATCACCAACTCCCGGATTGCACCCAAACACATTGAACCAGTGATGCCATCAAAACATCTCATCCTCTGTCGCCCCCTTCTACTCCTCCCCTCAAACTTTCCCAGCTTCAGGGTCTTTTCCAATGGGCCAGCTCTTTGAATCAGGTGGCCAAAGTATTAGAGTTTCAGCTTCAGCATCAGTCCTTCCAATGAATATTCAGTACTGATCTCTTTTAGGATGGACTTGGATCTTTTTGCAGTCCAAGGGAATCTCAAGAGTCTTCTCCAACACCACAGTTCAAAAGCATTAATTCTTAGTGCTCAGCTTTCTTTATAGTCCAACTCTCAAATCCATACATAACCACTGGAAAAACCATAGCCTTGACTAGATGGACCTTTGTTGGAAAAGTAATATCTCTGCTTTTTAATATGCTTTCTAGGCTGGTAATAACTTTTCTTCCAAGCAGCAAGTGTCTTTTAATTTCATGGCTGCAATCACCATCTGCAGTGATTTTGGAGCCCAAAAAATAAAGTCAGCCACAGTTTCTACCGTTTCCCCATCTATTTGCCATGAAAAGATAGGACCAGATGCCATGATCTTTGATTTCTGAATGTTGAACTTTAAGCCGACTTTTTTTTATTAATTTTTATTTTTTAGTTTGTTTTCCTTTACAATACTGTATTCGTTTTGGTATACATTGACGTGAATCAGCCACGAGTGTACATGAACTCCCAATCCCGTCCCCACCTCCCCCCTCCCGCCCCACACCTTCTCTCTGGATTATCCTCGTGCATCAGTCCCAAGCATCCTGCATCCTGCATCGAACCTAGACTGGCGATTCGTTTCACTTATGATATCATACATGTTACACTGTCACTCTGCCAACTCATCCCACCCTCTCCCTCTCCCACAGAGTCCAAAAGGCCGTTCTATACATCTGTGTCTCTTTTGCTGTCTTGCGTACAAGTTTATCATTACCATCATTCTAAATTCCATATATATGTGTAAGTATATTGTATTGGTGTTTTTCTTTCTGGCTTATTTCACTCTGTATGATCGGCTCCAGCGTTATCCACCTCATTAGAACTGATTCAAATGTATTCTTTTTAATAGCTGAGTAATACTCCATTGTGTATATGTACCACAGCTTTCTTATCCATTCATCTGCTGATGGACATCTAGGTTGCTTCCATGTCCTGGCTATTATAAAGAGTGCTGCAGTGAACATTGGGGTACATGTGTCTCTTTCAATTCTGGTTTCCTTGGTGTGTATGCCCAGCAGTGGGATCGCTGGATCATAAGGCAGTTCTATTTGCAATTATTTTTTATTTGCAATTTTTTAAGGAATCTCCACACTGTTCTCCATAGTGGCTGTACTAATTTGCATTCCCACTAACAGTGTAAGAGGGTTCCCTTTTCTCCACACCCTCTCCAGCATTTATTGCCTGTTGACTTTTGGATCGCAGCCATTCTGACTGGTGTGAAATGATACCTCATTGTGGTTTTGACTTGCATTTCTCTGATAATGAGTGATGTCTTCTTCCACTTTCATCAAGAGGCTCTTTAATTCTTCTTCACTTTCTACCATAAGGGTGGTGTCATCTGCATATCTGAGGTTATTGATATTTCTCCCAGCAATCTTGATTCCAGCTTGTGCTTCTTCCAGCCCAGCGTTTCTCATAATGTACTCTGGATATGTTAAATTAGCACGGTGACAATATACATCGTTGATGTACTCCTTTCCAAATTTGGAATCAGTCTGTTATTTATGTCCAGTTCTAACGGTTGCTTCCTGAACTGCATGTAGATTTCTCAAGACCCAGGTAAGGTGGGCTGGTATTCTCATCTTTTGAAGAATTTTCCACAGTTTATTGTGATCCAAACAGCCAAAGGCATTGGCATAGTCAATAAGGAAGAAATAGATGATTTTTCTCGAACTCTCTTGCTTATTCGATGATCCAGTGGATGTTGGCAATTTGATCTCTGGGTCCTCCGCCTTTTCTGCAAATAGCTTGACCATCTGGAATTTCATGGTTCAGGTATTGCTGAAGCCTGGCTTAGAGAATTTTGAGCACTACTTTGCTAGCATGTGAAATGAGTGCAATTGTGTAGTAGTTTGAGCATTCTTTGGCATTGCCTTTCTTAGGGATTGGAATGAAAACTGGCCTTTTCCAGTCCCGTGGCCACTGCTGAGTTTTCCAAATTTGCTGGCATATTGAGAGCAGCACTTTCACAGCAGCATCTTTTAGAGTTTGAAACAGCTCAATGGGAATTCCATCACTTACACTAGCTTTGTTTGTAGTGATGCTTTCTAAGGCCCACTAGACTTCACATTCCAGGATGTCTGGCTATAGGTGAGTGATCACCCTATCGTGATTATCTGGGTCGTGAAGATTCTTTTTGTATAGTTCTTCTGTGTATTCTTGCCACATCTTCTTAATATTTTCTGCTTCTGTTTAGGTCCATACCATTTCTGTTCTTTATTGAGCCCATCTTTGCATGAAATAGTCCCTTGGTAATTTTAATTTTCTTGAAGAAATCTCTAGTCTTTTCCATTCTATTATTTTCCTCTATCTCTTTGCACTGATCAATGAGGAAGGCTTTCTTATCTCTCTTTGCTATTCTTTGGAATTGTGCATTCAAATGGGTATATCTTTCTTTTTCTCCTTTGGTTTTCACCTCCCTGCTTTTCAAAGCTATTTGTAAGGCCTCCTCATTAGGGTGTGCAATTATCTTAATGTACTATGTAGCAAAAATATTGTATGTAGCCATAGTGATTGCTACTATGATTTTTTATTGAAAATAAAATAATCAAAAGACAGCCATTAAAATGGCTTTATTTTTCTTACTGGCAAATAGAAAACTCTCAGTGCATTTTCAATGTTTTTCACCTGTTAATGCCCACAAAAATTAATAGATTTTAAAACAGGTAGAGAACTTTTATCTCCTTTCACTTAAATTTTTTTGCCCTCTACTCTGCTTCTGCTAATCTCATTAATTGGATCATCAATCTCTAATATTTTCAATTTATCACTCAAATATCCAATGGCTTCACTGACACAATGAAGCATGGATGTCATACACACTGCAAAATTGTATGAATTAATAGTCATCAGAGAATTAAACTTCACTGAACAAATTCCCTCTACAGTAGAAGAAACTGATTTATTTTGCTAGAGGTCTTCATCCTCTTATCTATCATGTTTTGTTCTTCTTGTCTTACCTGGAAAACTGCTTCTCAACTTGACTGCTACTGCTTCAAAAGTTCTATTTCACTACTAAACTTTCTGGTTCCAAGAAATCCTTTTTATGCAAATATAAGAAGGATGCCACGAAAAACTGCTTATCTTGCAAATGAAAAGTCAAATGATACTTTATTTACATCCCAACACTTTGGGGACATTCTACAATTATCCTTTGTGGTATGCTTTAAATCAGCCATCTGGATTTCAATAATATTTAGGCTCAAAATTTTGAATGGGGAATTAAGCATTTCTATAACAGTTCTCCCAGTGCTCAAATCCTCATACTGATTCTGCTTTGCAGCATGAATTAAACTATGTTATTCTCCATGCTGAAAATTATATGTCTTTACTAAGTTGATGGGAAAATCACTGTAACATTTGTCAGTATCATACCAGGCTATTATGTCCACTGTTGGAACAGACATTACTTGTTCAAACATTTCTGTCATAAGCAAGCAGATTGTGTTTCCTTGCTACTCATTTTTGGCCAGAGGTCTGGTCTCTCCAGCAGGAAACTAGAGTTTTGAGTTATGCTAGTATTTCCCACTACTGTGATTCAGAGCCCTATTGAATACACAGTAATCACGTGTCTTTTCCTGTTTGGAATTAAAGTCGTTAACAAATGCTAGATATGAATTTCAATCCTGAACTTTAAAAAATGAAATTAAATCCAACATAAATTTTTGAGCATCAGTTTTGTTTCTCAACATAGGTTATAGAAACATATGAACTTAGGAAATCATCTCTTCCTTTAATAAATATTTAATATTTCTTGGACTGAGGTGATATTGTGTTGAACAATTGATAGATACAGAAAACAGAATATCATTAGCCAATAATCATAAATTTGTTTAGTATACATTGTTTATGCTGCTGCTACTGCTGCTGCTGTCACTTCAGTCGTGTCTGACTCTGTGTGACGCCATAGATGGCAGCCCACCATTAAATTAGGGCAAAATAGCTAATTTTTATTTATTTTAGCTTAGAATTTTCATTTTGTTTCTTTGCACATTCACTTGCTCCCCAAGTTTTATCTTAGATTAAAATATATTTTGGAGGCCTGACCTGATGATATTCTCCTTATATATTTCATATTCATCTTCTACATTCTTTACTTTATTCATTTACCTCCATTGAAGTGCTTCACAGCATTTTTAGTTGCCAATGATGTCCTTGCTTATATGCAGTTCAGTTTATTTCAGTTATTCAGTAGTGTCCAGTTCTTTGCAGCCCCATAGACTGCAGCACGCCAGGCTTCCCTATCACCAACTTCCAGAGTTTACTCAAACTCATGTCCACTGAGTCGGTGATGCCATCCAACCATCTCATCCTCTGTTGTCCCCTTCTCCTCCTGCCTTCAATCTCTCCCAACATCAGGGTCTTTTCAAATGAATCAGCTCTTTGCATCAGGTGGCCAAAGTATTGGAGTTCCAGCTTCAACATTAGTCCTTCCAATGAATATTCAGGACTGATTTCTTTTAGGATGAACTGATTGGATCTCCTTGCAGTCCAAGGGACTCTCAAGAGTCTTCTCCAACATCACAGTTTAAAAGCATCAATTCTGTGCTCAACTTTCTTTATAGTCCAATCTTACATCCATACATGGCTACTGGAAAAACCATAGCCTTGCCTAGATGGACTTTTGTTGGCAAAGTAATATCTCTGCTTTTTAATATGCTGTCTAGGTTGGTTATAATTTTTTTCTTCCAAGGAGCAAGCATCTTTTAATTTCATGGCTGCAATCACCATCTGCAGTGATTTTGGACCCCACAAAAATAAAGTCTGCCACTGTTTCCACTGTTTCTCCATCTATTTGCTATGAAGTGGTGGAACCAGATGCCATGATCTTTGTTTTCTGAATGTTGAGCTGTAAGCCAACATTTTCACTCTCCTCTTTCACTTTCATGACGAGGCTCATTAGTTCTTCACTTTCTGCCATAAGGGTGGTGTCATCTGCATATCTGAGGTTGTTGATATTTCTCCTGGAAATCTTGATTCTAGCTTTTGCTTCCTCCAACCCAGCATTTCTCAAGATGTGCTCTGCATATAAGTTAAATAAGCAGGGTGACAATATACAGCCTTGACATTCTCCTTTCCCGAAATGGAACCAGTCTGTTTTTCCATGTTCAGTTCTAACTGTTGCTTCCTGACCTGCATACAGATTCTCTAGAGGCAGCTCAGGTGGTCTGGTATTCCCATCTCTTTCAGAATTTTCCACAGTTTATTGTGATCCACACAGTCAAAGGCTTTGGCATAGTCAATAAAGCAGAAATAGATGTTTTTCTGGAACTCTCTTGCATTTTTGATGATCCAGCGGATGTTGGCAATTTGATCTCTGGTTCCTCTGCCTTTTCTAAAACCAGCTTGAACATCTGGAAGTTCATGGTTCAGGTACTGCTGAAGCCTGGCGTAGAGAATTTTGAGCACTAATTTGCTAGCATGTGAGATGAGTGCAATTGTATGGTAGTTTGAGCATTCTTTGGCATTGGTTTTCTTAGAGATTGGACTGAAAACTGACCTTTTCCAGTCCTGTGGCCACTGCTGAGTTTTCCAGATTTGCTGGCATATTGAGAGCAGCACTTTCACAGCATCATCTTTCAGGATTTGAAAAGCTCCACTGGAATTCCATCACTTACACTAGCTTTGTTTGTAGTGATGCTTTCTAAGGCCCACTAGACTTCACATTCCAGGATGTCTGGCTCTAGGTGAGTGATCACACCATCATGATTTTCTGGGTTGTGAAGATCGTTTTTGTACAGTTCTTCCATGTATTCTTGCCATTGCATCTTAATGTCTTCTGCTTCTGTTAGGTCCATCCCATTTCTGTCCTTTATTGAACTCATCTTTGCATGAAATGTTCCCTTGGCATTTCTAATTTTCCTAAAGAGATCTCTATTCTTTCCCATTCTATTGTTTTCCTCTATTTCTTTGCACTGATCGATGAAGAAGGCTTTCTTATCTCTCCTTGCTATTCTTTGGAACTCTGCATTCAAATGGGTGTATCTTTCCTTTTCTCTTTTTCATTTTGCTTCTTTTCTTTTCACGGGTATTTCACAGCCCTCCTCAGACAGCCATTTGACGTTTTTTGCATTTCTTTTTCTTGGGAATGTTCTTGATCCTTGTCTCTTGTCCAATGTCATGAACCTCCGTCCATAGTTCATCAAGCACTCTGTCTATCGGTCTAGTCCCTTAAATGTATGTCTCACTTCCACTCTATTGCTTTACAATTATTGTTCCCTCTTTGTGAGTTTCTTCTCCTGATCTCTTACTGCTGAATTACTTATGTTAGGTGTTAACTCAAATGTCCCATTCCTGAAGTCTTTCCTCAGTCATGTGCTGTGGGTGTGATAAGTCGCTTCAATCATATCCCACTCTTTGTGACCCTATGGACTTTAGCCCACCAAGTGCATCTGACCATAGGATTCTCCAGAAAGAATACTGGAGTGGGTTGCCATGCTCTCCTCTAGGGGATCTTCTCAAACTAGGAATCAAACTTGCATTTCGTACATCTCCTACCTTGGCAAGCAGGTTCCTTATCAGTATCACCACCTGGGAAACTCTTCCTCAATCATACTGTATGAAGTTTCACTACTCACCTTGGTCAACTTCTATCCTTTTGCTTTATTCCCTTCTAATTCTACTATATGAAATTCTTCCCTTCTTTTCCTTCTCTTCTTTCTCACCCTCCTCTCCTCCCTCCTTCTGATTTTCTTCCTGCCTTCTTTTTTTGTCTTCATCTCATTCTGATCCACTGTCTCTAATCTCATTTTAAACTATTATATTCCTTTATTTGTTTATTTACTCTTTCCCTTTCTCTGAAAGAGTACTTAAAAACAAACAAACAAAAAAAAAAAAAAGAAACCATGCTGGATATTTCAGTATAGAATTAAATAAATGGAATTATTTTCACAAATATTGGAGAACTGGAAAAATAAAAGACAACACTCAAGTAACAAAGACATTGCAACTTCAGGCATCAGCCTGCTACCACTATAGGCATCATAAAAAAAAATAAGAGGCAAAGACCTCAAGAATCTAAGAACTCGAAGAATTGGTCCACAAAGACAGGCTCAATCTTCTGGGAAGACAATAAACTGACTGTTGTTGGTACTTTAAGAACTTGGAGAAATGGGCCCAGTGGAAATGAGACTTAGACTGCTAAGTATGGGATATTATCTGGTTAGTGGTTAAGAAGCTGGGTAGAAAATGATGCAGCAGAGAGATAAATGTTTAATAACCAATATATCTCATCCTTTTTGTACACAATATCCACACTTCAGTTCACTTCAGTCGCTCAGTTGTGTCTGACTCTTTGCAACCCCATGAATTGCAGCATGCCAGGCCTCCCTGTCCATTACCATCTCCTGGAGTTCACTCAAATATCCACACTTATATTCATTATAATGAACTTATATCCAATAGCAAATACAACTTTATCCTTTTGCCTAACATGATGCAATTTCTTTTCATGCAGAGACAAGATGCTTTCCAAGAGACAGCACAAGATGCTAAGACTCATTTTATTCAACTCAGAAAATATCATATTATCCACTTCTTATTTATTTTAATTAGTCCTCTACTGATGTTATAACAGCTCTCTCATATTTATACATTGCAATATAAAGGCTACATGTAAAATTCATTAGTAACAGACACTTTCCTTTTACATAGTAATAAGAGAAAAATAAAAGGTGGGGAAAAAAACTGGATGGTATAGTCATTTGTGTGTGTGTTACAAGAAAAGTGAGTATATGCATATCTGCTACGATAAGGTTTTTTTTTTTCCTCTAAACATAAGCCCATAGTTGATACAGCCAATATTTTTTAATCCCTGTTTTTATTACCAATTTACATTCTCAGTAGGCTGATGTTGTTTAGTTTATGGGATGATCTAAAATCTGAATTTCAAAAATTCTTTTCTGAAAGATCTAACATTTTTGTCTTCCAGCTTTTACAGGTTACTGTATTTTATTAATGTATTATTAGTTTATTAATGTTTATTTTTAAACATGGAAGTACTAAGTTAAACCTGTGGGGTCTAAGTTAAACCTGTACTAAGTTAACCTGTGGTACTAAGATAAATCTGTGGGGTCTAGCACACTCATCCTTATCCTCAATGTGTATCAGCAACATATCTACCTTATGGGTATGACAGTCAATCACATCAGCCCATAACTATCGTAGTCTTTGCTCATTCAGTGGAACAAGGGGTTAAAATGGCAAAGTGATAACTTCAACCTCCAGTTCAGTGATTCATTTTTCTATGCCCTGGTAGAAAGAAAAATACTAATGTTTTGGTACAGGGAAAACTTTCTAAATGAATTGTTAGGTGTAACAGTATGATAGATAGGATTATAAAAATGTCTTCCTCCATCAAGATACTCATCTCCTAGTTAGTCAATAAACATTAATATTGGTAATTCTGTGGAGACATTAGTAATGTCTAATCGGATGACCTCAATATGACATTATCTTGGATTATCTAGGCGGGTTCAATATATTCATATGAATCTTTAAAACCAGAAGATGAAGGCAGAAGGGTCATTCAGACAAGTGCAGAGGAGAAATGAAGCAGAAGGCTCCAGAGGTCAAACAGATTGAAATTTAGTGTAAGAGAATACTCATTGTTACTTTTGAGATAGAAGACAAATACAATGAGATAGAGTACAAATACAAGAGATAGAGTATGTATATAAATTGAATGAAAAGATGAGAAGAAACCTTGGCTGACATCCAGAAAAGAAATGGGACCTTAGTCCTACAACCAAATTGAACTGGATTTTGACCCAAAATTTCTGCATGAGCTTTGAAGTGGGTTTGTCTCCAGACAATCTAGAAAATATTGCATCTGCTGCCACAAGAGTTCAGTCTTCTTGGATGCTAAGCCAAGAAAGTAGCCAGGCCCACAAGACATCTGATTGATTGACAGAATTATGACATAATAAATTCATACTATTTTAGGTGAATGTTTGAGTTTGTGACAATTTGTTATGGCAGCAATAGAAAGCTAAAACAATAGTAGTTTAGGCTTCTCTCATTTCACTCATTGATTCTTGAATCTATACTTTCTGGCAATGGAAGAATATTGCCCATATTTTGATATCTATCTTAAAACATAGGTCACACACCTGTAATATAGAATAGTAAAGCTCCATGTTATTACTTGTCAACTGGCAGTAGAACTGAACCTTTATTGGGTCATTCTCTTTTCTGTCAAAGCAGCTGCTTGGGATGATTAAGTTTGTGGAGAAAAAAAAAGCCTGTGATTTTATGGCACAAGCCCACTTCCACATTAATTTGCTTCAAATATTTCCTTTGTTCAAAAGCAATAAATCTATAGATGGTGATGCTACCAAAACATTAGCAGAAAATCCATATCAGAGCCTCAGTATCTTTTGTTCTGATGCTGCCAAATTAGACATTTAGCTGTGGAGATAAGAGAAATGAGTCTTATAGATGAAATTCCATGTTGTTTGGCCCATGCAGAACTGCAATCCTTTCTACCACAGCCAATTTATAAATAAATATTGAGTTGTTTAGAAAAAAAGAGATTGATATCCAAAAGAAGGGTCATTTATCCAGCTGATTATTGAAAGTCTCCTCTGAATTAGGTGAACTTTTGTCAGGTAAGCATTCAGTGGTAGACAAATGGCTTCATATTATTCTCAGTCCAATAAGGTATTGATATAGTCCTCTGAGCCTTTGTCACAACTTTCCAATTCTATTTCTGACTCATTTTCCAAATTTCTGATCATACAGCCAAATCATTAGCCACTATCCAAAGATAAATTCATATAAATCTATATATATATTTACTTATTGATCCAGACAAAGAATCTACAATAACATTGTGGATTGATGCTCTGCCCGCTCAGATGATTTCCATTTACCATTGTCTTCTCAAGGACACACTTGTGATTGAAGTTATATTACTGCAGCAGTCTCTTCGATGACTAGATAACATTATGTGCAAAAAAGGCCTATGTTACTTCCCTTTCAGTCAATTTGTCATAAGGAACTCTGCAAGAGGCTGTGAGAAGAGGAGTGGCAATGTTTCAAGAGAAGATATTAAAGGAATCTGAGCCCCCTGCTCATTAAACAACTTCTTTGTACATTATTTACCTGCTTGAGCCTGATCTCTAATGAATCATTTACATAGGATGATTGATGGCTTATGATTTGGTAGCCGGAAGGTACACAACCAAATTGTTAGGATAAGCTGCATGATCTGATGTCTTGTGATAATTAAAATTCCCAGTTAGAAGCCAGAAAGTATTTCTCATAAGGAAAAATTTTAAATGTTGTATGTAGAAGAGGGAAATATGTTGTTTCATAACTATCCTAGCAGTTCTCAGTGCCCTGTTGGGCTTTGCCAAGTATTTCACAGAATAGCCCTTTATTTCTCCACAGACATTTATATATTAATACTAATGGAACTGCTGTGCAAAAGTTCATATGACATCATAGCTGTTATTACAGTGGCACTTCCTAAAGAGTTTTCTCTTGCCCTCGGCTTCACTCACTAAATCTTGCCAGTCTTATTAGTTACACAAAATATGTGTAACATATTATCTTTGAAGTAGATGATACAAAGTGCCTTTGGATAGGTTGTATTTATATGCTGTAGTTCAGTGGATATTCATATCATTTAATGAGAAGGCAAGACCCTCATTTTTGTGAGATTTAACTCTAACCTTTGGTTCACACTTTTCTTACTTTTACTTACATTTTATGGCCATTGCTACTTCCTGAACATTATATTTCATAAGCAAAGTTTCATAAATATAGATGAGCTGTGTGAACTGTTCTGTGGTTTGTTAATGCTATCATTAACAAAAGATTATGACAAAAGAAGACTAGAATATGACAAAAGAAGAAACATTAATATAGCCTTGAAACAGACTGTGAAGGTATACGGTTGTACCTGTCAGGCAACAACAGTCTGCCTCTGGTGAATCTTCTATGCTGGAAAAAATAATAAAGCATCTCCTTGATCAACAGTTGTATAATTTCCTCCAGCAAAAATAAATCTAAACAATAACTCACATTCAGTCTTTTTCTGAGATCTATCTGTTTCCATACAAGCCAAACAACTAAACTAAACTTAACATGTTAGTAATCGCCAATCCAGAGTTTTCAAGTATTTCATGCTGACAGTAATCTTTTAAATCCCCTCAGAGATGTGATTTTACCTCCCACTGTCAAATATCTTTTCCAATTTGTTGTAACTACTCGTTAGGAAAATAATGTCAACATTGCTCTTTGGTATTAACTGTTGTCACTCAATCTCATCATCCTGAGCTGCTATCTTGGATACTGTTGCCATCCTGAAGCCCATCTTAAGGACAGCATTTCCATCCACAATATCCAGCCTTCCAGGGAGAGATGCCAAGGAGATTCCTAGTATGTTGGAAATCTCAAAATTGTAGTTCTCACTGCCTTGGTGAAGGACTCACTCTTTTGATTAGAGAATAGAGTGAATGAATGGATAGGCATAACATACATTAAACATAATTACAAAATTTCTAACACCTTAAAACTTTGAATCCTATTTTCCTGTACTATAGGAAGAAAGTATTGACCTCCTAGCTTCACTGAATGTAGCCAGAAATAAGTTGAAATCTCAGTCAAACAATCAAACAAACTCTTAGAGCCAATTCGTCAAGGCAAACTAACATCTTTATGCATATCTGAAACGTGCTTTTATATTCATTTGGTTTATTACAGAGTTTTATTCCACATTCTTTTATAACTATTATTAGAATCTAAAACATAGTAATATTAGTATTCTAACATATTAATTTAAGAAATTTTATTATCAAACCATCTATTAATATTCAATTTTTTAGTTTAAAAAAACTCAGTACTACCTCCAAGACAAAACATAACCAAGCAAATCTATAATCATATGTTTATGATTTTGTTTTCTTGGGATCATTTCTAATATCAAGTACTGAATCTAATACTAATTAGAACACAGCCAGAGAAAGTGAAACCAAACTAAGTATTTCAACAGAGAAAATTTAGTATGAGGCTATTTAATTGATTGGTTACATAATTTGGGGGTGTAAGGAAATATAAAGTGAAAATTCATGTAAAACAGATAATATTTGGATTATCCAAGGATAGACACACAGAAGGAGAGTTTTTGTCAACCAGAGAAGGGATACTTCCTGGTGCTAATTACCGTAGGAGTTATAAGCCTACAGAGAAGGGCTCGGAGCAGGGGTCACTGTAGGGATAGTAATGATAGTCCTGAGAGAGTAAAACAAGACTAGTTGTGAATGCTATACAGAGTTGGCAAATGGACCAAAGTGCTTCTTTCAAGGCAAATATTCAACGACATAGTGATATCAACTGGAGCAGCAATCAAACAGAAAGAAACCCATCTTTTTCCTTTCTACCTTCCTGTAGTTTGTTCATTTGGCAAAAAAATAAAAGAGGTCAGATGAGGAGAAAAAGAGTTTGGTTTGAAAAATCTTAGTCCAAATATTGCAAAGTAGAATATCAAAAGGTTGGTTAGAAGCTGAATAAGAGCTCAATTCCACAGTTTATTTTGATCCACACAGTCAAAGGCTTTGGCATAGTCAATAAAGCAGAAATAGATGTTTATCTGGAACTCTTTTGCTTTTTCTATGATCCAGCGGATGTTGGCAATTTGATCTCTGCTTCCTCTGCCTTTTCTAAAACCAGCTTGAACATCAGGGAGTTCACGGTTCAGGTATTGCTGAAACCTGGCTTGGATAATTTTGAGCATTACTTTATAACAAGTGAGATGAGTGCAATTGTGCGGTAGTTTGAGTATTCTTTGGCATTGCCTTTCTTTGGAATTGGAATGGAAACTGACCTTTTCCAGTCCTGTGGCCATTGCTGAGTTTTCCAAATTTGCTGGCATATTGAGTATAGCACTTTCACAGCATCATCTTTCAGGATTTGGAATAGCTCAACTGGAATTCCATCACCTCCACTAGCTTTATTTGTAGTGATACTTTCTAAGGCCCACTTGACTTCACATTCCAGGATGTCTGGCTCCAGGTGAGTGATCACACCATCATGATGATCTTGGTCGTGAAGATCTTTTTTGTACATTTCTTCTGTGTATTCTTGCCACCTCTTCTTAATATCTTCTGCTTCTGTTAGGTCCATACCATTTCTTCCTTTATTGAGCCCATCTTTGCATGAAATATTACCTTGGTACCTCGAATTTTCTCAAGAGATCTCTATTCTTTCCCATTCTGTTGTTTTCCTCTATTTCTTTCCATTGATTGTTGAGGAAGACTTTCTTATCTCTTCTTGCTATTCTTTGGAACTCTGCATTCAAATGCTTATATCTTTCCTTTTCTCCTTTGCTTTTCACCTCTCTTCTTTTCGCAGCTATTTGTAAGGCCTCCCCAGACAGCCATTTTGCTTTTTTTGCATTTCTTTTCCATGAGGACGGTCTTGATCCCTGTCTCTTGTACAATGTCACGAACCTCATTCCATAGTTCATCAGGCACTCTATCTATCAGATCTAGGCCCTTAAATCTATTTCTCACTTCCACGTATAATCATAAGGGATTTGATTTAGGTCATACCTGAATGGTCTAGTGGTTTTCCCTACTTTATTCAATTTAAGTCTGAATTTGGCAATAAGGAGTTCATGATCTGAGCCACAGTCAGCTCCTGGTCTTGTTTTTGTTTACTGTATAGAGCTTCTCCATCTTTGGCTGCAAAGAATATAATCAATCTGATTTCGGTGTTGACCATCTGGTGATGTCCATGTGTAGAGCCTTCTCTTGTGTTGTTGAAGAGGGTGTTTGCTATGACCAGTGAATTTTCTTGGCAAAACTCTATTAGTCTTTGCCCTGCTTCATTCCACATTCCAAGTTCAAATTTTCCTGTTATTCCAGATTTTTCTTGACTTCCTACTTTTGCATTCCAGTCCCCTATAATGAAAAAGACATCTTTTTTGGGTGTTAGTTCTAAAATGTCTTGTAGGTCTTCATAGAACTGTTCAACTTCAGCTTCTTCAGCATTACTGGTTGGAGCATAGACTTGGATTACTGTGATATTGAATGGTTTGCCTTGGACAGGAACGGAGATCATTGTGTCATTTTTGAGATTGCATCCAAGTACTGCATTTCGGACTCTTTTGTTGTCCATGATGGCTACTCCATTTCTTCTGAGGGATCCCTGCCTGCAGTAGTAGATATAATAGTCATCTGAATTAAATTCACCCATTCCAGTCCATTTTAGTTCACTGATTCTAGAATGTTGACGTTCACTCTTGCCATCTCTTGTTTGACCACTTCCAATTTGCCTTGATTCATGGACCTGAGATTCCAGGTTCCTATGCAATATTGCTCTTTACAGCATTGGACCTTGCTTCTATCACCAGTCACATCCACAGCTGGGTATTGTTTTTGCTTTGGCTCCATCCTTTCATTCTTTCTGGAGTTATTTCTCCACTGATCTCCAGTAGCGTATTGGGCACCTGCTGACCTGGGAAATTCCTCTTTCAGTATCCTATCATTTTGCCTTTTCATACTGTTGATGGGGTTCTCAAGGCAAGAATACTGAAGTGATTTGCCATTCCTTTCTCCAGTGGACCACATTCTGTCAGACCTCTCCACCAAGACCCGCCTGTCTTGGGCGGCCTCACGGGCATGGCTTAGTTTCACTGAGTTAGACAAGGCTGTGGTCCTAGTGTGATTAGATTGACTAGTTTTCTGTGAGTATGGTTTCAGTGTGTCTGCCCTCTGATGCCCTCCTGCCACACCTACCATCTTACTTGGGTTTCTTTTACCTTGTACATGGGGTATCTCTTCAGGCTGCTCCAGCAAAGTGCAGCCGCTGCTCCTTACTTGGACAAGGGGTATCTCCTCACCACTGCCCCTCCTGACTTTGAATGTGGAAGAGATCCTCTAGGCCCTCCCACACAGCCACCACTTCTTGGACGTGGGGTTGCTCCTCCTGGCCGCCACCCCTGACCTTGGACTGTGATAGCTCCTCTCGGCCATTCCTACACCATCACACCCTGGCACTCTCAGCTGCTGCCCCTGACCTCAGATGTGGGGTAACTCTTCTTGGCCACCACCCCTCGGGCATGGAGTCCTTCCGGCTTCTGCCCCTGATCTCGGATATGGGGTAGCTCCTCTGGGCAGCACTAACTGCTCCAGTCACAGACACCCGTGCTAAGGTCAGACCACCTGACCTGCCTCTTGAGAAATCTGTATGCAGGTCAGGAAGCAACAGTTAGAACTGGACATGGAACAACAGACTGGTTCCAATAGGAAAAGGAGTATGTCAATGCTGTATATTGTCACCCTATTATTGAACTTCTATGCAGAGTACATCATGAGAAATGCTGGGCTGGAAGAAGCACAAGCTGGAATCAAGATTGCTGGGAGAAATATCAATAACCTCAGATACGCGGATGACACCACCCTTACGGCAGAAAGTGAAGAGGAACTAAAAAGCCTCTTGATGAAAGTGAAAGTGGAGAGAGAAAAAGTTGGCTTAAAGCTCAACATTCAGAAAATGAAGATCACGGCATCTGGTCCCATCACTTCATGGGAAATAGATGGGGAAACAGTGTCAGACTTTATTTTTTGGGGCTCCAAAATCACTGCAGATGGTGACTGCAGCCATGAAATTAAAAGACGCTTACTCCCTGGAAGAAAAGTTATGACCAACCTAGATAGCATATTAAAGAGCAGAGACATTACTTTGCCAACAAATGTCCATCTAGTCAAGCTATGGTTTTTCCAGTGGTCATGTATGGATGTGAGAGTTGGAATGAACAAAGTTGAGTGCCAAAGAATTGATGCTTTTGAGCTGTGGTGTTGGAGATACTCTTGAGAGTCCCTTGCACTGCAAAGAGTTCCAACCAGTCCATTCTGAAAGAGATCAGCCCTGAGATTTCTTTGCAAGGAATGATGCTAAAGCTGAAACTCCAGTACTTTGGCCACCTCATGCGAAGAGTTGACTCATTGGAAAAGACTCTGATGCTGAGTAGGATTGAGGGCAGGAGCAGAGGGGGACAACAGAGGATGAGTTGGCTGAATGGCATCACTGACTTGATGGACATGAGTCTGAGTGAACTCCGGGAGTTGGTGATGGACAGGGAGGCCTGGTGTCCTGCAATTCATGAGGTCGCAAAGAATCGTACATGACTGAGTGACTGAACTGAAGTGAACTGAAGAGTTCAGTTACTGATACAATTTTGAACTAGAATATACATTGTCTATAGTGAAGCTTTGTCAGTTTAGTTCCTGCAATTCATGAGGTCGCAAAGAATCGTACATGACTGAGTGACTGAACTGAAGTGAACTGAAGAGTTCAGTTACTGATACAATTTTGAACTAGAATATACATTGTCTATAGTGAAGCTTTGTCAGTTTAGTTTATGTTCCTAGAATCTTGGGACTCTCAATCGAAGAACCTCAGTACTTATTTGTTGAGTAACTTGCTCTAGAAAAATGCCTTGATACACACGCAAAGTAATAATATAAACTATAATCTGCCATCTTAGATAATTTTACTAGAATACGATAAAATATTAACAAAATAAAAATCACAGAAAATGTATTCATATGTAATATTTTAATATACTAAATTAATGTCTATATGATTGCATGTATTATATAGCCCACCTGGCTCCTTTGTCCATGGAATACTCCAAGCAAGAATACTGGAGTATGTAACTAGCTATTCCTTTTCCAGGGAATATTCCCTGGGAATATTCCGGGGATCAAAACCAGATCTCCTTCTTTGCAGGCAGATTCTTGACTGTCTGAGCTAACAGGAAAGCACACTATTATACTACACCTTATTTCAAATAGAAAAGCAAATACAGGAAATACAGGTGGTTATTATTTAATTTAAAAGTAAAATATTAAAAAATGCTGGATGTCAGAGATGAAGTTTCACTAGCTTATTTTTCCTTCAAATATCTAATCAATAGTTATAAATACTGCATCTGAAATATTTTACTGGAAGCATTTCAGCTAGTTTTCCTCTTCTAAGTTAGTCATTCACAAAATAATAATATACAAAAGCAAATTGTATATACATATGAACAGGATCCAAAAATATGTGCCTGATCTTTTGATCAGTTCATTAGTTAATAATTTATTTAATTCATACATGTTTCATTGACATGGGTTTGAAATCTAGTGTATTAGAAAAAGAAATGAATGTGGAATATGTTGTAAAATTTGGTAAGAACTATAATCCTTATTTGTACCGAATGTTACTGAAGCATAAAAAACTACTATCTTACTCTAGCTGGGGAATTGAAGAAAGCTTTGTGATAAGGGACCACACTAAGATTTTAGCAAGGTATTTTTCACAATATTATTTTACTTTACACTGGAACTTTTATTTTTAAGCCACATTCTATCTGCAAATTGCAACATTTACTGGGTGACAAGTTTACACTGGGCTATCATGCCAACCACATGGTCTACCAGGTGTTATTATTTCCTTGAAATACAACCACATCAATTTTAATTTTATTCTTCTTTGTTTAGATAGGTATATGGTGCAATGAAATTTGTTACCGCTAACTTCAGTCCTTATTCTGTCACGGTTCCTTTTTAGTATCTCATTTGCACACTTTCCTGCTTTTAAATAGTTTTGAAATAAAGTATGGCAGTCTCTCCTGAACTTGTTGATGGGTTGATGTTTCTTATAGAGCTCAAGTCTTATTAGAGATTGTAGATAATAAGAATTAGCAGTTGAAGGACCCAACTAGCAGTTCTACCACTTGATCCTATGTGCTGTAAAATCTTTGTCTCACAAACAGGAAATTTTTGAGTGATGCATCATTTGGTTTAGAGAATGGTGTATAGTCTTTCTCTCCTCCATAGTTCATACTTTTTCATTACCATAGAATGCAATTTTACTCCAATTCTTACTCCTAAAATATGCATGTTAGTGGCACTAGTGGTAAATAACCCACCTGCCAGTGCAGGAGACACAAGAGACACGGGCTTCATCCCTGGTTCAGGAAAGATCCCCTGCAGTAAGAAATGGCAACGTATTCCATTAACTTGTGGGGAAAATCCTATGGAGAGAGGAGCCTGGCTGGCTCTAGTCCATGAAACTGCAAAGAGTTGGACGCAACTGCTCGAATGAGCACAACACAACAGTTGTGTTTCAGTTCTTTAGCATCTCTCTCTATAGGAATATTTCCCTGAATCTTAGTAGACTTGGTTTGATTCTTCTTAACTCTCAGGCTAATTTCTACCAAATAACATGAATCCTACACATTGTTAAGTCATGTCTGACTCTTTGCAACATCATGGACTAAAAGTCCATGGAATTCTCCAGGCCAGAATACTGGTATGGGTAGCTGTTCCTGTCTACAAGGGATCTTCCCAACCCAGGGGTTGAACCCAGGTCTCCCACACTGCAGGAGGATTCTTTACCAACTGAGCCACCAGGGAAGCACAAGAATTACTGGAGTGGGTAGCCTATCCTTTCTCCAGAGGATCTTCCCTACCCAGGAATTGAACTGGGGTCTTCTGAATTGCAGATGCATTCTTTACTAGCTAAGCTACCGGGGAAGCCCTAAATAGCATGCAAATTATATATATATATATATTGCATCCCACAGAGTACTCTGTGTTGGTAAGGATTACATCATAATTTCTATTTGCTATTCACTTAGGAAAGGTACTTGGAAGATACCATAAATTATCCACATTTGGGCTGAGTATATAAATGAATAATTAGTTCAGTTCAGTTCAGTTCAGTTCAGTCACTCAGTCGTGTCCGACTCTTTGCAAGCCCATGAATCGTAGCACACCAGTTGGGGAGTCCATCACCAACTCCCGGAGTTCACCCAGACTCATGTCCATTGAGTCCATGATGCCATCCAGCCATCTCATCCTTGGTCGTCCCCTTCTCCTCCTGCCCCCAATCCCTCCCAGCATCAGGGTCTTTTCCAATGAGTCAACTCTTCGCATGAGGTGGCCAAAGTACTGGAGCTTCAGTTTTAGCATCATTCCTTCCAAAGAAATGCCAGGGTTGATCTCCTTCAGAATGGACTGGTTGGATCTCCTTGCACTCCAAGGGACTCTCAAGAGTCTTCTCCAACACCACAGTTCAAAAGCACCAATTCTTCGGTGCTCAGCCTTCTTCACAGTCCAACTCTCATATCCATACATGACTACTGGAAAAACCATAGCCTTGACTGGACGGACCTTAGTCGGCAAAGTAATGTCTCTGCTTTTGAATATACTATCTAGGTTGGTCATAACTTTTCTTCCAAGGAGTAAGCGTCTTTTAATTTCATGGCTGCAGTCACCATCTGCAGTGATTTTGGAGCCTCCCAAAATAAAGTCTGACACTGTTTCTACTGTTTCCCCATCTATTTCCCATGAAGTGATGGGGCCAGATGACATGATCTTCATTTTCTAAATATTGAGCTTTAAGCCAAATTTTCACTCTCCTCTTTCACTTTCAACAAGAGGCTTTTTAGCTCCTCCTCACTTTCTGCCATAAGGGTGGTGTCATCTGCATATCTGAGGTTATTGATATTTCTCCCAGCAATCTTGATTCCAGCTTGTGTTTCTTCCAGTCCAGCATTTCTCATGATGTACTCTGCATATAAGTTAAATAAGCAGGGTGACAATATACAGCCTTGACGTACTCCTTTTCCTATTTGGAACCAGTCTGTTGTTCCATGTCCAGTTCTAACTGTTGCTTCCTGACATGATGTACTCTGTATAAAAATTAAATAAGCAGGGTGACAATATACAGCCTAGATGTACTCCTTTCCCAATTTGGAACCAGTCAATTTCCATGTGCAGTTCTAACTGTTGTTTCTTGATCGCATACAGATTTCTCAGGAGGCAGGCATGGTGGTCTGGTATTCCCATCTTTTTAAGAATTTTCCACTTTGTTGTGATCCACACAGGCAAAGGCTTTACCATAGTCAGGGAAGCAGAAGTGGATGGTTGCCTGGAATTCTCTTGCTTTTTTTGATGATCCAACGGATGTTGGCAATTTGATCTCTTGTTCCTCTGCCTTTTCTAAATCCAGTATGTACATCTGGAATTTTTCAGTTCATATAATGTTGAAGCCTAGCTTGGAGAATTTTGAGCATTACTTTGTGAGTGTGTGAGACGAGTGCAATTGTGCAATAGGTTGAACATTCCTTGGCATTGCTTTTCTTTGGGATTGGAATGAAAACTGACCTTTCCAAGTCCTATGGCCACCACTGAGTTTTCCAAATTTGCTGGCGTATTGAGTGCAGCACTTTCACAGAATCATCTTTTAGGATTTGAAATAGATGAGCTGAAATTCTATCACCTCCACTATCTTTGTTTTTAGTGATGCTTGCTAAGGCCCACTTGACTTCGCACAGGAGGCTGTCTGGCTCTGGGTGAATGATCACACCATCTTGGTAATCTGGATCATTTTTTTAATTGTTCTTCTGCTTATTCTTGCCACCTCTTCTTAACATCTCTGTTTCTGTTAGGTCCATACCATTTCTGTCCTCATTGTGCCCATCTTTGCTTGAAATGTTCCCTTGGTATCTCTAATTTTCTTAAATAGATCTCTAGTCTTTCCTGTTCTATTAGTTGTCTCTATTTCTTTGCACAGGCACATACACTAGAATAGTATATAAAAATGAAGGTGACCAAGAGTCATGCTACATGCAGCAAAGACAAATCTTGTAAACCTTATGTTGAATGAAGGAAACCAGATACAAAAGTGTAAATTCTGTAACATCTACATATGCAGTTTAAAAAGATAAAAGGTAACAGATGTTAACGAAAGTTATATGGTGATTATCTATGTAGGAAGCAATAAAGAGATGGAACACAGCAGATAGGTGTTCTTTTTTTATTATTGTATTGTAGTTGATTTCAGTTCAGTTCAGTTGCTCAGTCATGTCCGACTCTTTGCGACACCATGAACTGCAGCACACCAGGCCTCCCTGTCCATCACCAACTCCCAGAGTATACCCAAATCCATGTCCATTGAGTCAGTGATGCCATCCAACCATCTCATCCTCTGTCGTCTCCTTCTCCTCCTGCCTTCAATCTTTCCCAGCATGAGGGTCTTTTCAAATGAGTCAGCTCTTTGCATCAGGTGGCCAAAGTGTTGGAGTTTCAGCTTCAGCATCAGTCCTACTGATGAACACCCAGGGCTAATCTCCTTTAGGATGGACTAGTTGGATCTCTTTGCAGTCCAAGGGACTCTCAAGAGTCTTCTCCAGCACTACACTTCAAAAGCATCAATTCTTTGGGGCTCAGCTTTCTTTATAGTCCAACTCTCACATCCATACATGACCACTGGAAAAATCATAGCCTTAACTACATGGACCTTTGTTGACAAAGTAATGTCTCTGCTTTTTAATATGCCCTAGGTTGGTCATTACTTTCCTTCCAAGGAGTAAGTGTCTTTTAATTTCATGGCTGTAGTCACCATCTGCACTGATTTTGGAGCCCAGAAAAATAAAGTCTGACACCGTTTCCACTGTTTCCCCATCTATTTGCCATACAGTTGATTTATATGTGTTAATTTCTGCTGTGGTGATTCAGTTATACATATATAGATAGATAGATATTTTGTTATATATATATTATTTTTCATTATGACTTATCATGAGATATTGAATATAGTTTTCTGTGCTATACAGTAGAAAGGATCTTATTGTTTATCCATTCTATACATCATAAATTGCATCTTCCAATACCACCCTCCCGTGCTATCTTTCTGCCTTGCAACAGAAGTCTGTTTTCTATATCCATGTGTCTATTTTTGTTTCATTGGTTCATTTGTGTCATATTTTAGATTCCAAATATGTGATATCATCATATAGTATTTGTTTTTCTCTTTCTGACTTGCTTCATTTAGTATGATCATTATTAATTGTATCCATGTTGCTGCAGCTTACATTATTTTGTTCTTTTTATAACTGAGTAGCATTGCATTGAATATGTTTACCATATTTTCTTTATCTATTTATCTATTGAACATTTAGGTTGTTTCCCTATTTTGGCTCTTGTGACTATGAAAATGAGGTTTCATGTATCTTTCTGAATTAACCTTGTCTGGATATATGCCCAGCAGTGAAGTTGCTGAATCATATGCTATTATCCTTTTAGTTTTCTGAGAAAACTTCATACTCTTTTCCATAGTGATTGTACCCAACTTACACTCCCCAAAACAGTGTAAGAGTGTTTCCTTTTCTCCATTTCCTCTCTAGCTTTTATTATTTGTTGACATTTTAACGATAGCCATTCTGACCTGTGAGGTGGTACTTCATCATAGTTTTGATTTACTTTTTTCTAATAATTAGTTATGTTGAGCATCTTTTCCTGTGCCTATTTGCAATTTATATTTTTTCCTTTGGAGAAATATCTACTTGTTCTGATGGTGATTTTTCAATTGGGTTTTTGCTGCTGTTGTGTTCTATGAATTGTTTGTATATTTTGGAAATTAAGCCCTTGTCAGTCACATCACTTACAAATATTTTCTTCCATTCTGTATGTTGTCTTTTATTTTCTTTGTGGTGTCCTTTGATGGGTAAAACTTGTAAGTTTGTAGGTTTCATTCTTTCTTTTTGTTTATATGTATATATATATATATATATATATATAAGTTGTCATGGAGACTGACCTAAGAAAATGTTGGTACAGATTTTGTGTCAGAGAATGTTTTGCCTATGATCTCTTCTAGAAGTTTTATGGTGTCATGTCTTATGTTTAAGTCTTTATATGATTTATGTAAAATAAATAAATAAATAAAAGTTTACCTAAAACTCTGTGTGTTTGTGCACTTAACATTGCTGCATATTTTACATGAGCAATTATATTTTCAAGGATATATACACAAAAAAATTAGGACAGATATTCAAGTAGACGCATATAAGGAGGGAAACTAACTGGCAATTGGACTTAAAGGAGAAAAGTAAATTAAATTGGAGATAGACTGTGTATAACTTATTATGCATCTATGAGTTAAATCGTTTTCCAAAAAATGAGTTTTCTTTCAAACTTTACTTTCCAACTGTCCAGTCAGTTTAATTCTATCTCAGAGTGAAAGATCTGCAGTGTCACTTTGGATTTATGGTAACACACCGACTCTGATTTATTTATTTATCCAGGTGCAGATATTACAAAAATAGGTGATTAGCATGATAATTGACAGTACTAGAAATTGGTTCTGAAAAAAGATTATAAAAAGCAAATATATGTGAAAATGTAAACTTGTTGAACTTCTACATAAAATTAATGTGACTTTTGAATGTTTTTCCCATCGTATTACCAAACAAATTAACAGCTAAGAGTCAGAGATTTCACCTGGCGATTCTAAGAATTTTATAGCAACTTTGAAGCTTTATTTTATATATATAATGCATTTAGGGTAAATTTCCAAAGCTGGAACCATTATCTAGCATCTGATTGGAAAGGTAGGATTGGGGAAATTTAGCACTTCATGAAGTTTAAGCTTCCTTCCAATTTTCTATACTAAGAAACAATTCACTACCCCAGGAGAAATAGCTGTAATCATCATGTTACTGAACTAATTCTAGATGAAGCACCATTTCCACTTCAAAAGTCAGGTATAGCAATACAAATGTTCAAAATAAAAAATTAATGATGAAATATGTCTTTGCTACTGCTAAGTCGCTTCAGTCGTGTCCGACTCTGTTCGACCCCATAGATGGCAGCCCACCAGGCTCCACTGTCCCTGGGATTCTCCAGGCAAGAACACTGGAGTGGGTTGCCATTTCCTTCAACGCATTAAAGTGAAACGTGAAGGTGAAGTCGCTCAGTCGTACCCGACTGTTAGCGACACCATGGACTGCAGCCTACCAGGCTCCTTCGTCCATGGGATTTTCCAGGCAAGAGTACTGGAGTGGAGTGCCATTTAGTGAAGTGAAGTTGCTCAGTCGTGTCCGACTCTTTGCGACCCCATGGACTGTAGCCTACCAAGCTCCTCTGTCCATGGGATTTTCCAGGCAATAGTACTGGAGTGGACTGCCATTTCCTTCCCCAGGGGATCTTCCCGACCCAGGGATCGAACCTGGGTCTCCTACATTGTCTAGTGGCTCAGGCGGTAAAGCATCTGTCTACAATGCAGGAGTGCCATTTACATCCTCATTATTATCTTATTGCAATTTTTTTTTAACCTTACAGCATGGGTCCCCAAGCTATGGAATCTAATCAGGTGAAACTGTTCTAATAATGTAATAATGATAGAAATAAAATGCACAAAACATGTAATGAGCTTGAATCTCTGGCTCAGATCATGAGCCCCTTACTGCAAAATTCAGACTTATATTGAAGTGGGGGAAAACCACAAGACCTTTCAGGTATGGCCTAAATCAAATCCCTTATGATTATACACTGAAGATAATGAATAGACTCAAGGGATTAGATCTCAGAAAGAGTGCCTAAAGAACTATGGACAGAGGTTCATAACATTGTACAGGAGGCAGTGATCAAAACCATCCCAAAAGAAAAAAAAAATGCAAGAGAGCAAAGCAGTTTTCTAAGGAGACCTTACAAATAGCTGAGTAAACAAAAGAAGCAAAAAGGTAAAGGAGAAAAGAAGATACAAACAACTGAACCAGCATTCCAGAGAATAGCAAGAAGAAATAAGAAAGCCTTGTGAAGAACAATGCAAAGGAATAGAGGAAAGCAATAGAATGATAAAGACTAGAGAGATCTTTAAGAAGTTGGAGATATCAAGGGAACATTTCATGAAAAAATAGGCACAATAAAAGACAGAAATGGCAAAGATCTAACAGAAGCAGAATAAATTAAAAAGAGGTGGCAAGAACGCACAGAAGAACTACACCCCCCCCAAAAAAAAATAAAGGTCTTAATGACACAAATAAAGGTCTTAATGACCCAGATAATCACAATAGTGTGATCACTCACCTAAAGCAAGACATTCTGGAGTGTGAAGTCAAGTGAGCCTTAGGAAGCATTATTATGAACAAAGACAGTGGAGGTGATGGAATTCCAGCTGAGCTATTTCAAACCCTAAAATATGATTATGCTATTGTGGCTCAGCTGGTAAAGAATCCACCTGCAATACAAGAGACCTGAGTTCAATCCCTGGGTTGAGAAGATCCCCTGGAGATGGGAAAGGCTACCCATTCCAGTATTCTGGCCATGTTAGCAAGGTAATGCTCAAAATGCTTCAAGCTAGACTTCAACAATACATGAAATGAGAAATTCCAGATATACAAGCTTAATTTAGAAAAGGCAGAGGGACCATAGATCCAATTACCAATATTTGTTTAAACATAGAAAAAGCAAGGGAATTCTTTAAAAAAAAAATCTACTTCTGCTTCATTGACTACATAAGCACATTTAACTGTGTGGATGACAACAAACTGGAAAATTCTGAAAAAAAGTTTATTTAACTTATATGTATATGAGTACATCATGCAAAATGCTAGGCTGGATGAATCACAAGCTGGAATCAAGATTGCCAGGACAAATATCAACAACCTCAGAAATTCAAGTAATACCACCATAATCTCAGAAAGCAGAGTAAGATCCTCTTGATAAAGGTAAAAGATGAGAATGAAAAAGCTGACTTAAAACTCAACACTCAAAAACTAAGATTATGGCATCTGGTTCATCACTTCAGGGCTTCTCTCATAGCTCAGTTGATGAAGAATCTACCTGCAATGCAGGAGACCTGAGTTCGATTTCTGGGTTGGGAAGACCCCTATAGAAGGAAATGGCAAGCCACTCCAGTACGCTTGCCTGGAGAATACCCATGGACAGAGGAGCCTGGCATCACTTCATGACAAACAGATGGGGAAAAACTGGGAAAAGAGGCAGACTATTTTCTTGGACTCCAAAATCACTGTGGATGGTAACTGCAGTCATGACATTAAAAGATGCTTGCTCCTTGGAAGAAAAGCTATGACAAACGTTAGCAGGTGTTAAAAAGCAGAGACCACATTGCTTACAAATTTCCATCTTGTCAAAGGTATGGTTTTTCCAGTAGTCATCTATGGATGTTTGAGTTGGACCACAAAGAAGGTTGAGCACCAAAGAACTGATGCTTTCAAACTGTGCTGCTGGAGAAGATTCCCAACAATCCCCTGAACAGCAAGGAGATCAAAGCAGTCGATCCTAAAGGAAATCAATCCTGGATATTCTTTGGAAGGACTAATGCTGAAACTGAATTTCCATTACTTTGGCCACCTGATATGAAGAATCAACTCACTAGAAAATACCTTTTTGCTGGAAAATATTGACAGCAAGAGGAGAAAGGGGTGACAGAGGATGAGATGGTTAGATGGCATCACTGACTCAATGAACATGAATTTAAGCAGGACATAGTGAAAGAGAGGGAAGTCTGGTGTGCTGCAGTCCATAGTGCGGTAAACAGTTGGATACAACTTAGGATGAATGACAACAAGAACAAAATTATACAGAGGCCCTCTGGACACCATAATTCTGTAACATGTAAAACATCTTATGATCTATTTCTGTTCTTTTAATTTAAATTTTTATTTCATTATGCAACATGCCTTTTCATAACAGAAAATGTGTTAGAGATTGATATATTAAAAATCTTACACTGTCATTTTCTCAGTTACTTCAAAACTCTAAACAAGTAATCTAAAATATTTATTTTTGATGATTTTATCAACCTAAATGACAACATCATTTCATGTACAGCAATGAACTTTTCCTAAACACAAAACCCAAGCATTATGTTTATAACTCTTTAGTAGAAAGAGTTTGTGAAGACTACTAAGGACAGTGGGCGCAATGTTTATCTATAAATAAAGAAGAATAAGGATAAAATGCACTGGTCAAAGTGAGCTACAATATAAAATTGATATAATTCCACTAGTTAAGTCTTAGTATTGAATGTATTTAGTATTTGCCTGAGAGCGTCAACAGATCTAAATGAGGATATTAAGACACAGCATGAAGAGTAGTAGGCATTTTCCCCTTTGCCATTTACCTACTTTTATAAATAGACCTCTAGAGTGAATTCCACAGTTGATGTAATTGGTAAGCCCATAAGGCCACTGAAAGAACCTAGGTAATTCTGAATCAGTTGGGCTATGTTTATTTACACTGCCTATATTTTTGTTAATTCTTTGACCTTGTTGTGACCATAAACTTTGTTGATTTCGTCTGTAACTTGGCACAGAGAACTCTGGTAGCAAACCCAAATGATGGAGAAGAAAGGAGGATGAATTCATTGTGATATTTAAATCTATTGAGATATTTTTGAAACTCTTTGAAGACAAAAGCTCTATGAACCTATCTGAGGCTCTAAGAAATGCCTATCTATTCTTTATGCATTTTCTACACTATAATTTCCAAAGGCATTCTAATCAATTTAGTAACCCTAGGGCACAATGTTTTTCAAATTAGTTAACAATTTGGCAATAATAAGTAATACTTTATTTCTATTTTTATAAAGAACAGTGTCCTTCCTCTTATAATACAAATCTTTTCATTATTTATTGTCTCCTCAAGATCAGTCAAAAACACAGCTCAAAATTTAGAGGTAGTTCTTTATATATGTTGCATCATCTGATGGCTTTGTTTGGGAATATATAAAGTATCTACATCAGCCAGTGAATCTCCAGCCATAATGACTGGGAACATGTGAATCATCAAATGGAGCTGCTGGCTTCTGTGAGCTTTCATTTCCCACTTGCACTAATGCATCTTCCTCTCATATAGCTGTGGATTTTAATAAGAAAATAGAATCACATAGTTTTTAGAGCTGAAAGAAACTGCAGAAGTCTCTTCTCCTTTCTTTGGAAATATTGGTGAGGGTATAAATACTCAAACTACTTAAGAGTTTGGGTACATAGTCACATATTACAAGAGCATCCATTCTGACCCACAGTCTTTCTTTTTAATCCAACATATTTTCTATTCAAAATAACTTTTATAATTTTTGTATTTGATGAATTCAGTATGGTTCATCTGTCTCTTTTACTGAATAGTAAACATTCAAAGAAATGGAAACAATTTTAAGTGATGTTTACAGTTGTAATAAAATACTGAGAAAAATATTTTGTTTTATTTTTTAGACATTTGAATACTTTTTAAGGTATTTTTAAGACTTTTGCTAGCTATGTATGGCAGAAAATTAGACATATTGTATAATTAATGTCTAATATTATGAAAGGAAAATCTATTTCCTACATGATGAAAATCAGCTGAGAGAGTCCAATCTTCTGCTTAATGTTCCACTAAAAACTGGCCCTATTATCATCAAAAATTAAAATGCTCCTTCTAGTTACAGACATTGTTCTCTTTGATTCTTTGTGTGCATTGATATTCATGAGATCAATACGTAATTTAGTATCAGTATGTTTAATCATAATCAGCCAGAGTCCTCTGTTTAGCTGAATCTATAAAATGTGCTATAATGATTCTAAAATGTTCAGGAATCACTGCTTCTGTGCATACAGAATCTTGTGCTAACTTACTGATAGCAACTAGAAGCAGACAGACACCATCTGGTGGCAAAAAAAAAAAAAAAGGTTTTAAATCTATCGCCCTTTCATGCTTGGTTCATTGATAGTGTTTCTCTAGAAAAGAAAATTGACTTTGTTTCTGTACCCTAACAACTAAAAGTGCAGTTCCTTTAAACTCCACAGCATCAATAACCATTGTTCTTCAGGCTTAAATGAAATTATCAAAACTATGGAGCGTCAACTAAGTTTCCTTGTCATATCAGACCTCAATGAAATTTTTCAGCAAGAACTCCTTTGTCTGTATGCATGTCATGAATAATAAGAAGTGGTGCTAAAATGGTTGAACCTCAAGGTCAGCCACTCAGAATGAAAATCAATGTTCAACATAAAACTATAGAAAAACTCAAATATTACTGAATAGTTTATTTGGATAAGAATAGGTGCACATGGGTACACTTATCTGAACCTCTGTGTATGTGTGTTGACATAGGGCTTAGAAAGATAACCTTCTTCAACATAATACAATTTTTTAAAGTGTGTGAAGGGGTAGAGGAAACAACCATGTCCACTCCTATAGCGATCCATTGTTATTACCATTGTATACTTTTTATTCCTTAACATATCTACTTGAACCCTATATTGAAATATGTCACCAGAGATGTCTCCACTTGTTCTTCTTGCGTTTTAACCCAACTTGTTAACTCCTTAATGCACATGGAAGAATTAAGGTATATGTTTATGAAGACCCACTCCTTTCAATACTCAGGGTGGCTATGCTGGACCTAAGGCAGACCAGTGTTCTGGGCAGTCGCCACCAGCATTATGTAGCCCCATCCACCTCTCTTTAGAACACGGTTTCATAATTCACCTTAAGGTCTCCACTTCAGCAGACATATAAGACGAGGCTTTCTATTTCTTCTCACTGAACAGGGTACATCCAAGAGGGGACTATGTCATGAAAATACCTTTTTCAGTAGCCAGTGCTGAAGCGTTTAACACTCTCATGGGCAGGGAGCCTAGGAAACTTCTAGAAGAACTTTTGAGCCAGTGAAAAGAACACAACACCCAGGCCAAATTGCAAACAGGTTGAGAACTGACTATCCCTAATTTGGATATCTCAGTTTTCACATTCTAGGGAAAGTGAAAGTTAGCCAAGATGGCATGGTCAGGCTCTCTCACCCCATGGCCTCTCACTCTTGCCCCGTGTTTTGTAAATAATGATGATGTAACAGCTGAGATCACTTATACCACTGTGCATCACATCATGAGGTTTATGTGACAGCTGGGGCCACTTACAGCACTGCACATGTGTGTCACAAGATACTCACTTGGTCATGGGGTACTTTGTGTAGTGTGCCTGTTTGAGCTTCATGTGAAAGCCCTGGCTGCTACAGCATTGGGGCTACACTGGAGCTGCATCATGCTTGTTTTATGAGGTTATGTTATGGCTATGCTGTGGCTCCATTGTGTTTATGTTATGGCTGCTGCTATGGCTGCTCTGTCAGCCAGGAGAGAATAAACATGTCTGCAGTTCCTATAGCTCATCAATTCTTCTGCCAGCCTCTTAGCTTGTGCCTTGTCTACCCCGCATTCAGCAAACAGTGCAAACAGTGTGAACAGCAAGAAAATCAGCATCACAAACAGGATCAGCAAGACACACATATATTGGCTACTTTTATATACTTGAAGTTGGTATGTCCTTAGGTAGAGTTAAAGCTGGAGCATTGAATCAAACAACAGCAATCACCTTCATGGTCTATTGAGGCAGGGAAGAGTGTAGAAGCAGGAAGTTCCAAGTTGCATCATAGTTCTAGGCAATTTTTCTATTCAGAATGAGGCCTACTTTCAAGGCAAGAGGGGGATGACAGAGGCCTAAAAGTCTCATTTAATTTTGGGGGCATCAGTATAAAATAATATTCTGAAGGAGGTCTAGGGCAGCAGGAAGAATGCTTATAAATTTCCAGAGGCTGGGAGGAAAGGCCAAAACCCATGTCTCTGGATTAGTATAGTGGATTTAGACCTCCAAAAATACAACCTTAGGGGTGTCTGATGATTTCTCTGGGGCCATTTGCAAGGGTAGTAGCTAATCAGTAGAACTCTGGCCACTAACTTTTATCTACTTTATTTATTTTTGCATAGTCTATGATCATTAGTCATTCAGTTGTGTTCAACTCTTTGTGACCCCACGAACTGTAGGCCACCAAGCTTCTCTGTCCATGGAATTCTCCAGGCAAGAATACTGGAGTGGATTACTATTCCCTTCTCCAGAGGATCTTCCCCACCCTGGGGTCAAACCCTGGTCTCCTGCATCACAGGCAGATTCTTTATCATTTGAGCTACAGGGAAGCACCTTGCATAGTAGATAGCTTCTTATTTTTTGTATAGTAGATTTCCAGGAAACTTTTATTTCCTGGAAGTAAAATATTTTTTACTTTAATATACAATAAAAGGGGACAAGTAGAGGCTTCTGAGAAGGTACACAGAATACTCACAGAGACAGTACAGAATGATGAGGAGTTATGTTGTGCCTTTAGGAACTAAGGTTGAAGAGCAGACTTTTATATGTGACCACTGGAGTTGCAGAGGATTTGATTAGACTCTGATTTTACAAGAATATGTATGTGAGTTCATCCAATCACCTGACCTAATCCAATTTCCATGAAGAGGGCAAAAACATATCATAGATCACTTTACTATTTTCTTTATCTGTCCTTCATGAACCACAGATAATTGTAGCTGTAGCAATTCATGAAGTATTTATTTGTTCATAAGGTCCTTAAAAAAAGTCAAGATCAGTGATATAATTGCAGTGGGGCAAACATACACATCCTGTCCATGTGAGTGATATAGCATTTCACTGTATTCCCTCTTGTTTCACCCTACTGCTAAGTATTGGAACTCTAGCTGACATACAAAATATGCTTCATAAAATGGACAATGTTATTAAATGCAATATCATGAAGAAACTTCTTCCATCTTCAGACATCTTATATTAACTCAATAAACTTAGTGACTGAATAACAATTCCAGAGGATCTTCCCAACTCAGGGGTCAGAACCATGTCTCTTATATCTCATGCATTGGCAGGCAGATTCTTTACCATTGTGCTTCCCAGGAAGCCCATTTATGTGTAACATCTATAAAACGTGTGTGTGTGTGTGTGTGTGTGTGTGTGTGTGTGATATTGTGATATTTTATATATATATATATATATATATATATATATATAATCTTAGTACATGGTTTTTGGCAAAAAGGCTTCTAAAACCTTTGGAATTTCTTAATTGATAGAGATGGTAAGATATCCTTCCTATGTTATACAAATTTGAAAAAGAGTGCCTAAATATTTTAGAATGAATGACAAATGCCTTGTTAAGTTAATCAGATTTGGCTGAGGAATTCATTGGCTAAAGAACTACTAGATAACTTCAGGAAGAGGGCTGGTCACCAGAAAGTCCAACCATATGATTAGAGGGTTGGAACTTTCAACCCTATTTCCAGACCTTTAGGGAGGACAGTGAGTTCCATTATCAATGACCAATGATTAAAATTGACTATGACTATATAATGGTAACCTTGTGAAAAACAAAAACAAAAGAACTCTAAACAGGATTTGCAGAGCTTCCAGAGTAGTGATCACATTTAGGTGCTGGGAGGGTGACTCACCTGGAGAGGACAGGGAGGCCTGCATTCCTTTCACCATACCTTGTCCTATGCATCTATTACTCTGGGTAGTAAGTAGCAGAATTGAATTTAATTGTTAATCACACAGTTAGTATTGAGAGTTGAGAATTGATTAGTGTGAATAAAAAAGAATCCCCCATATATTTGGTATCAGAGTGTTGTGAATAGAAATGGAACAATCTATTTACCCATGTCTGTATTCAGGTGGCCATTGCAATGTTAACCATGGCAAGCTTAACATTAAAGCTTTGTCTGCTTATTGGAGAACCCCATTTATATCTGTGTCAACAAACACACTAATATCACTTATTGAACATAGTCACTGGGCCTATTCCCTCATAGCTCAGTTGGTAAAGAATCTGCCTGCAGTGCCAGAGACCCGAGTTCAATTCCTGGGTGAGGAAGATCTCCTGGAAAAGGAAGAACACCCAAGTATTCTTGCCTGGAGAATCCTATGGACAGAGAAGCCTGGTAGACTACAGTTCACGGGGTTGCAAGAGTTGGACACAACAACTAAACCACCACTGGGCCTATTAGAGATTCTAACAAAGAACAAACTCATCAGTCTTCAGATTTTCATGACGTTGGTGAAGAAGATGGATATAAAGTAACCTGGGTGGTAACTTGGAATAGTAGAAAGGTGCTTGGCCAGTAGAGGAAAAATAAACTACCTGCTCACCAAACTTATGAGCAGTTTTTCTTCCTAAGGACACAACTCGATGACATTCCCCAGTCTTTTGGGGGAATTAAACTGAGCTCTGCAAGTTTAACATGAGTGGAAATGATGCATGCCACTTCTGGGGCTGGACTGTATAAATCTTCCACATTCTTTTCTCTTATACTTGCCTGATGCAGATAGGGATGATCTCTTTTAAAACTACTGATAAAGTTTGTGTCCTTAATTCACACTTGGAGAAAATTGCCCAATTAGGAGAACCTACTTTGGACTCTATGTGAAAGACTCATCATATGCAAACTACTATAAATTTTGGTATTTGTTGTAACAAATATTAACTAATATAGCTAGAATTTTGAAGACTTGAAAAACTTGAATTTTAGTATGAAATGTACCATCAGATGGTGATGAGGTTTAAACTCATATGAAGTATTTAGTCTTGCCATATCTCAGCATCCTCATTTGTAGAATGGTACTAATCATGCTTTGTCGGCCATCATAAAAGATCACTAGATAGTCCTAATAAGATAATGGAACTGAGAAAACACTGAAAAGCATGACATATGTTATGTGTACAAGTCATTATAAAATAATTTGGGGATGCCCAGACCTCTTAAGTGACCAGTAATTTAAATTGATACTTCCACTCTAAATATCTTGCTTCTTAAACATACAAGGGATTTCATGCACAGTTCCTGAAATTCTTACTAGTACAGATGAACTGAACTGAACAGATGAAACTACATTCAGATGTTCTGCAGAGAGAGTTAGCACATGGTCCCATTTAATCCTACCTCTCACGCTGTAATATGGAGATATTCTCCTGTGTATGACTATTCAAAGGGAAAACACTAAGATGAAAGCCAGTCAATCATAATCTTATCTATAATTCCACCCACTCAGGTCTAAATTAGGTTAATTGCACTGAGAGAAGCACCAAAACACAATGTGAGTACTCACAAAGATGACGCTGTATGGCCTGACTCGAAAATCTAGATCATTGCTTTCAAATTAATTAATCTACTTTTCTATTTTCTAACAATCATTTACATATATAGAGTTGCATATACATAGTTTAATGTATGTATTTTTGTCCTGAATGGCAATAATATTGTTTTAAATTTTCTATGAGATGTATAAAATGTTTCAGGTCACAGAGAATCATCAGCTTACTGTTAAAACTCACATAATGAGCAAGACAAAATAAATTATTTCTGAAGCATCATTGTAGAGGTTCCAAAATTTCATCTTGCTCATTCCAGTCCCATCAGCCTCTTTTGGCAATGCCATTAGAGTGCCCCAAACTCACATTTCTAAAATGCTTCAATGTATTTTAAATATATACATTTGAAAGGCTTTTAACTTTATAAAAAGGATATTGGGTTATATATAAGATTTTCAGGATAATCATTTCCATTTAATGTCTTGTGGCAACAGTTCATTCTTATGAAGTTACACGATTGTAGTTGATTTGTTTGATGATTATTTACTGTGGTAGACAGAAAAATGGCAACCAAAACATCCCAATCCTAATAACCAAAGCTTGAGAATATGTGAGGTTTTTTTTTTTTTGCTTGCTTTTATAGTGGCCCTGATTTGTCATTTGTCTTATATATAATAATGTGTACATATTAACACCAAACTCCTAATTTATTCCTCCTCTGGTTTTCTCTTTGGTAACCATAAATTTGTTTTCTATGTGTGTGACTCTATCTCTGTTTGGTAAATAAATTTATTTTTATCTATTTTCCCTTATCTTTCACATATAAATGACATCGTATGATATTAGTCATTCTCTGGCTTATTTCACTTAGTTTGACTATCACTGGGTCCATCTATGTTGCTGCAAATGCCATTATTTCATTTTTTTTTTTTTTTTTTCCTCTTGTTTTCCGTCAAACCTCAACAGGAGTTGACCACAGGTATACCTATATCCTTTCCCTTTTGAACCTCCCTCTCATCTCCCTTCCCATCCCACCCCTCTGGGTGGGGTCTAGAGAGACTTTTTAGGTTCCTGAGGCATACACAAATCCCCATTGGCTCTCTATTTTACATATGGTGTGTAAGTTTTCATGGTATTCTATCCATACCCTCTCCTTCCCTTTCCCCATGTCCATAAGTCTGTTCTCTATGTCTATTTCTCCATTGCTGCCCTGTAAATAAATTCTTCATTACTGTTTTTCTAGATTCTGTGCATGTGTGTTAGAATATGGTCCAAGAATCAAGGCAAATTGGAAGTGGTCAAACAGAACATGGCAAGAGTGAACGTCGACATTTTAGGAATCAGCAAACTAAGATGGACTGGAATGGGTGAATTTAACTCAGATGACCATTATATCTACTACTGTGAACAGGAATCCCTTAGGGAAAAAAATGGAGTAGCCATCTAGTCAACAAGAATCCAAAATGCAGTACTTGGATGCAATCTCAAAAACAACAGAATGATCTCTGTTCATTTCCAAGGCAAACCATTCAGTATCACAGTACTCCAAGTCTATGCCCTGACCAGTAACACTGAAGAAGCTGAAGGTGAACGGTTCAATGAAGACCTACAAGACCTTTTAGCACTAACACCCAAAAAAGATGTCCTTTCCATTATAGGGGACTGGAATGCAAAAGTAACAGGCAAATTTGGCCTTAGAGTACAGAATGAAGCAGGGCAAAGGCTGATAGAGTTTTTTCCAAGAGAATGCATTGGTCATAGCAAATACCTTCTTCCAACAACACAACAGAAGATTCTGCACATGGACATCACTGGGTGGACAACACCAAAATCAGATTTATTATATTCTTTGCAGCTAAAGATGAAGAAGCTCTATACAGTCATCCAAAACAAGACCAGGAACTGACTGTGGCTCAGATCACGAACTCCTTATTGGCAAATTCATACTTAGTTCAGTTCAGTTCAATACTTAAATTGGAGATAATAGGGGAAAAAACTAGACCATTCAGGTATGACCTAAATTATATATCTTACAATTATACAGTGGAAGTGAGAAATAGATTTAAGGAACCAGATCTGATAGACAGTGCCTGATAAAGTATGGATGGAGGTTTGTGACACTGTACAGAAGACAGGGATCAAGACCATCCCCAAGAAAAAAAAAGGTAAAAAAAGGGGGGGGCTGTCTGAGGAGGCTTTATAAATAGCTGTGAAAAGAAGAGAAGCAAAATGCAAAGGAGAAAAGGAAAGCTATACCCATTTGAATGCAGAGTTCCAAAGAATAGCAAGGAGAGATAAGAAAGTCTTCCTCAGTGATCAGCGCAAAGAAATAGAGGAAAACAATAGAATGGGAAAGACTAGAGGTCTCTTCAAGAAAATTAGAGATACCAAGGGAACATTTCATGAAAAGATGGGCTCAATAAAGGACAGAAGTTATATGGATGGATCTAACAGAAGAAGAAGATATTAAGATGATGTGTCAAGAATACACAGAAGAACTGTACAAAAAAGATCTTCACAACCCAGATAATCACGATTGTGTGATCACTCACCTAGAGCCAGACATCCTGGAATTTATAAATAGCTGTGAAAAGAAGAGAAGCAAAATGCAAAGGAGAAAAGGAAAGCTATACCCATTTGAATGCAGAGTTCCAAAGAATAGCAAGGAGAGATAAGAAAGTCTTCCTCAGTGATCAGCGCAAAGAAATAGAGGAAAACAATAGAATGGGAAAGACTAGAGGTCTCTTCAAGAAAATTAGAGATACCAAGGGAACATTTCATGAAAAGATGGGCTCAATAAAGGACAGAAGTTATATGGATGGATCTAACAGAAGAAGAAGATATTAAGATGATGTGTCAAGAATACACAGAAGAACTGTACAAAAAAGATCTTCACAACCCAGATAATCACGATTGTGTGATCACTCACCTAGAGCCAGACATCCTGGAAAGTGAAGTCAAGGACGCCTTAGGAAGTATCACTACAAACAAAGCTAGTGGCAGTGATGGAATGCCAGTTGAATTATTTCAAATCCTGAAAGATGATGCTGTGAAAGTGCTGCACTCAATATGCCAGCAAATTTGGAAAATTCAGCAGTGGCCACAGGACTGTAAAAGGTCAATTTTCACTCCAATCCCAAAGGCAATGTCAAAGAATATTCAAACAACCACACAGTTGCACTCATCTCACATGCTAGTAAAGTAATGCTCAAATTACTCCAAGCCAGGCTTCAACAATACACGAACCATGGACTTCCAGATGTTCAAGATGGATTTAGAAAAGGCAGGGGAATGAGAGATTAAATTGCCAACATCTGTTGGATCATTAAAAAAAAAAAAAAAGAGTGTTCCAGAAAAACATCTACTTCTGCTTTATTGACTATTATGTCAAAGCCTTTGACTATGTGGATCACAACAAACTGTGGAAAATTACTCAAGAAGTGGAATACCAGACCACCTGATCTGCCTCCTGAGAAATCTATATGCAGTTCAAGAAGCAACAGTTAGAACAGGACATGGAACTACAGACTGGTTCTAAATCTGGAAAGGAGTACATCAAGGTTGTATATTGTAAGCCTGCTTATTTAACTTATATGCAGAGTACATCATGAGAAACGCTGGACTGAATGAAGGATAGGCTGGAATCAAGATTGCCAAGAGAAATATCAATAACCTCAGATATGCAGATGATACCACCCTTATGGCAGAAAGCAAAGAAGAACTAAAGAGCTTCTTGGTGAAAGTGAAAGAGGAAAGTGAAAAAGTTGACTTGAGACTCAGCATGCAGAAAACTAAGATCATGGCATCTGGTCCCATCACTTCATGGCACATAGATGAGAAAACAGTGGAAAAAGTGACAGACTGACAGACATTAATTTGGAGAGGCTCCAAATTCACTGCAGATGATACTGCAGCTCTGAAATTAAAAGATGCTTGCTTCTTGGAAGACAGGTTATGACCAACCTAGACAGCACTTTAAAAAGTAGAGATGTTACTTTGCCAGCAAATTCCATCTAGTGAAAGCTATGGTTTCCCAGTAGTCATGTATGGATGTGAGAGTTGAATATAAAGAAAGCTTAGCCCTGAAGAATTGATGTTTTTGAACTTTGGTGTTGGAGAGAACTCTTGAGGGTCCCTTTGATAGGAAGGAGATCCAACCAGTCCATCCTATAGAAAATCAGTCCTGAATATTCATTGGAAGGACTAATGCTGAAGCTGAAACTCCAATACTTCGGCCACTTGATGTGAAGAACTGACTCATTGGAAAAGACCCCAATGCTGGGAAAGATCAAAGGTGTGAACAGAAGGGGACAACAGAGGATGAGATGGTTGGATGGCATCACTGACTCAATGGACATGAATTTGAGTAAATTCCTTGACTTGGTGATAGATAGGGAGGCCTGGCGTGTTGCAGTATATGGGGTCACAAAGCACAGGACACGACTAAGCAACTGAACTGAAATGATAGGTTTTGAATTGTCATGTTTTAATTGTCATTTGATTTCCCTTTGATTTCTTCAGTAACCCGTTTGTTATTTAGAAAGCTATTGTTTAATCTCCTTCTTTTTGTCTTGTTTACAGTTTTCTTTGAGTAAATGATATTAGTCTCACAACATTGTGTTCTGTGAAGATGCTTGATAAAATTTAATAAACCAATAAATGTTTATATTTTTTATAAAGACATAATTTATTAAACCATTATAGGTCACAGTAAGAGAAGCACAGTTTTTCTGAAAACAAAGATTCAAGCTCGTGTGTTTTCCAAAATCATAAAGTTATAACATGAACAATTTTTCTTAAAACAATTCTTCACCACCTCATAGAACTTGTTTAAACTCATGTCCATCAAGTTGGAGATGCCATTCAACTATCTCATCTTCTGTCATCCTGTTTTCCTCCTGCTTTCAATCTTTCCCAGCATCAGGGTCTTTTCCAACGAGTCAGTTCTTCATATCAGGTGGCCAAAGTACTGGATCTTCAGCTTCAGCATCAGTCCTTCCAATGAATATTCAGGAATGATTTCCTTTAGGATGGACTGGTTTGATCTCCCTGCAGTCCAAGGGATTCTTAAGAATCTTCTCCAACACACAGTTCAAAAAACAATTCTTTGGCATTCAGCTTTCTTTATGTTCCAACTCTCACATCCATACATTTCTATTGGAAAAACCATAGCTTTGACTAGAAGGATCTTTGTCAGAAAGTAATGTCTCTGCCTTTTAATACTGTCTAGGTTGGTCATGGAGCTTTTCTTCCAAGAAGCAATCATCTTAATTTCATGGCTGAACTCACCATCCTCAGTGATTTTGGAGCCCAAGAGAATAAAGTTTGTCATGGTTTCCATTGTTTCCCCATCTATTTGCCATGAACTGATGGGGCCAGATGCCATGATCTTTGTTTTTTGAACACTAAGCTTTAAACCAGCTTTTTAACTCTCCTTTCACTTTCACCAAGAGGCTCTTTAATTCCTCTTCACTTTTTCCCATAAGGGTGTCATTATCTGCATAGCTAAAGTTATTGATATTTCTCCCAGCAATCTTAATACAGCATAAATGTTTTTATCCTTACTCTCTTAATACAGCATGAGTCCATCCTTATTTAGCTGATAGCACTCTTTGGTGGATGGTTCAAAATACTGAGGCTGTATCTAAGATATTGTTGCAGAATATGAGTTAAATAATAATGATAATAAAAATAATGTGCAGTTTCCTCATTTTATTTGGTTTTGTTTTTCCTGCTATCTAGCTTCAATATCTGAAAATTCACTTAGCTATCTCTTAGCTAAGAAAAGGTGTAGCAGAGTAATAATATATGTGCTCACCAGAAAACCTCAAGTAGTGCATATGGCCCCACCTCTGAACTTAGAAGCAGAGAAGTAGTATTGCCTGAAATAGCTGTGAGCTGAAAGGCTCTGCTTTCTGGAATTCAAATAAGGAAAGTATAACTGATTTGAATATCCAATGCTCAAATCAATTAATTTTTTAGTAAAAAACTTTCAGCTACAGGAGTGTATAGAATTTACTCTCTTGCAATAACATATATTTGCTAAAGTTACATACTATCTGGAGTGATGTATGTGCTACGTATTTCCTAGAAAACTGTGGCTATATGATATGGGTGTTAAAGATGTTGAAATTGGAAGAAGAGGCAATGGTACCCCCAGATGTTTTCTAACAGCTTTCATTTGATTTCTATAAAGAGACCCTAAGGTTGTACCTTTGGGGTGTACCTTTACTCATTTCCCCTCCAGCTGTACCTGTATGAGAATTTGGGAGGATTCTAGCACCTTTTAATAAGTTGCAATTAGATATTTACCTTATCATTTTGTATAAGCAATAAACGTTGATTGAGTGTAAATTCATTCCAATGTATTCCTCTGCCTTCAAGCTCAAACATAAATAACCAAATTACTTCAAGGTGGAGTTCAATTCACAAAAAATGAGCATAAGGAATACTGCTGTAAAGGTAAATGGAAATGCAATGACCCCATGATATCCTCAAGGCCCTGTTAGAGGAAAAGGTGGCTTAGACTACAGTCAAGGAATACATAGAGTGTCCACATATCAGTGATTCAATAACCTGTTTGGATTTTACTTTTAAATTAGTGACCATTTATATTGTAATTCACTGGAGAGTGTTCTTTTGATTATCTCATCTCTATATAAGCAAGCTACCATTCCACCCTACAAATCAGGCAATTAATAATCAGTAACACGAACAGAAATTAAGTCAGACAGAGAAGGAGAAATATGATATGATATCACTTATATGTAGAATATAAAAAGAAATAATACAAATGAACTTACAAAAGAGAAAAAGACTCACAGACTTCTAAAATGAGCTTATGGTCGCCAGGGTATTGGATTGGGGGAAGGGATAGTTAACAAGTTTGGGATGGACATGTACACTGCTATATTTAAAATAGATAACCAACTAGGCCCTACGGTATAGCACATGGGACTCTGCTCAGTGTTATGTGGCAGCCAAGATGGCAGGGGAGTTTGGGAGATAATGGATACATACATGTGTATGGCTGAGTCCATTTGCTATTCAATTGAATCTATTTATTATATTAACAAGTTATGTTGCTCTTCAGTCACTCAGTGGTGTCTGAATCTTTGCGACCCCATGGATGTAGCACACCAGGCCTCCCAGTCCTTCAGTACCTCCAGAGTTGACTCAAATTCATATTGACTGAATAGGTGATGCCACCCAACCATCTCATCCTCTGTTGTCCCATTCTCCTCCTGCCTTCAACCTTTCCAGCATCAGCGTCTTTTCCAATAAGACAGATCTCTGCATTAGGTGGCAAAGCTTTGGAGCTTCATCTTAGGAATCAGCCCTTTCAATGAATATTCATGATTGATTTCCTGAAGGATTGACTGATTTAGTCTCCTTGCAGTTCAAGGGACTCTCAAGAGTCTTCTCCAATACCACAGTTCAAAAGTATCAATTCATTGGTGCTCAGCCTTCTTTCGGAGAAGAAAACGGCAACCCATTCCAGTAATCTTGCCTGGAGAATTCTATGGACAGAGGAGCCTGGCAGGCTACAGTTCACGGGTTTGCAAAGAGTCAGGCATGACTCAGCAACTATCACTCACTCACTCAGCCTTCTTTATGGTCCAACTCTCACATCCATATGTGACTAATTGAAAAACCATAACTTTGACTATACTGACATTTGTCAGCAAAGTGATGTCTTTGCTTTTTAATATGCTGTCTAGGTGTGTCATACCTTTTCTTCCAAGGAACAAGGATCTTTTAATTTCATGGCTGCAGTCATCATCCACGGTGATTTTGGGGTTACTTTTTCCATTTTCCCCTTTCTATTTGCCATGAAGTGATGGGACCAGATGCCATAATCTTAGTGTTTGAATGCTGAGTTTTAAGCCAGCTTTTTCACTCTTCTCTTTCACATTCATCAAGAGGCTCTTTAGTTCCTTTTCACTTTCTCCCATAAGAGGGGTGTCATCTTCATATCTGAGGTTATTGACATTTCTCTCAGCAATCTTCACTCAAGCTTGTGCTTCATCCAGCCTGACATTTCACACAATGTACTCTGCGTAGAAGTTAAATACGGAGGATGACAACGTACAGTCTAGACTTACTCCTTTCCCAATCTGGAACCAATCTGTTGTTCCATGATCAGCTCTAATGTTGTTTCTTGAACTGCATACAGGTTTCTTAGGAAACAGGTAAGGTGATCTAACATTCCCATTTCTTTAAGAATTTTCCACAGTTATTTTTGATCCACACAGTCAAAGTCTTTAGTGTAGTCAATGATGTGCAAATAGATGTTTGTTTTTCTGGAATTCCCTTGCTTTTTCTATAATCCAGTGGATGTTGGCAATTTATTTCTGCTTCCTCTGCTTTTATTAAATCCAGCTTTTACATCTGGAAGTTTTTGGTTCACGTGGTGTTGAAGTCTAGCTTGAAGAATTTTGAGAATTATCTTGCTAGCATGGGAATTGAGTGTCATTGTGTGGTAGTTTGAACATTTGGGATTGGAACAAAAACTGAGTTTTCCAAATTTGCTAGCATATTGAGTGCTTCACTTTCACAGCATCATCTTTTAGGATTTGAAATAGCTCAGCTGGAATTCCATCACCTCCACTTGCTTTGATCATAGCAATGCTTCCTAAGGCCCACTTGACTTCACATTCCAGGATGTTTGGCTCTAGGAATCATCACACTATGGTGGTTATCCGAGTCATTAAGAATTTTTGTGTAATTCTATGTATTTCTCCCACCTCTTCTTAATATCTTCTGCTCCTGTTAGGTCCAAATAATTTTTGTCTTTTATTGCATCTATCTTTGCATGAACTATTCCTTTGGTGTTTTCATAAGAGATTTTTAGTCTTTCTTATTCTATTATCTTCCTCTATTTGCATTGTTCACTTAAAAAGGGTTTCTCATCTCTCCTTGCTATCCTTTCCAGTTCTGCATTCAGGTGTATATATCTTTATTTTTATTCTTTGCCTTTTGTTTCTTTTCTTTTCTCAGCTGTTTGTAAGGTATCCTGGGACAACCATTTTGCCTTTTTGCATTTCTTATTTTGAGGGATGGTTGTGATCACTGCCTCCTGTACAATGTTGTGAACATTTGTCCATAGTTCTTCAAGCATTCTGTCTATCACATCTAATCCCTTGAATCAAATTGTCACTTCCATTGTACATAAGGATTTGATTTAGGTTATATCCAAATGGCTTAGTGGATTTTCCTACCTTTATAAATTTAAGTGTGAATTTTGCCATAAGGAGTTCACGACCTGAGCCACAGTCAGCTCCTGGTCTTTTTTTTTGCTGACTGTATCTTCATCCATAGCTTCTCCATCTTCAGTTGCAAAGAATAGAATCAATCTGATTTCGATATTGACTATCTGGTGATGTCCACATATAGAGTAGTCTCTTATTTTGTTGGAAGAGGGTGTTTGCTATGACCAGTTTGTTCTCTTGGCAAAATTCTTTTAGCCTTTGCCCTGCTTCATTTTGTATTCCAGGGCCAAATTTGCCTGTTACTCCAAGTATCTCTTGACTTCCTACTTTTGCATTCCAGTCCCCTATGATTAAAAGGACATCTTTTTTTGGTGTTAGTTACAGAAGGTCTTGTAGGGCTTCATAGAACTGTTCAACTTCAGCTTCCTAAGCAATAGTATTGGGCCATGGATTTGAATTACTGTGACATTGAATGCTTTGCTTTGGAAAAGAACTGAGATCATTCTGTCATGTTTAAGATTGCACTCAAACACTGCATTTCAGGCTCTTGTTGGCTATGAGGGTTACTCCATTTCTTCTAAGGGATTTCTGTCCACAGTAGTAGATAAGATTATCATCTGAATTAAATTCTCCCTTTCCAATCCACTTTAGTTCACTGATTCCTAAAATGTAATAGTTCACTCTAGCCATCTCCTGTTTGACCACTTTCAATTTATCTTGATTCATGGAGCTAACATTGCAGGTTCCTATGCAATATTATTCTTTTCAGTATCAGACTTTACTTTCACCACCAGACATATCCAGAGCTGGGCATCATTTCCACTTTAGCTCAGCCTCTTCATTCCTTCTGGAGCTATTTCTCCATTCTTTTGTAGTAGTGTATTCAACAGTTACCAACATGGGGGAGGGGAGTTCATCTTTTAGTGTCATATCTTTTTGACCTTTTCATATTGTTCATGGGGTTCTTAAGGCAAGAACGCTGAATGGTTTGCTATTCCCTTCTCTAGTGGGCTGTGTTTTATTAGAACTTTCCACCATGACCTATCCATCAACTACACCTCAATACAAAATAAGAAAGTTTAAAAAATAAGTAATACACAATTGAAGAACAAAGTGAGATGAGATGGTCCCAAGTATGGGAACAATGGCATTCCCAATCAATTATCTCCTGTCTTTGGAGTAGGGAATGGCAACCCACTCAAATCTTGCCTGAGAAATTTCATAATGGAGCCTGATGGGCTATAGTCCATGGGGTCACAAAGAGTTGGACATAACCTAGTGACTGAGCATGCGTGATTGTCTTTCACATTAATCAACTAGATGTCTGTTGTCCTAGTTATTATGATTTGCTGAAGAGGGAGAATTATTTGGGACCAAAGATACAGGGCAATGTGAAGCTCTTATCTTAGAATTAAATATAAGTTTTTCAAATACTTAAGAAATTAATACAACTAATTTAAAATATATATATATTCACATTTTTTGCTGACAGCTCATTAAACTTTATTTAGGAGCAAACAATGTAGTTATAATATTTATCTCTGACTACAATAAGAAAATAGCAGCCTTTATCCCTAATTATGGATTATGATGCTTTCTTTTTTCAAAAACCAAAATCAGGTTTTTGCTTTTTAAATGCCTTAATTTTTAATGCTTAAATTAAGAATGCATCAAGATATAAGCTACTGTGTCAGGATGGAAGCACAATCAGTATTTAAAGAAACAAATGAGCAAAACAGCATGATTATTCCAGTTAGTAGAAAAAACTTTGCTAAAGCACTTATTCTCATTCTATATGCTATATTACAACTTTGCATTGAATAGATTTAAATATACAGTAAAAAAAATCCATAAACTGCTTAAGATATAGGCTAATTAAGTGTTGTTCAGGAAATGGTCTTTACATATGAGTAAAATGAAGCTATCCAGAAAATACCACTATGAAAGTAGTCACTTACCATGATTCAAACAAAAATTAGTCTAGCAAGAAGATCATACAATTATTACTTTTTGAATGAATAGCTAGTTTTTAAAAGGCCTTACCTAACATTGCAATAAGGTTTTAAGCAGCAATTTTTTTAGTGATATTATTTATCATTTGAAGCAGATTTTCTCAATGAATTTCTATAGAAAATATTATTTCCTTTTTAAATCAAAACTGAGTTGCATGTCTAAATGTACTTCTAATCAGTTATTAGGTCAGTAAGACAAGTTTTAAGATCATAAGTCCAGCTTATAAATGTATTTTTATATTTAAAATTTGTTTTAATTTTATTAATTTTAGATCCTAGGAACAAAATATACGCTTTTGAACTTAAATGATAATGCATTAATGAATAGAATTTCAAACACCAAAATTTTCTACTGAGATTTAAAACTAAATTTATAAATTAAACTTAGGCGTAACTCCTCCAAATGAAGGTCATTGGGTTGTCTATATTTGGAACTACCTGTCAGAATGCTGACATCATGACTGTGCTTTTTCAGACAAAAAGAAAGTTTCCTTAAAACTTAGTGATGCTCTCTAGAATACTTAAAGAATAAACAAATAGAGATGAACAATGTGATAACCAAAATAAAAAATACATTAGAAAGCATAAATCACAAAATAAATGAGATAGAAGAACAACTAAGTGACATGGTTGACAGTGTGGTGAAAATCACTGCCCCTAACAGGAAAAAAGAAAAAAGAAAGAAAAGAAAATGAATGAAAAGAAATGAAGAAAGTCTGAGAGACCTCCCGGACAATACCAATTGCACCAGCATTCATTCACATTATAGGGGTCCCAGAGGGGAGAGCAAGAGAGAGAGAAAGAGACTGACAAAATATTTGAAAAGATTATAACTGGAAACTTTGCTAACATGAGAAAAGAAACAGTCATTCAAGTCCAGGAAGTGCAGAGATCCCCATATAGGTAAATCTAAGGAAAAATATGCTAAGACATAAACTAATCAAACTGACAGAAATTAAAGACAAGAAAAGTACTAAAAGCAACAAAGGAAAAGCAACAAATAAACATACAAGGGATCCTCATAATGGCATCAGCTGATTTTTCAACAGAAACTCTGCAGGCTAAAAGGGAGTGGCACAACACATTTAAAGGGATGGAAGAGGAAAACCTACAGCCAGGAATACTACACCCAGCAAGGATCTCATTCAGATTTGACAGAGAAATCAAAAAGCTCACAGACAAGCAAAATCTAAGAGATATCAGCACCACTAACCCAGATTTAAAACAAATGTTAAAGGAACTTCTCTAGGCAGGAAAGAAAAGGCCATAACCAGAAACAAACAAACAAAAATATGAATGGGAAAGCTCACTGGTAAGGCAAACAAAAAGTAAAGATAGGAAATCACCCACAAATATGATATCAAAACCATCTATTATGGTAAGAATACAAATGCAGGATATTGGAAATGTATTGGAATTTAAGAGACCAGCAACTTAACGTCACTTGTCTATATGTAACCATTCACTTCTCCAGAGGATCTTCCTGACCAAAGGATCAAATCTGGGTCTTCTGAATTGNAGGGAATGGCAACCCACTCAAATCTTGCCTGAGAAATTTCATAATGGAGCCTGATGGGCTATAGTCCATGGGGTCACAAAGAGTTGGACATAACCTAGTGACTGAGCATGCGTGATTGTCTTTCACATTAATCAACTAGATGTCTGTTGTCCTAGTTATTATGATTTGCTGAAGAGGGAGAATTATTTGGGACCAAAGATACAGGGCAATGTGAAGCTCTTATCTTAGAATTAAATATAAGTTTTTCAAATACTTAAGAAATTAATACAACTAATTTAAAATATATATATATTCACATTTTTTGCTGACAGCTCATTAAACTTTATTTAGGAGCAAACAATGTAGTTATAATATTTATCTCTGACTACAATAAGAAAATAGCAGCCTTTATCCCTAATTATGGATTATGATGCTTTCTTTTTTCAAAAACCAAAATCAGGTTTTTGCTTTTTAAATGCCTTAATTTTTAATGCTTAAATTAAGAATGCATCAAGATATAAGCTACTGTGTCAGGATGGAAGCACAATCAGTATTTAAAGAAACAAATGAGCAAAACAGCATGATTATTCCAGTTAGTAGAAAAAACTTTGCTAAAGCACTTATTCTCATTCTATATGCTATATTACAACTTTGCATTGAATAGATTTAAATATACAGTAAAAAAAATCCATAAACTGCTTAAGATATAGGCTAATTAAGTGTTGTTCAGGAAATGGTCTTTACATATGAGTAAAATGAAGCTATCCAGAAAATACCACTATGAAAGTAGTCACTTACCATGATTCAAACAAAAATTAGTCTAGCAAGAAGATCATACAATTATTATCTTTTTGAATGAATAGCTAGTTTTTAAAAGGCCTTACCTAACATTGCAATAAGGTTTTAAGCAGCAATTTTTTTAGTGATATTATTTATCATTTGAAGCAGATTTTCTCAATGAATTTCTATAGAAAATATTATTTCCTTTTTAAATCAAAACTGAGTTGCATGTCTAAATGTACTTCTAATCAGTTATTAGGTCAGAAGACAAGTTTTAAGATCATAAGTCCAGCTTATAAATGTATTTTTATATTTAAAATTTGTTTTAATTTTATTAATTTTAGATCCTAGGAACAAAATATACGCTTTTGAACTTAAATGATAATGCATTAATGAATAGAATTTCAAACACCAAAATTTTCTACTGAGATTTAAAACTAAATTTATAAATTAAACTTAGGCGTAACTCCTCCAAATGAAGGTCATTGGGTTGTCTATATTTGGAACTACCTGTCAGAATGCTGACATCATGACTGTGCTTTTTCAGACAAAAAGAAAGTTTCCTTAAAACTTAGTGATGCTCTCTAGAATACTTAAAGAATAAACAAATAGAGATGAACAATGTGATAACCAAAATAAAAAATACATTAGAAAGCATAAATCACAAAATAAATGAGATAGAAGAACAACTAAGTGACATGGTTGACAGTGTGGTGAAAATCACTGCCCCTAACAGGAAAAAAGAAAAAAGAAAGAAAAGAAAATGAATGAAAAGAAATGAAGAAAGTCTGAGAGACCTCCCGGACAATACCAATTGCACCAGCATTCATTCACATTATAGGGGTCCCAGAGGGGAGAGCAAGAGAGAGAGAAAGAGACTGACAAAATATTTGAAAAGATTATAACTGGAAACTTTGCTAACATGAGAAAAGAAACAGTCATTCAAGTCCAGGAAGTGCAGAGATCCCCATATAGGTAAATCTAAGGAAAAATATGCTAAGACATAAACTAATCAAACTGACAGAAATTAAAGACAAGAAAAGTACTAAAAGCAACAAAGGAAAAGCAACAAATAAACATACAAGGGAATCCTCATAATGGCATCAGCTGATTTTTCAACAGAAACTCTGCAGGCTAAAAGGGAGTGGCACAACACATTTAAAGGGATGGAAGAGGAAAACCTACAGCCAGGAATACTACACCCAGCAAGGATCTCATTCAGATTTGACAGAGAAATCAAAAAGCTCACAGACAAGCAAAATCTAAGAGATATCAGCACCACTAACCAGATTTAAAACAAATGTTAAAGGAACTTCTCTAGGCAGGAAAGAAAAGGCCATAACCAGAAACAAACAAACAAAAATATGAATGGGAAAGCTCACTGGTAAGGCAAACAAAAAGTAAAGATAGGAAATCACCCACAAATATGATATCAAAACCATCTATTATGGTAAGAATACAAATGCAGGATATTGGAAATGTATTGGAATTTAAGAGACCAGCAACTTAACGTCACTTGTCTATATGTAACCATTCACTTCTCCAGAGGATCTTCCTGACCAAAGGATCAAATCTGGGTCTTCTGAATTGCCGGGAGATTCTTTAGCATCTGAGAAACCAGGGAAGCCATATATATATATATATATATATATATATATATATATATAACTATTCCAAAACCTTTTGGGAACCACAAACCAAAAATCTATAGTAGATACAAACAGACACACAGAAAAAGCAATACAAAAAACAACACTAGTCATCAAATTATAAAAGAAGTGAGCAAAATGAGAAGGGAAGAAAAGCAAAAGCAAGTCCAAAACAATTAACAAAATGGCAGTAGGAACATTCAAATCAATATTTACCTAAAACTAAATAGTTAAATGCTCTTTTTGTTCAAAAAACAAAGACTGATTGAATGAATATAAAAATAAGACTGTTATATATAGTGTCTACAGAGACCTAATTTAGATTTAGAGACAAACAAACTGAAAGTGAAGGGATGGAAAAATGAAAATCAAAATAAATCTAGAGTAGTAATGCTCATATCAGACAAAAGAGACTTTTCAAAAAAATAATTAATTTATTTTAATTGGACAATAATTACTTGACAATATTGTGACAGCTTTTGCCATACATCAACATGAACTGGCCAAAAGTATACATATGTTCCCCCATCCTAAACCCACCTCCCACCTCCCTTCTCACTCTGTTCCTCTGGTTTGTCCCAGAGCACCAGCTTTGGATGCCCTAATTCATTCATCGAACCTGCACTGGTCATCTGTTTTACACACGATAATGTACATGGTCAGTGGTATCCTCTCAAATCATCCCACCCTCACCTTCTCCCACTGAGTCTAAAAGTCTGTTTTTTACATCTGTGTCTCCTTTGCTGCCTTGCATGTAGGATTGTTGTTACCATCTTTCTAACTTCCATATATATGCATTCAGTTCAGTTCAGTTCAGTCGCTCAGTCGTGTCCGCCTCTTTGCAACCCCATGAATCGCAGCACTCCAGGCCTCCCTGTCCATCACCAACTCCCGGAGTTCACTCAGACTCACGTTCATTGAGTCTGTGATGCCATCTAGCCATCTCATCCTCGGTCGTCCCCTTCTCCTCCTGCCCTCAATCCCTCCCAGCATCAGGGTCTTTTCCAATGAGTCAACTCTTCACATGAGGTGGCCAAAGTACTGGAGCTTCAGCTTTAGCATCATCCCTTCCAAAGAAATCCCAGGGTTGATCTCCTTCAGAATAGACCGGTTGGATATACAGCATTTGTCTTTTTCTTTCTGACTTATTTCACTCTGTATAATAGGTTCCAGGTTCATCCACCTCAGTAGAATGGACTCAAATGCATTCCTTTTTACAAATGAATAATATTTTATTGTGTATATGTACCACAACTTCCTTATCTATTCAGTTGCCAATGTACATCTAGATTGCTTCCATGTCCTATAACTATTATAAATAGTGCTGTAATGAACATCAGGGTACATGTGAGACTTTAAAATAAAGTCTCTTACAAAAGACAAGAAGGAAATTATGCAACAATCAAGAGATAAAAGAACATAGAGCAATTGTAAATATATATGCACCCAACAGAGGACCACCTCAACATACGGAGTGCCAACAGTTAAATAAGGAGAAATCACACCCAACCCTCATCAATGGATGAATCATTCAGACAGAAAATCAATAAGGAAACACAGACCTTAAATAGGACATTAGTCCAAGTGAACTTAAATTATATTTATATGGCATTCCATCCAAAAGCAATAGAATATACTATCTCCTCAAGTGCAGATGGAACTTACTCCAGGATATAACATCTGGGCCATAAATCAGAGCTTGGTAAAATTAAGAAAATAGAAATAATATTAAGCATCTTTTCCAACCACAACACTATGAGATTAGAAATCAATTACAGGAAAAAATGTTAAAAAATATATAAACAAACATGAATGCTACAACTATTTTACCAAACACTGTAGAAATCAAAGAGGAAATTTAAAAATTACCTAAAGACAAATGAAAACAAAAATGCAGCAATTCAAAACCTAGGAGATACAGAAAAAGCATCTTTAAAGGAAAAACTTATAGCAATACAGTCTTATCTTTGGAAACAAGAAAAAGCTCAAATAAACAGCCTAACATTATACATAATGAAATCAGAGGAGGAAAAACGAACAAAACCCAAAGTTAATAGAATAAAATAGATCATAAAGATTAGAGCAGATATAAATAAAATAGATGAAGAAAACAATAGAAAAAAATCAATGAAACTAAAAACTGATCCTTTGAAAAAGTAAACAAAGTTGGTAAGTCTTTAGTCTCATCAGGAAAATAAAAAAGAGGGATCAAATCAGTAGAATTGAAATATAAAAGGAGAAGTTACAGCAGATGTCACACAAATGAAAAGGAGCATCAGAAAAAATAACAAACAACTATATACAAATAAAACAGACAACTTAGAAGAAATGGAAAAATTCCTAGAAAAGTATAACTTTCCAAGATTAAATCAGGGAGAATTAGAAAATATGAACAAATAAATCACTAGTACTGAAATTGAAACAGTGATTTAAAAATTCCCAATAAACAAAAGTTCAGGACCAGAAGACCTTACAGGTGAATTTTATCAACATTTAAAAACAGTTAATGCCTATCCTTCTGAACAGTGTCCAAGAATATCCAGAAATTCCACTCCTGAGTATACATGCATAGAAAGTTATAATTCAAAAGATATATGCACCCTAATGTTCATTTCAACATTGCAATACAATAGCCAAGACATGGGAGCAACCGAAATGTCTGTCTATTGACAGATAAATGGATAAATAAGGTGTAGTACGTATTAAATTGAAAACCTCTTAGCCATTAAAAAATAATGAAATAATGCCTTTTGTACCAACATAGATGGACCTAGATATTATCATAGTAAGTAAATCAGATAGAAAAAGAAAATATCATATGATGTCACTTATCTGTGGAATCTAATTTTTTTAAAATTATATAAATGAACTTATGTACAAACAGAAACAGGTTCACAGATTTTGGAAACAAATTTAAGGTTACCAAAGGGGAAGGTTGCGGGGAAAGGATAAATTCAGAGCATAGGATTAACATACATACCTTGCTGCTGCTGCTGCTGCTAAGTCGCTTCAGTCGTGTCCGACTCTGTGCAACCTCATAGACGGCAGCCCACCAGGCTCCCCCGTCCCTAGGATTCTCCAGGCAAGAATACTGGAGTGGGTTGCCATTTCCTTCTCCAGTGCATGAAAGTGAAAAGCGAAAGGGAAGTTGCTCAGTTGTATCCGACTCTTAGCGACCCCATGGACTGCAGCCTACCAGGCTCCTCCATCCATGGGATTCTCCAGGCAAGAGTACTGGAGTGGGGTGCCATTGCCTTCTCTGATATATAAAATAGATAACCAACAAAAACAAGTATAGCACAGGAAGTCTACTTAATATTCTGTAATAATCTATATGGGAAAAGAATCCAAAAGAGAAGGAGTGTAAGTGTAAGCATAACTGAATCACTATACTGTAAACCTGAAACTAACATTTTAAATCAACTGCACTCCAATTTTTTTTCACAAAATTATCAATGCTCTGATAAAATTTGTCTTGACAGATATACTTTTCAGTGCTTATTGTAGAAGTGCATAAGTATCAAGAGTTGACCAGGGGACAAGAGAGGTACAGAACTATAGAATACTAACCATAATGCTTCTTACCTAGTGAGAAAAATTAAAGTTGTTTTCAGATTCCACATTAAAATCAAGTGTTGTTGCTATCGTTCAGTCATCCAACTGTGTCCAGTTCTGTGATCCCATGGACTGCAGCACACTAGGCCTCCCTGTCCCTCACCATCTCCGGTGTTTGCCCAAGTTCATGTTCATTGCATTGTTGATGCCATCCAGCCATCTCATCCTCTGACACCCTCTTCTCCTTCTGCCCTTGATCTTTCCCAGCATCAAGGACTTTTCCAATGAGTCATCTGTTCACATCAGATCACCAAAATAATGGAGCTTCAGGATCAGCATCAATTCTTTTAGTGAATATTCAGGGTTGATCTCCCTCAAGATTGACAAGTTTAATCTCCTTGCTGTCCAAGGGACTTTCTGGAGTATTTTCCAGCACCATAATTTGAAGACATCGATTCTTTGGTGTTCTGCCTTCTTTACAGCCCAGCTCTCAAGTACACATGTTTATTAGAAAAGAGAGGTATTCTGATACAATTTCCAAATTAGCTCACAGAAAGCAAAAATAATGACTATACAGAAATAATGACTAAAGTAACAATTCCTAACCTTTGTTTCAGGTTTTCTTTCAAACTCTTAAAAATTATGTACAAAGTATGTGTGTGTGTGTGTGTGTGTGTGTGTGTGTGTGTGTGTGTCCAGAGAGAGTTCAGAGCTCTCGTTAAGTTTTCAAAGAGAAATACTACCACTCTCACCACAATATACCTCTGAATTAGGTATAGAACATTAGTCAAAAAGTAAATACTTGCTTTTGATATAATGGGGAGAGCATGGGTGAAATCAGGCAGAATTCATCCTCTGCTCCCAGCTCCACAGTTTTTTATTGTGCTAAAATAATGAGCTATTCACTTCTTCTCAGGGTCTCCAGTGCAGAACCTACTAGTACCTATGGTGTCTTTGTGAGTATTGTAAAAAGGAGCATTTTTTCTCGCAGGCTGAGGCAAGCCTATGGCAAGAACAAAATGGAATTCATCTCAATGGGACTCATTTCTGTGGGATAATACCTATATCGCCATTATTAGTAACAGGAGAATAATTTGTTCAAAATACTTTTATTAAGTGTTGGGCTGAGTCTTAAGTATTGAGGAGGCAGATGTCAACAAATTAGGCAAAAGGACTTGCTGTCTTAGAGCATTATTCTGGGTAGTGGTAGTAGGTTGAGGGACAGGGTAGTCAATTGTTAATAAGGGATAATATTTAAAGAATGTCCTGAAAAAATAGAAGGCAAAAGGGAGTTTGCAATCGACTAACATTTTCTTTGGCATATAATAGGTTCATGGAGATAGTGTTTTATATTTTGAAATTGTAATATAGAATATTATTGGGGAATAGGATGTCTCAATGCTAAGAAATGCAAAGTGTTCTCATATGCTGGCCAGGCTCCTCTATTCATGGAATTCTCCAGGCAAGAATACTGGAGTGAATAGCTATTCCTTTCTCCAGAGGATCTTTCTTACCCAGGGATTGAATCCAAGGCTCCTGCATTGCAGACAGATTTCTGTATAGTCTGAGCCACCAGGGAAGTCCTACTACTACATTGCAGGTTATTTTAAAATCATTAAAATGACACAATGCATTATATTACAGCCTATGCTGCTGCTGCTGCTGCTAAGTCGCATCAGTTGTATCCGACCCTGTGTGACCCCATAGACGGCAGCCCACCAGGCTCCCCCGTCCCTGGGATTCTCCAGGCAAGAACACTGGAGTGGGTTTCCATTTCCTTCTCAAATGCATGAAAGTGAAAAGTGAAAGGGAAGTTGCTCAGTTGTGTCAGATTCTTAGCGACCCCATGGACTGTAGCCTACCAGGCTCCTCCATCCATGGGATTTTCCAGGCAAGAGTACTGGAGTGGGGTGCCATTGCCTTCTCCAATTACAGCCTATATACAATTCAAAATGACACTTTCTACCTTTCATACTTTGCCTCTGGAGTTAGCTAATTCCGCCATAGGAAATAGGATTCTGAATCTGTGTTCAGAAAGTAGAATGGACTCATATTCTAACACATTATCTTCCTCAGTCCTATTGACAGCACGGCCAGGCTGGTAGACAAAGGTGCAATATCTTCTAGGATAAGCAATCTTTGTGACACATTGTTTACCTTCCTGGTTAGGCAAGAAGATATTTAATAGAACTGTCACTCATTTTTACAAGAGAAAGAAATGGATGAAAAAGCTTGTTCACTATTCCTTGAAACTATTATTTTCTTAACACTATAAAACTCTAGCCCTATCTTATGAAACAGAGGATGAGATGATAAAAGAGGATGAGATGGTTGGATGGTATCACTGACTCAGTGGACATGAGTTTGAGCAAGCTCTGGGAGCTGGTGATGGACAGGGAAGCCTGGCTTGCTGCAGTCCATGGGGTCCCAAAGAGTCGGACACAACTGAGTGACTAAACTGAACTGATCTTATGAAACAAAGTTGCCTGCTAGCAGATTTACAAAAGAATCCACCTGCCAATGAAAGAGATGCTGAAGATGCAGGCTCAATCCCTGAATCAGCAAGATACCCTGGAGGAGAAAATGGCAACCCATTCCAGGATTCTTGCCTCAGAAAGCCCACGCGCAGAGGAGCCTAGAGGGCTACAGTCCATGGAGTGGCAGGAGTTGGACATGACTGACTGACTCAGCACACACACAGATTTATAGGCAGAGGTGAATGCTCATTTCTTATTTTTCCCAACAAAAAAGAGGGTGTGTCCGTCATTACTTCTATTTCTACTTCTTTTGGAAGTTCTGCAGGAAACAAAGAGATTCACATTCACATTAAGTCACAAACTTTGCCATATCACTGAGACACAATTGGAAAGGAAGGAGAAAAGAAGCAGATCGCTTCCATTACATTATTAGCTTCTAGCTTTGAGCTCTAACTGTAATTTGATCCTTTTCTGGGAAGGAAAGGAAAATAATTGCACCATTCTGGTTCATTTAAGGAGAAGATATTTTGTTCACAAAATGAGACTTCATAAGTATCTCTGTTTACTGTCCAAATCCCAGAGTAACAATAAAATTATGGTTATAGATATGTATTGGCTATTCTGATGACACTCTGACTTCCCAGCAGAGCTAACTGTATTTTTCCTCTATAATGACTCTCTATCTCTTCTACCATTTTTAGCTCAGAAATCTTTATTTTTTGTTAATTTAATTTATTACTTTAGAATGTACTTTAGAGTTATTATTATTTTGGAATGTATTTTATACTCATTGAGTTATAGTTAACAATGTTGTGTTAGTTTTAGGTATACAGCACAGTGATTTGGAGATATATACATATATGGGTTTCCCTGGTGGCTCAGACGGTGAAGAGTCTGCCTGCAATGTAGAAGACCAGAGTTTGATTACTGGGTCAGGAAGATGCCCTGAAGAAGGAAACGGCAACCCATTCCAGTATTCTTGCCTGGAAAATTCCATGAACAGAGAAGCCAGGCAGTATACAGTCCATGGGGTTGCAAAGAGTTGGACACGGCTGAATGACTTCACTATTAGCCTCCCTATATATATATGTACAGATACATACATACATGTGTGTGTGTGTGTGTGTGTGTGTGTGTGTGTGTATCCTTATAAGATTCTTTTCCCTTACAGGTAAAATACTGAGTACAGTCCCCTATGATATAGAACAGGTCTTTGTTGGTTATCTATTTTATACATAGTAGTGTGTATATGTTAATCACAAGCACCTAATTTATCCTCCTCTCTCTCAACTTTGGTAACCATAATTCTGCTTCCCATTGCTGTGGATCTATTTCTATTCTGTAAATAAGTTCATTTGTATCTTTTTTTTAGATTTTACATGTAAGCAAAATCATATGATATTTGTCTTTCTCTGGATTACTTCACTTATTATGATAAGCTTTATGTTCATCCATGTTGTTGCAAACAGCATTATTTCATTCTCATGCCTGAGTATTTTATACATATACCAGAGCTTCTTTATCCATTCACCTGTCAAAGGACAATTGGTTGCTTCCATGTCTTCTTGGCTATGGTAAATAGAGCTGTAATGAGAATTGGTTTGCCTGTATCTTTTCAAATTATAATTTTCTCTTGATATATATCCAAGAGTTGGATTCCTGGGGCATATGGTAACTCCATTTTTAGTTTTTTTGTTTGTTTTTAACAAGGAGATCAAACAAGTCAATCCTAAAAAAAAAATCAACCCTAAATATTCATTGAAAGGACTGATGATGAAGTTAAGTTCCAATATTTTGGGTACCTGATGTGAAGAGCTGACTCATTGGAAAAGACTATGATACTGGGGAAGACTGAGGTCAGGAGGAGATGTTTGGATGGCATCATGGACTCAATGGACATGAGTTTGAGCAAACTCCAATTAACAGTGAAGGACAGGAAAGCCTGGCATTCTGCAGCTTATTTTTATACATTTTATTTTTGTACATGGTGTTAGAGATTTTTCTAATTTCATTCTTTTACATATATCTGTCCAGTTTTTCCCTCACCATTTGTTAAGGAGACTGTCTTTTATCCACTGTATATTTTGCCTCTTTTGCTGTAGACTAATTAGCCATAGGTGCATGGGTTTATTTCTTGGCTTTTTATCTTGTTCTATTAATCTGTATGTTTATTTTTTTGTCAGTACCATACTGTTTTCCTTATCATAGCTTTGTAGTGTAGTTTGATATCAGGAAGCCTACTTCTTCCAGCTCCATTTTTTTCTTTCAGAGTTGTTTTGTTTTTTGGGGGGAGGGGGGCAGGGGGGCTTTTAAAAATCTTTAAAATCTCCTAGAATCTGGCTGTCCCAAACTTTCCTCCAGGTGGTTATTCAATTAAATAAAACACTTATTGGTCATCTATTATACAAGACATTCTGAGAGATAGATTGATAGTTAAACAACATGACTTCTGGCCTAGCAATGCTTATAACCTTCTCTCTTAGTCTAGATGTTTAGTTTTTTCCAAAATTATAATTGTATTTTGTCTACAAGAAATGAAATGCAATCAGATTTTAGATTTGTGAAAGCATATGATGACACTGCTAAGTTTCTCAAAAACATTTCACTGGTTATATTTTGTAAATCAGACAAGTACAGTAATTTATATTTAGACAACCTCCATTATTTTCATATGGCATATCTATTAGAGGACCATCTAAATTTCCCTTGGAAATCAGTTTATCAACCAAATGTGTGAAGTCATATACAAAATTAGAACTTCAGTTTAATGTTAGTTTATTTGGAAACTATAAATATTTAACTTGTAAATAAACATGTGCTCATTTACTCAAATGTAAATAAATGATAGAGACACAGATAGATAAGAAAGTGAAAATGAAGTCACTCAGTCATGTCCAACTCTTTGCAACCCCATGGACTGTAGCCTACCAGGCTCTCCCCTCCATGGGATTCTCCAGGTAAGAGTACTGGAGTGGGTTGTCATTTCCTTCTCCAGGGGATCTTCCTGACCCAAGGATCGAACCCGGGTCTCCTACATTTCAGGCAGACGCTTTAACCTCTGAGCCACCAAGGAAGCAAAAGAGGGGGCTTCCTTGGTGGCTCAGGTGGTAAAGAATCTGTCTGCAATGCAGAAGACCTGGGTTTGATTCCTGGTTTGGGAAGATCCCTTGGAGAATAGAAAGGCAACCCACTCCAATATATTCATCTGGAGAATTTCATGGACAGCAGAGCTTGGTGAGGTACAATCCATGAGTTCTCAAAGAACTGAAAATGACTGAGCAGAAAGAGACATTTTATTGTCTGCTAGGAAGCATACTAGAAACTATAAACACAAAGATATCAAGCCTTTATGGATTTTTGTAGTACATGTATTGAGAGTCTTTTCCCCTGAAATTACATTTAAAATATAGACGAATACACTTAGTAGAAGGATAATGGCTGAGAGGGGTCCTGGGAGACACGGTTGAGTGGTGAGCAGTTTGCAAAGCCAATCTTAACTGCATTTCAATATTTTGCCACTTTGGCTTAACTCTACCATCTTCAAGATGCAACAAATTTAACTTTAATGTGGAGATTAGAAGAGACTGACCAGGAGCTGAGAAGTGGATGGAGAGCTGGCCTGGGAACACAGGGATCAGGTCTGAATGAGTGAAGTGGGGTTGCTGAGTCCAGGATCCTAGACCGCCAGAGAGCACCTAACCCCAGGGGTATTAATTACTGGCAGCTTCCATAAAAGCCTACACCTGTACATAGATTTGGTATCACCCAGTTGCCAACGCATTCACAGCAGGACACCTTACCCAAACAACAACAAAAATGCAAAAAAGCTATTAACACACAGGAATCACACAGACACTCCAAAATATACCATTTCACCTAGCCTAGCCCTTTCCATTAGGGAAAAAAAAAAAAACAACAACTTAATATTCTCCTACTAGAACACAGTAACAAGTCACCTCTAACCAGATCAATACAAACCATTGAACCAATCTTTCCCACTGAAGACAAAAATCAGAAAGAAGAATGAATATGACCCTAACATCTAGGAAAAGGAGACCTCGAACGGAGCAAATTGTGTGGGGGGAGGTGGAGGGAGGAGGGCAGAGTGCAGATGAAAATATAAGAAATACAGCACAAATGAAGGAACAAGGTAGAAACTTACAAGAATAAACAAAGAGGAAATAGCAAATACTACCTGAAAAAGAATTCAGAATAGTGATAATAAAGATGTTCCAAAGCCTGGAAAATAGAATGGAAAAACTGGAGGAAGCATTTAAAACAATTAATGCAATTAACAAAGACATAGAAGAAGTAAAGAATAAATAAACAGATATGAATAGCAAAAATTACTGAAAGTAAAAATACTGTAGAAGGAACCAAGTGTCGAATAACTGAGGCAGAAAGACGGATAATTGCACTTGATGATAAAATGGTGGAAATAACTGCTAAAGAGCAGAATAAAAGATAAAAAATGAAAAGAATTGAGGATAGCCTCAGAGACCTCTGGGACAATGCCAAATGCACTAACATTCAAGTTATAGGGTTCCCAGAGGAAGAAGAGAAAAAGAAAGGCAGTGAGAAAATTTTTGAAGAGATTATAATAGAAAATTACCCAATATGGGAACAGAAATTGTCAATCAAGACCAAGAAACATAGAAGGTACCATACAGGATAAACCCAAGGAGAAACAAATCAAGACACATACTAATAAAGCTAATAGAGATTAAACACAGAGAAAGAATACTAAAAGCAGCAAGGGAAAAGCATCAAATAACATACAAGAAAAAACCCATATGATTAACAGAGTTTTTTCTTGTATGTTATTTGATGCTTTTCCCTTGCTGCAGAACTCTTCAGGCTAGAAAGGAATAGCAGGATATATTTAAAGTACTGAAAGAAAAGACTCAGATTGGCTTAATGTATACAAAACCAAGACCCATAGATATGTTTTCTACAAGAGACTCACTTCAGACCTAGAGACACATACAAACTGAAAGTAAAAGGATGGAAAAAGATACTCCAGGCAAGTGGAAATCTGCAGTGGAAAGCCAAGTGGCAATTCTCATTTCAGACAAAATAGACCTTAAAATAAAGACTATTACAAGAGATAAAGAAGGACACTACATAGTGATCAAGAGATAAATCAAGAATAAGACATAATAATTGTAAATATTTATGCTGCCAATATAAAAGCACCTCAATACATAGGAGAAACACTAACAGGGGTAAAGGGGAAGTGACAGTAACACAAAATAGTAAGGGACTTTAACATCCCACTTACATAAATGGACAGATCATCAAAACACAAAATCAATAAGGAAACACAAACCTTAAATGAAACACTAGATCAAACGGACCTAATTGATATCTTCAGGACTTTCCATCCAAATGCAAAATATACTTTCTTCTCAAGTGTACATGGAACATTCTCCAGGAAAGATCACATGTTGGTGGTCTCAGTAAATCAAGACTCAGCAAATTTAAGAAAATTGAAATCATAACAAGCATCTTCTCTGACCACATTGCTAAGACTAGATATTAATTACAGGAAAAAAAAAAAACAACACATGAAATTAAGCAATACATTTTGAAGTAATGAAGAGGTTACCGAGAAAATAAGAAAGGAAATCAAGATTCCTCAAAACAAATGACAATGAAAACACAACAACCCAAAACCTATGGGATGCAGCAAAAGCAGTTCTAAGGGGTAAATTTATAGCAATAAAATCCTACCTCAGGAAACAAGAAAAACATTGAATAGACAATCTAAATCTACACCTAAAGCAGCTGGAAAGGGAAGAACAAAAAAAATCCCAAAGTTGGTAGAAGGAAAGAAATCATAAACATCAGAGCAGAAATAAATGAAAAAAAATGAAGGAAACAATAGTAAAGATGAACAAAACTAAAAGCTGGTTCTTTGAGAAAACAAACAAAATTGACAAACCATTAGCCAGACTCATCAAGAAAAATAGGGATAAAAATCCAGTTAACAAAATAAGGAATGAAAAAAGAGAAGTTACAATTAGCAATACAGAAATACAAAGGATCAGAGGAGATTATTAGGAGCAATTGTATGCTAATAAAATGGACAACTTAGAGGAAATGGACAGATTCTTAGAAAAGTTTAACTTCCCAAGACAACCCAAAGAAATAGAAATTATGAACAAGCCAATTACAAACACAGAAATTTAAACTTTGATTAAAAATCTCCCCAAAACAAAAGCCCAGGGCCAGAAGGCTTAACAGGTTAATTCTATCAAATATTTAGAGAATAGCTCATGTCTATCTTTCTGAAACTCTTCTAAAAATTGCACAGGAAGGAAAACTTCCAAGCTCATTCTACAAGGCCACCAACACCCTGATACTACAACCAGACAAAGATATCACAAAACAAGACAATTTCAGGCCAATATCAGTGATGAACATAGATACAAAAATCCTCAACAAAATTCCAGCATACAGGATTCAACAACACATTTAAAAGATCATACACCGTGATCATGTCAGATTTATCCCAGGAATGTGAGGATTTTTCAATATATGCAAGTTAATCAATGTGATACACAATATCAACAAATTGAAAGATAATAACTATATGATAATTTCAATAGATGCAGAAAAAGGTTTTGACAAAATTCAGCATCCTATTTGATAAAAACTCTTTAAAAAGGGCATAGAAGAAACCTACCTTAACATAAAAAAGTCCATATACAACAAACCCACAGCAAATATTATTCACAATGGTGAGAAAGCAAAAGCATTCCCTCTAAGATCAGGAATAAGACAAGGGTGCCCAATCTCACCACTATTATTCAACATAGTTTGGAAGTCCTAGCTATAGCAACAAAGAAGAGAAAGAAATACAAGGAATCCAGACAGAAAAGGAAGAAGAAAACTCTCACTATTTGCAGATGACATGGTACTGTACATAGGAAAAACCCTAAAGACACTATCAGAAAATTATTAGAACTATTCAGTGAATTTAGTCAAGTGAAAGGATACAAAATCAATACACAGAAATCACTTGCATTTCCTATATACTAACAATGAAAAATCAGAAAGAGAAGTGAAGGAATCAATCCCATTTACCATTGCAGCAAAACAAATAAAATACTACAAACAAACCTATCTATGGAGACAAAAGAGCTGTATACAGAAAAATATAAGACACTGATGAAAGAAATAAAAGATGACAGAAACAGATGGTGGGATATCCCATGCTCCTGGGTTGGAAGACTCAATATTTTGAAAATAAATGTATTACCAAATGCAATCTACAGACTCAATGCAATCCCTATCAAATTACCAATGGCATTTTTCACATAACTAGAGCAAAAAATTTCACAATTCATGTGGAAACACAAAGAAAGACCCTGAATAACCAAAGCAATCTTGGGAAAGAAGAATTGAACTGGAGGAATAAACTTACCTGATTTCAGACTATACTACAAAGTTACAGACATCAAGACAGTATGGTATGGCACAGAAAAGAGGTATATACCAATGGAATAAGATAGAAAGCCCAGAGATAATAAACCCATGCACCTATAAGTACCTTATCTTTGACAAAGGAGGCAAGAATATACAATGGGGAAAAGATAGTCTCTTCAATAAATGGTGCTGGAAGAAGTGGACAACAACATGTAAAATAATGAAATTAGAACATTTCCTAACACCATACACAAAGATAAACTCTAAATAGATTAAAGACCTAAATGTAAGACCAAAAACTATAAATCTCTTAGAAGAAAACATAGGCATAACAGTGTATGATATAAATCATAGCAAGATACTTTATGACCCACCTCCTAGAATCAATAAAAACAAAAATAAACAAATGGGACCTAACTAAGCTTAAAAGCTTTTGCACAGCAAAGGAAATTATAAACAAGGTGAAAAGACATCTTTTCAGAGGGGAGAAAATAATAGCAAATGAAACAACTGATAAAGGATTAATTTCCAAATTACAGAAGCAGCTCATACAAATCAATGCCAGAAAAACAAATAACCCAATCCAAAAGGCTGTATATTGTCACCTTGCTTAATTAAATTATATGCAGAGTACATCATGTGAAATGCCAAACTGGATGAAGCACAAACTGGAATCAAGACTGACACAAGAAATATCAATAACCTCAGATATGCAAATGACACCACCCTTATGGCAGAAAGCGAAGAGGAACTAAAGAGCCTCTTGATGAAGATGAAAGAGGAGAGTGAAAAAGCTGGCTTAAAACTCAACATTCAAAACCTAAGACCATGGCATCCTGTTCCGTCACTTCATGACAAATAGATGGGGAAACGATGGACAGATTGTTTCTGTGACGTAACAGACTTTATTTTCTTGGGCTCCAAAATCACTGCGGATGGTGAGTCCAGCCATGAAATTAAAAGACACTTGATTATACTCAAATGTAAAGACAACTTCCTGGACAGTAGTTACCTGCTGCTGCTACTGCTACTACTGCTAAATCACTTCAGTCGTGTCCGACTCTGTGCGACCCCATAGATGGCAGCCCACCAGGTGCCCCCGTCCCTGGGATTCTCCAGGCAAGAATACTGGAGTGGGTTGCCATTTCCTTCTCCAATGCATGAAAGTGAAAAGTGAAAGTGAAGTCGCTCAGTCGTGTCTGACCCTCAGCGACCCCATGGACTGCAGCCTTCCAGGCTCCTCCACCCATGGGATTTTCCAGGCAAGAGTACTGGAGTGAGTTGTCATTGCCTTCTCCAGTAGTTACCTAATTAGCCTATATTTTAAGTGATTCATAGATTTTTTTTACCACGTTTAAATACCTTCAATGAAAAGTTGTAATATAGCATAGAAAATAAGAATAAGTGTTTTAGCAGTTTTTTCTACTAATTGGAATAGTCATGCTTTTTATCTATTTGTTTATCTAAATACTGATTGTGCTTTCACCCTGACACAGCAACTTATTCTCAATGCATTCTTAATTTAAACATTAAAAATTAAGGTATTTTAAAAACAAAAATCGGATAAAAAAAAAAAAGAAAAGAAAAACACCATAATCCATAATTGGGGACAAAAGATGCTTTGGCTTTTTTATTGTAGTCATGGATTAATATTATAACTACATTGTTTGCTCCTAAATAAAGTTTAATAGGCTCTGTCACAAAAGATGTGAATATATTTTTCCTATAAAACAAAAATTAGTTGCCATTAATTTCTTAAGTATTTGATGTACTTCATATATTTAAAGCATACTCTGAGAACAGAGCTTCACATTGCCCTTCATCCTTTGGTCCCAAAGAATTCTCCCTTTCCAACAAACCATAATAGCTAGGATAACAGAAATTTATGACCAACTAGATGGGGGAGCCTGGTGGGCTGCCGTCTATGGGGTCACACAGAGTCGGACAAGACTGATGTGAATTAGCAGCAGCAACAGACCACATATTAAAAAGCAGAGACATACTTTACCAACAAAGGTCCATCTAATCAAAGCTATGCTTTTTCCAGTAGTCATGTATGGATGTGAGAGCTGGACCATGCAAGAGCAGCGAAGAAATGATGCTTTTGGAGGAGATTCTGGAGAGTCCCTTGGACTGCAGGGAGGTCTAACCAGTCAATCCTAAAGGAAATCAATCCTGAATATTCATCTGAAGGACTGATACTGAAGCTGAAGCTCCAATATTTTGGCCACTTGATGTACAGAACTGACTCAGTGGAAAAGACCCTGATGCTGGGAAAGATTGAAGGCAGGAGAAGAAAGAGATGACAGAGGATGAGATAGTTGAATGGCTTCACTGACTTGATGGACATGAGTTTGAGTAAGCTCTGGGAGTTGGTGACGGACAGGGAAGCTTAGTGTGCTGCAGTCCATGGGGTCACAAAGAGTCAGACACAACTGAGTGAATGAACTGAGGTGAATCAAAAAGTGGGCAAAAGACCTAAACAGACATTTCTCCAAGGAATACATATGGATGGCTAATAAACACTGAAGATATTCTCAATTTCACTCATTATTAGAGACTAGCAAATCAAAAGTACAGTGAGATATCATCTCACACCAGTCAGAATGGCCATCATCAAAAAATCCACAAACAACAGTTGCTGGAGAGGGTTTGGAGAAAGGGAATCCTCTTGCACTGCTGGCGGGAATGTGAACTGATAGGGCCACTATGGACGACAGTATGGAGATTCTTTAAAAACTAAAAATGAAACCACCATACAACCTAGCAATACCACTTTTATGCACATACCCTGAAGAAACCAAAACTGAAAAAACATGTACCCCAATGTGCATTGCAGCACTATTTACCATAGCTAGGACATAGAAGTAACATAAATGTCCATCAGTAGACATGGATGAAAAAGTTGTGATACAAGGGAATACTGTCAAATACTGTGCTGTGCTGAACTGTCTCTATGCAATGGAATACTGTGCTGTGCTCTGCAAAGTTCTCAGCTCTGTCTGACTCTTTGAGACCCCATGGACATGGGGGGTCTCCAGACAAGAATACTAGAGTGGGTTGCCATGCCTTCCTCCAGGGGATCTTCCCAACTAGGAATTGAACCCAGATCTCCCACATTGCAGGTGGATTATTTCCCATATGAGCCACCAGGGAAGCCAAAGAATACTGGAGTGGGTAGCTTATCCCTTCTCCAGGGAAACTCCCAACCCAGGAATCAAACCAGGTTCTCTTGCATTTTGGGTAGATTCTTTACCAGCTGAGCTCCCTGGAAAGCTCTACACAATGGAATACTACTCAGTCATGAAAAATAACACATTTGAGTCACTTCTCTTTTTTTTAATTAATTTTTATGTTTTAGTTTGTTTTGCTTTACAACAACGTATTCATTTTGCTATACATTGACATGAATCAGGCACAAGTGTACATGAACTCCCAGTCCCGACCCCCTTTCCCCCCTCCCACCCCACACCATCTCTCTGGATTATCGCCATGCATCAGTCCCAAGCATCCTGTATCCTGCATCGAAATGAGGTTCAGTTCAGTTCGTCGCTCAGTCATGTCTGACTCTTTGCGACCCCATGAATCGCAGCACGCCAGGCCTCCCTGTCCATCACAAACTCCCGGAGTTCACCAGACCTACGCCCATGGAGTCAGTGACACCATCCAGCCATCTCATCCTCTGTCGTCCCCTTCTCCTCCTGCCCCCAATCCCTCCCAGCATCAGGGTCTTTTCCAATGAGTCAACTCTTCGCATGAAGTGACCAAAGTACTGGAGTTTCAGCTTTAGCATCATTCCTTCCAAAGAAATCCCAGGATTGATCTCCTTCAGAATGGACTAGTTGGATCTCCTTGTAGTCCAAGGGACTCTCAAGAGTCTTCTCCAACACCACAGTTCAAAAGCATCAATTCTTTGGTGCTCAGCCTTCTTCATAGTCCAACTCTCACATCCATACATGACTACTGGGAAAACCATAGCCTTAACTAGACGGATCTTAGTTGGCAAAGTAATATCTCTGCTTTTGAGTATGCTATCTAGTTGGTCATAACTTTTCTTCCAAGGAGTAAGCGCCTTTTAATTTCATGGCTGCAGTCACCATCTGCAGTGATTTTGGAGCCCCCCAAAAATAAAGTCTGACACTGTTTCTACTGTTTCCCCATCTATTTCCCATGAAGTGATGGGGCCAGGTGCCATGATCTTCGTTTTCTGAATGTTGAGCTTTAAGCCAACTTTTTCACTCTCCCCTTTCACTTTCATCAAGAGGCTTTTTAGCTCCTCTTCACTTTCTGCCATGAGGGTGTCATCTGCATATCTGAGGTTATTGTTGCTCAATAAATCTTAAATCCAATTTTCTGTTGATGGGAGGGACTGTGTTCCCTCCGTGTTGTCTGACCTGACACCAGCCTATGGTGGAAGTAATGAAGATAATGTCAACCTCCTTCAAAAGTCCCCAATTTCATGGCTGCAGTCACCATCTGCAGTGATTTTGGACCCCCCAAAAATAAAGTCTGACACTGTTTCTACTGTTTCCCCATCTATTTCCCATGAAGTGATGGGGCCAGATGCCATGATCTTCGTTTTCTGAATGTTGAGCTTTAAGCCAACTTTTTCACTCTCCTCTTTCACTTTCAACAAGAGGCTTTTTAGCTCCTCTTCACTTTCTGCCATAAGGGTGGTATCATCTGCATATCAGGTTATTGATATTTCTCCCAGCAATCTTGATTCCAGCTTGTGTTTCTTCCAGTCCAGCGTTTCTCATGATGTACTCTGCATAGAAGTTAAATAAGCAGGGTGACAATATACAGCCTTGATGTACTCCTTTTCCTATTTGGAACCAGTCTGTTGTTCCATGTCCAGTTCTACCTGTTGCTTCCTGACCTACATACAGATTTCTCAAGAGGCAGGTTAGGTGGTCTGGTATTCCCATCTCTTTCAGAAGCAACTTAGAGTCCAATAAAAATAATTTTTAAAAATAGACAAAAAATCATAAAGCATTGCTGTTAATAAATATGGAAGGGATGAAGAAATAGAAATCATCATTAGAACATCATGAAAATATTATTGCAGGCAAAGCCTGTCTTTTCATATGCTTATTTACCACCCATATAACTTCTTTAGTGAATATTTGTTCAGATCCTATTGCTTACTTTTTTGAGTTGTTTAATTTTTCATGCTGAGTTACACATTCGTTATTGGACATGTGGTTTAAAGCATTTCCCCCAGGTGTCTTTTCATTTTTTAGCAGTGTCTTTTGCAGAGTAAAAGTTTTCCATTTTTTATAAAGTCAATTATCAATTTTTTTTAGATCATCATACTTTTGATTTCTATCTAACAACTCATCTCCAAAGCATATAGATTTTCTAATTGCTTTTGTTCTAGAAATTGTATAGTTTTATTTTTTATATTTAGATCTATGATTAATTTTTGAGAATTTTTGTATGTTTTTTTAGATATGTGTTACAAATATTATTTCTTTTTTTGCCTATGAATGTCCAACCTTTTCAGCATTATTTGTTGAATTGCTATTTCTCATTTAAATTTCCTTTGCTTTTTTTTTTTTAGTCAAAAATCAACTGTCTATATTTGTGTAGGTCTATTTCTGGACTCTATTCTGTTACACTGATCTGTGTGTTTGTCCTTTTGCCAATACCACAATCCTTTGATTACTATAGCTTTATTGATTGATTGCTTAACTATGGATCAGTTTCTTTTCTCCCCTTTAGTTTTATTGAGATGTCATTGGCATATAGAGTTATAAGATATTAATTTGTTTATTAAAAAAATTAATATATGTGATATATAAATTTAAATTGTATGCATTTAATATATACATGTTAATTACATGCATCTATATATTGTAACCTGATTGTCATTGTAGCAATAATTAGTACCTCTACCATGTTATATAATTATTCTTTCTATTTATTGGCTGAAATAATTAAATTCTAGCCTCTTAGCAAGTTTGATGATTATCGTCTCATAGCACCGTGTCAGAGAAGATACTTGATATGATTTCAATTTTCTTAAATTTACTGAGAAATTTGTGATCCAAGATGTGGTCTATCCTGGAGAATGTTCCTGCACTTGAGAAAAAAGTATATTCTTCTGCATTTGGATGGAAAGCCCTGAAGATATCTATTAGGTCCGTTTGGTCTAACGTTTCATTTACTGAAATGTGTTTCCTTACTGATTCCCGGTTTTGATGCCCTGTCCAGTGGTGTAAGTGATGTGTTAAAGTCCCCTTCTATTATTGCACTACCGTCGATTTCCCCTCTTACGCCTATTCAGTGTTTGCCTTATGTACTGAGGTGCTCCTATGGTGGGTGCATAAATATTTACAGTGTTTATGTCTTCTTCTTGGATTGATCCCTTGATCATTATGTAGTGTCTTTCTTTGTCTCTTATAATAATCTTTATTTTAAAGTCTATTTTGTTTGAAATAAAGATTGCCATTCTGGATTTCTTTTGGTTTCCATTGACATGGAATATCTTTTTCCATCTTTTTACTTTCAGTCTGTATGTGTCTCTAGGTCTGAAGTGGGTCTCTGTAGGCTGCATATATACAGATCTTGTTTTGTATCCATTCAATCAGTCTGTATCTTTTGGTTGGTGCACTTAATTTGCTTACATTTAAAGTAATTATTGATATATGTGTTCTTACTGGTATTTTCTTAGTTTGCTTTGGGTTTGTTTTTGTAGGTCTTTCTTTTCTCTTGGGTTTACTGGCTACATATGTCCGTTTAGTATTTGTTGTAAGGCTGGTTTGCTGGGGCTAAATTCTCTTGACTTTTGCTTGTCTATAAAGCTTTTGAGTTCTCCATCAATTTTGAATGAGATCTTTGCCAGATATAGTAATCTTGGTTGTAGATTTTTCTCTTTCAGTACTTTAAATATATCCTGCCATTCCCTTCTGGTCTGCAGAATTTCTGCTGAAAGATCCACTGTTAATTGTATGGGATTTCCCTTGCATGTTACTTGTTGCTTTTTCCTTGCTATTTTTAATATTCTTTCTTTGTGTTTAATCTCTGTTAGCTTGCTTAATATGTGTCTTGATGTGTTTCTCCTTGGGTTTATCCTGTAAGGGACTCTTTGTACTTCTTGGCTTGATTATTTCCTTTCCCATGTTGAGGAAGTTTTCAACTATAATTTCTTCAAAATTTTTCTTGGAGCCTTTCTTTTTATCTTCTTCCTCTGGGACCCCTATAACTTGTATGTTGGTGCATGTAATAATGTCTCAAAGGTTTCTGAGACTATCCTCAATTCTTTTCATTCTTTTTCCTTTATTCTGCTCTAAAGCAGTTATTTCCACCATTCTATCTTCCAGCTCACTTCTCTGTTCTGCCTAAGTTTTTCTGTTATTGGTTCCTTCTAGAGTATTTTTAATTTCAGTAATTGTGTTATCTCTGTTTGCTTATTCTTTATTTCTTCTATGTCCTTGGTGATTGTATTAACTGTGTTAATTGTTTCTTCCATTTTCTCCATTCTGTTTTCAAGTCTTTGGAGCATTTTAATATCTTATTCTGAATTCTCTTTCAGGTAGATTGCTTATTTCCTCTTTGTTTCTTCTTGGAGTTTGTAACTGGTTCTTTCATTTGCGCTGTATTTCTCTGTCTTTTTGTTTTTTCCGCCTATTTTGCTCTGTGTGAAGTCTCCTTTTCCCAGGCTTTACGATTGTATTCCTTCTTCATTTTGGTTTTTGCTCTTGGAGGGAAAGGTTGGAGAAGTGGTTTGTGTTGACTTCTTGTTAGGGGTGACTTGTACCTGTGTTCCAGTGGGAGGAGATCAAGCAGGTAATTACAGAAATAATGGGACATATACACAAACTTCCACACATAAAGTTATAACCAAAGTATTCTAAAGAAAAGAGTACAGGAGTTTGACTTGGTCAGTAAGGGAAACCAAAAGTGATATTGATGAATTAAAAGCAAAGCAAACTAAGGCTCAATCTGGAAAACTGAAGCTGAGCTTTTTGCCAACTGGGGAATATAGAAAATAGAGCACAACAATTTAACTTACACTGTAAAAAAAGAGAGAAGGAAAAAAGGGAGAAGTAAAAGAGAAAAAAAAAAGAGGAGATGTAAGAGGACAGGGGTAAGGAAGCAGTGGAATAGAGAGTTAAAAAAGAGAGAAATGAAAAAATAGAAAAGCAAAGATAAATAGACATATGTGAAAAAGATTTATATATATTAAAGAATAGCTGGTAAAGAACTTTAAGAAAAGCAGTCAAATATATCAAAAACAAGATCAGAAAAACCACAAGTAAAAGGGTAAAAAAAAAAACACAAAAACTTTTTTTTTTGCTTGTTTTTAACAAGAAAAACAAAGAACACTCCACAGTACTGCTAAAGGCTAACGTGAAGGTAGACATATATAGGGGGACTGAATCGTGTGATTTAAAAGAGAGAAAAGAAAAAAAGGTTCTCAAGGTCGTAGTTCTTCTTGGTTGTGAAGTCTGCCTCTGTGGATGGCGTTGGATTAGTGTCCTGTGATGTTTTGCTGGTTGGGGGAGCTTATGTTCCAGTTAACGGAGCTGGATCTCATCACTCTGAAGGGCAGCACAGTGTTCAGTAGTAGGTTTTGGGGTGTCTATGGTTCAGTATGTCTTTGGGCAGTCCTCCTGGCTTTGGCAGTGTTAGACACATCTATTTCTGCAGTCGCATCAAAGTGACCGTATCAGCATATCTCACTGCCACCAGCCCCCTGCTTGTCCCTGGAATCTTTGCCTGTGCTGCTGTGCTCTGGCCCTACCTACCCTGCACTGCAAGCCGAAGGTTGCGAAGTAAGGGCTTGTGTGGATCTTTTCTCAGCTCCCTGGCCCTGCCCTCTGTATCGTGGAGGCCTGTGTGGGCTTCCCTCAGCCCCCTCAGCTTACCTTCTGTGTCACAGCGCATGTGTGCACTAGCTTTGGCTCACTGGGCCTGCCCTCTATATCGTGGGACTTGTTGCCCTTGTTTCGGCTCCCCGGGCCCACCTCTATGTCACGGGGCTTGTGTTCACATGTTTCTGTTCTCTGGATCTGCCCTCTGCACTGCAAGTTTTGTGGGCTCTGAATTACACGTTTGAATTCCATACGTCTCTTGGCACCCGGGGCTGGCCCTCTGCACCTGGGGCTTCTGTGGACTTCTCTTGGTTCCCTGAGCCTGCTGTCTGGTTGGGGCCACAGTCTGTGAGCTGTTTATGGGCTGAGAAGTGCAGCTTTCTCTGTTTTCTGCCCTTGAGGTCCTTTGTTTTGCCCGAGATTCCACAACCCCCCATTGGGCCCCACTGTGAGGGAGTTTCCCAGTGCTTGGGAATCTCTTCCTCCTTCACGACTCCTTCCCTTGGGGCCCAAACTCCCATTTAGAAGCTCTCTATCTTTTCCCTTTTTATGTCTCCATTTTCTCTCCTGCCTCATTCCAGGGAGCTTAGCCTGCCCCACTTGGAGGCCTGGGATCATCTGCTGTCACCTAGAGGTTGCTTTGTAGGAGTTGTTCTGAGAGGGTAACAGGAAGGCTAGGGAATCTCCAAACAGTGGAAATAGGTTGCAAGTGTCAAACATTTTTTCTTTCTCTCTTAGTGACTAAATCACCACTAAATGGCAGGAGGAAACAAACTACAAGTGTCAGATTTTTTTACTTCTTTATACAAAATTAAAAGAAGGTTTCCTTTAAAATTCGGTGTTGCCATGATGACACTTGGTTCCACCTGAACTTAACTTTTCTCAAACCTTGAGCTAACCAGTATGTTTTCCTTATGGACATGTTTTTCTTAAGCTGTGTTAATGAACTATGTATTTACCCTAGATTCTGTCTTTCTTCAAGTCAATTCCACCTAAGACTCAGAACCAACTTGACAAACCAGTATGTTTTACTTATGCAAATACTCTCTTAAGCTATGTTTATGAGACTGTGTCTCGGCTTGGAAACCTGCCTTTCTTCAAGATTCATATCAATCATTTTATGGCCCTGGATGACTCACCTTGTGCCAATGTTATCTCAAAATGCATGTTGTGGGTGTGGAGCCTGGTGCCACTCTCTGAGTTCTGAGACATTTCCTTTCTCTAATTAGCAGCCTGCTACTAGGTATATTAGGAGATCAACCCTGGGATTTCTTTGGAAGGAATGATGCTAAAGCTGAAACTCCAGTACTTTGGCCACCTCATGCGAAGAGTTGACTCATTGGAAAAGACTTTGAGGGATTGGGGGCAGGAGAAGAAGGAGATGACAGAGGATAAGATGGCTGGATGGCATCACTGACTCTATGGACGTGAGTCTGAGTGAACTCCAGGAGTTGGTGATGGACAGGGATGCCTGGTGTGCTGCGATTCATGGGGTCACAAAGAGTCGGACATGACTGAGCAACTGAACTGAACTGAACTGAACTAGATACATTACTTCCTGCTAAAGACTAGCAGGAGGGCACTCTTTTTGCCCCCTTCTGATGTCTATGTCAGATGTTTTCTCTATCTCTTTTAAACTTTAATAAAACTTTATTACACAAAATCTCTGAGCGATCAAGTCTTGTCACTGGTCCCAGGTTGAATTCCTCTCCTCAGGAGTCCAAGAACGCCAGTGTCTTTCATAGCTCAGCAATAAACTTCCAGTTCAGTTCAGTTCAGTTGCTCAGTTGTGTCTGATTCTTTGTGACCCCATGGACGCAGGATGCCAGGCTTCCCTGTCCATCACCAGCTCCTGGAGTTCACTCAAACTCATGTCCATTGAGTCCATGATGCCATCCAACCATCTCATCCTCTGTCGTCCCCTTCTCCTCCTGCCTTCAATCTTTCCCAGCATCAGAGTTTTTTTTTCCAGTGAGTCAGCTCTTCACATCAGGTGGCCAAAGTATTGGAGTTTCAGGTTCAACATCAGTCCTTCCAATGAACACCCAGGACTGGTCTCCTTTAGGATGGACTGGTTGGATCCCCTTGCAGTCCAAGGGACTCTCAGAGTCTTCTCCAACACCACAGTTCAAAAGCATCAATTCTTTGGTGCTCAGCTTTCTTTATAGTTGAACTCTCACATCTATGCATGACTACTGGAAAAACATTAGCCTTGACTAGACGGACCTTTGTTGGCAAACTAATGTCTCTGCTTTTTAATATGCTGTCTATGTTAGTCATAACTTTTCTTCCAAGGAGTAAGTGTCTTTTAATTTCATGGCTGCAATCACCATTTGCAGTGATTTTGGAGCCCCCCAAAATAAAGTCTGACACTGTTTCCACTGTTTCCCCATCTATTTCCAATGAAGTGATGGGACCAGATGCCATGATCTTTGTTTTCTGAATGTTGAGCTTTAAGCCATTTCCACTCTCCTCTTTCACTTTCATCAAGAGGCTCTTTTGTTCTTCTTCACTTTCTGCCATAAAGGTGGTGTCATTTGCATATCTGAGGCTATTAATCTTTCTCCTGGCAGTCTTTATTCCAGCTTGTGCTTCTTCCAGCCCAGCATTTCTCATGATGTGCTCTGCATATAAGTTAAACAAGCAGGGTGACAATATACAGCCTGGATGTACTCCTTTTCCTATTTGGAACCAGTCTGTTGTTCCATGTCCAGTGCTAACTCTTGCTTCCTGACCTGCATACAAGTTTCTCGGGAGGCAGGTCAGGTGGTCTGGTATTCCCATTTCTTTCAGAATTTTCCACAATTTATTGTGATCCACACAGTCAAATGCTTTGGCAAGTCAATACAACAGAAATAGATGTTTTTCTGGAACTCTCTTGCTTTTTCGATGATCCAACAGATGTTGGCAATTTGATCTCTGGTTCCTCTGCCTTTTCTAAAACCAGCTTGAACATCAGGGAGTTCATGGTTCACGTATTGCTGAAGTCTGGCTTGGAGAATTTTGAGCATTACTTTACTAGCATGTGAGATGAGTGCAATTGTGTGGTAGTTTGAGCATTCTTTGGCATTGCCTTTCTTTGGGATTGGAATGAAAACTGACCTTTTCCAGTCCTGTGGCCTATGAAGACCCAAAAAAGCTTCTAGAACTAACATCCCCAAAAGATATCCTTTTCATCAGAGGGAACTGGAATGCAAAAGTAGGAAGTCAAGAAACACCTGGAGTAATAGGCAAGTTTGGCCTTGGAGTACAAAATGAAGCAAGACAAAAGCTAACAGAGTTTTGCCAAGAGATCAAACTGGTCATAGCAAACATCCTCTTCGTACAACACAAGAGATGACTCTACACATGGACATCACCCAGGTGATCAATACCAAAATCAGAATGATTATATTCTTCGCAGCTGAAGATGGAGAAGCTCTGTCAGCAAAAATAAGACTGGGAGCTGACTGTGGCTCAGATCATGAACTCCTTGTTGAAAAATTCAGACTTAAATTGAAGAAAGTAGGAAAAAACACTAGACCATTCAGGTATGACCTAAATCAAATCCGTTATGATTATACAGTGGAAATGACAAATAGATTCAAGGGACTAGATCTGATAGACAGAGTGCCTGAAGAATTATGGACAGAGGTTTGTGACGTTCTGCAGGAGACAGTGATTAAGAGCATCACCAAGAAAAAGAATTGCCAAAAACCGAAATAACTGTTTGAGGAGGCCTTACAAATCACTGTGAAAAGAAAAGAAGCAAAAGGCAAAGGAGAAAAGGCAATGGCACCCCACTCCAGTACTCTTGCCTGGAAAATCCCATGGACGGAGGAGGCTGGTAGGCTGCAGTCCATGGGATCGTTGAGTCAGACAGACTGAGAGAGCTCACTTTCACTTTTCACTTTCCTGCATTGGAGAAGGAAATGGCAACCCACTCCAGTGTTCTTACCTGCAGAATCCCAGGGACGGAGGAGCCTGGTGGGCTGCCATCTATGGGGTCGCTCAGAGTCAGACACAACTGAAGCAACTTAGCAGCAGTAGCAGCAGCACCCATCTGAATGCAGAGTTCCAAAGAATAGAAAGGAGAGATAAGGAAGCCTTCCTCATGATCAGTACATAGAAATGACTCTGATGCTGGGAAAGATGGAATGCAGGAGAAGGGGATGACAGTGGAAGAGATGGTTGAATGGCATCACTGACTCGATGGACATGAGTTTGAACAAGCTCTGGGGTTTGATGATGGACAGGGAAGCCTGGTGTGCTGCAGTCCATGGAGTCGCAAAGAGTCGGACATGACTGAGCAACTGAACTAAACTGAACTGAACTACGAAACGCTAATCATCCATAGGTTTACCCATATCCCCTCCTACTTGAGCATCTGTCCCACCACACTCCTCTAGGTTGTTATCAAGGCCCAGTTTGAGTTCCCTGAGTCATACAGCAAATTCCTGTTGGTTATCCATTTTATATATGGTAATGTATGTTTTTATGTTCCTTTTCCATACCTCCCAACCTCTCCTTCTCCCTCAACCAGCCATGTCCATAATTCTGTTCTCTATGTGCGTGCCATCAGATAGTCTTAAGATGCCATCTTTTTGTAGGTTAATTGACCATAGGTAGGTGAGTTTATCTCTGGGCTTTCTTTCCTGTTTCATTGATCTGTATTTCTGTTTTTGGTTAACACCATATACAAAAATAAACTCAAATGAATTAAAGGGCTGCATGTAGAACTGGATGCTATAAATCTCTTAGAGGAATCAGAGACAGAATACTCTTTGGCATAAATTGCAACAATTGATTTTAGGACCTGTCTCCTCCTGTAAAGGAAATAAAAATAGACAAATGAGACCTAATTAAACTTAAAAACTTTTGCACAGTGAAGGAACCATAAACAGTTGAAAAGAAATCCCACAGAAGGGGAGAAAATATTTGCCAGTGATGAGACTGACAAGGGTTTAATCTGTAAAATTTACAAATGGATCATGAGGCTCAATATAAAAAAACACAAACAACCCAACTAAAAATACATAGAAGACCTATTGACATTTCTTCAAAAAAGACATAAAGATAGACAAGAGGCACCTTTAAAGATTCTTAACATTGCTAATTATTAGAGAAATGCAAGTCAAATGTAATATCAAATACATTGTCAAATATCAATAAGATATTACCTCACACCAATCAGAGTGGCCATCATCAAAAAATCTACAAACAATGTATTCTGGAGGGTGTTCACTTTTGGTGAAATGTGAATTGGTAAGCTACCATGGGGAATCTCCAAAGTATGGAGATTTCTTAAAAAACTAAAAATAGAGCTTTCATATAGCTAGCAATCTACTAAAACCTAGCAATCTACTCCTTAGAATATATCCAGAGAAAAAGATGGTTCAAAAGATTCCATGTACCCCAGGCTTCATTGTAGTGCTGTTTACAATAGCCAGGACATGGAAGTAACTTACCTACATGTCCCCTGAGAGATGTATGGATAAAGAAGATGTGATACATATATACAATGGAGTATTTCTCAGCCATTAAAAAAAGAGTGAAATAATGCCATTTACAGCAACATGGGTGGACCTAGAGAGTATCATCCTAAGTGTGGTAAGTATGAGAAAGATAAATATATGATATAGCTTATATGTGAAATCTGAAAATCTGATACAAATGAAATTACTTACAAAACAGAAACAGACTCACAGAGTTAAAAATAGGAATTTATGATTACCGAGGGTAAGGATAAGTTGAGGAGAGAGAGAGATTGGGAGTTTGGGATTGACATGTGTACACTATTGTATGTAAAATAGAAAACCAACAAGGACACTGCATAGCACAGGGAATTCTGCACAATATTCTGTAATATCCTAAATGGGAAAAGAATTTGAAAAAGAATGAAAGTGAAAGCGAAGTTGCTCAGTCGGTCAGACTCTTTGCGACCCTGTGGACTGCAGCCTACCAGGCTTCTCTGTCCATGGGATTCTCCAGGCAAGAATACTGGAGTGGGTCACCATTTCTTTCTCCAGAGGATCTTCCCAACCCAGAGATCGAACCCAGGTCTCCCGCATTGGAGGCAGACGCTTTAACCTCTGAGCCACCAGGGAATCCCAGATGTATGTAAAATGTGTAACTGAATCATTTTTCTGTACACTTGAAACTAACACAATATTGTAAATCATTTATGGTCCAGTACAAAATTAAGTTAAAAAAGATACAGAGACAAGGTAGGGAGTACCTGTATCCAGGAGATGATGATGGATGCTGAACTGAAGCAGCATCACTGACAGTGAGATGGGGAGAGACAAAGACGAGATGGGGAGATATCTGTGACAGGACCTGTTAACTGATGGGAGGCAAAATGTGGGGAAATTGGCAGGTCAAGGTTTGGCTTCCTGGTCTCCAATTTGAATGCCTGGGTGGTAAGATATTTCTTTCTCTGATAAAAAGAAATTCAGAAGGAGGTGTGAGTAAAGATAATATTTAAGTTTTACAGAATTGTTTCATTTCCTTATAAAAATTGACAAATCTTTATCCAAAAAGCTCTCCAAACTGCCCACATTTTAAATGTTGTCTTAAAATGTGTGTTTATGACGTTCATGGTGTGGGAGCAAAGGTTGGAGATGGAATTGGCATTCAATAGCAGGATTTCCTCTGATAGACTTATCCCTTGACTTTAGATTCTCTGGAATCTGGAGAGCCCTGTTTTCCTTTCTAGGGAAAAAAGTTTGATTAAGGGTCCAAATATATTTGAGAAACTGCTGTGTATGAATTTACATTTGGAGAAAAGCACAGGATTTTGATCGTTGCTACTTCCAAGTCCAATCAGATATTCAAATCATGGAATGAGTGATGACGCAACTTCATATCACAACATTGATACTTTTCAGTTTCTCACATGCCTCTGTCACAATTTTGTGTAAATGCCCTCCCTTATTTCCTATACTGGTGAGGACAGATAGCAGGACACATAGTGTTTAGCACTTTGCTTATATTCCCCTTGAGGTCAGACATACCACAAATCCATGTATGGGTCATCACATAGTTTATTAAAGAAAATAGAGCACTGGGATCATAATTCATATAGTTGTTTTCCAAAAAAAATGTTAATTGAATTGAGGTATAATGGGCTATTGTAGTACTAAAGCTATAGGACCACTTAATGTTGCATTTACAATCTTTCACAAAGACTACACATTTTTCATGTGTCAGTCCTATGTGGTGAGCAAGGCCACCACACGATAACCCTGAGATTGTGCTTTCCTAAACTCCAGTGATGCCATTAATATATGATTTAAATGGATCCCTTTGGAGTCATATATGTGATGGTCCTAGATAAAAATTGAGATTATAAGGAAACAGAAGACAGAAATAGAGGGAAATGGAGCCAATCCAAGGGATGAAGCCATGCTCAGCACCAGAAGTAGTGAGCAATGGTAGGGGGTCACTGGAAATGAAGACAAGGACTTTTCAGGAAATCCAGCATTGAAAATGACTGGAACTATACCTGCAGAAGGGAGAATGGATGAGGATGAAGCAAACACAAATCTTATATACAGGGGAGAAGGAAATAGAAGACAGTAGGAGTTTGGTGTCCAGGAAATTGTCTGTATATCAATTGCTTTGTTACCATAATTTTGTGCAACAACATTATTGACTGTGATCACTATGAAATCAATTTATTGAGTGGTATTATCTTTTTACCATCTGAGCCATATCTCTCTGGTATATAAGCATGGAAGAATATTGTTCTTCCATGTCTATAATGAACTGTGCTTCAGAGTTCTCCTATCTGATTTGGTACCAATATCTCTTATTTACTCACAAGACGCTCCAATTCCACTGTGTGTGTATGTGTGTGTTAGTCGCTCAATTGTGTCCAACTCTTTGCAACTCCATGGACTATAGCCTGCCAGGCTCCTCTGTCCATGAAATTCTCCAGGCAAAAATACTGGAGTAGGTAGCCATTCCTTCTCCAGGGGGATCTTCCTGACCCAGGGACTGAACCCTGGTCTCCTTCATTGCAGGCAGATTCTATACTGTCTGAGCCATCAGGGAAGCCCAAATTCCATTAGCATTATCAATTTTGTCTCTCACGTTTGGTTTGTTGGTTAAATCCCAATCCTATTAATTTTAAGATACGCTTATACTTGAGTTGGATTTCCCAGGTAGCTCAGACTGTAAAGAATCTGCCTGCAATACAAGAGACCTGGGAGTTTCTTAGATGGGTCCTATAAAGCTCTTCTCTTTACACAGTCTCTTGACATGGGAGATCCCAAGTGGATTAAGCCTAATCACAATCTACAATTCTACTCAATAAGAAGCTCTATACTCCTTGATGTATCAAACATGCACAAAATACTCGATGCCTTCCACCTTCTCTGTCCTGTCCATTTCTTCCATGTCAGACCGTCAGGAACTCTGCCTTCCAGAGGCTCAGCAATGTTGATGTTAGTGGATTACTCTCCTGACTTATGTGGCTTCCTGAGATTTACACTTCATTCAGGAGTGTCTTTTCAGAACACTGCACTTCTCCAGAAGAACAACCTCTTTCTCTCTTGCCTTATCTTCTTATATTGGGTGGTGTTTAGAGTAGTAGAATTAGTGAGTGGTTGTCATGTTTGGCTGACTTAGTACCTTTCACTTTCTGTAAGGAGATGTGGCTTGCAGTATTCTAAGCTTGTAAGCTGGTGTACATGATAATTTTTGTTCTCTGTTTTGGGCCTGCATAGTTGATTTTTGGAAATGATATCCTGATGGGTAGTAAATATTCCCTTGTTCTGGTAGTAAAGGTCATATTGAGGGCAAAATCTTGTGCTCCTAGAAATCTGGTGGATAGTGAGGATTTTACTTGCTTGTAGGCTTGATAAGTATCATGAGAGATACAATTACTGAATGAAACCTCAGACCACTTTGAAAACTTATAATTATTTGTGTCTTGTGTTTTGTTTGATATCTGCCTTTCTGTGAGACTCTAACTTCCATGAAGACTAAGGCAGTGTTTTCATTCACCATTTTACTCACAGCATTTAGCTGCAAAGTGTTGATAAATAGTAGGAATTTAATTTCCTGGCTGGCTGACTGATGGGCAATTTGCCCTCATTTAGCTGTTAAGGGCCATTGTTCCACCCACACCAGATCATCAGATTTCCAGGTAATAGGGTTGGCAGCAAGAGCAACAGCCTCTAGGATAAATTTGAATATCCTAGACATTCTGTATTTTTGTTAGGAACCGCCTCTAATGGAGAAACAATTTTCTGCTGATCTTCACAAAGCCCTTTATCAGGATTATACCTCATTTTCAGCATTTGACTAGTAACCTTTTTATCTGGGCTATATAAAAGCATTTCCATCTGAGATAATATATCTCTCCCTCATAAAGAAAAAGACAGTGAAGGAATCACATATGGACAATTGTGCCTATGCCCCCTTCTCATCTGACCAGGTTAAAATTTGTGAGCTCTTAGTAACCAAGAGCATTGACCCTATTCCTACCAAGCTGGCACTGGTCAAGCGTGTCGGCCAGGATGAGGGCCAGTCTTTTCCAGCAATGCAAGAGACATCTGCTCCAGTATCTAACAGCCCTGACATTTTATTCCCTTGAATTAAAAGATCTTTCAAAGGCCTTGGAGTTGTAATTTCCTGCACCCAAAAAGCTAGATCACTAGATCCAAATGCTCTGGGGCCCCTAGCTTGAGAAGTCAAATTTTTTCTTGTCTGATAATAAGGTAAAAGCAAAAGCTGTGTTACTCTTTGACCTTTATTAATTTGCACAGGTTTGGTAGGCGGCAAGATCAAAACTTTAATTTCCCCAATATAATCAGTCTACTACACCAGACATCACCGAAACTCCTTGAAAACAAAGCGAGCAACGCCCCAGCAAAAGTCCCACAATGTCCTCAGGTCGGGGGCCAGCCACTCCTGTTGGAATCGGAGTAACCTGCATGTCATGGGTTAATATTGTTGCCAAGTCCCCTTGTGGTTCAGCTTCTCTCCTAGCCTGGATGAGGCCTCCTGGGGAGTTTTCTCCAAGGAGCACGCTCTGCAGATTGTGCAAGAGTCTGCTTTAAAAGCTCCTTTGTTCAAAAAACTTTTAAACTTCCTCAGCCTTAGGCATCGCTTTGGGAGGCTTTGGGGGCAAAGTGGGGAACTCCTGGGCCCTGGGAGGCGCAAACTGAGGAGGTGGCCATCGCCTTAAATCAGAAAGTGGTGGATAAGTTTTTAAAGGTTTGCGTAGAGGGGGAGGGGACTCACCAGGGCGCCCGGCCACAGCGTCCTGTAAGCTCTCTCCTTCCTCAGGAGGTAGAGCACAGTTTCCCTCCTTTTCTTCATCAGTGGCAGAAAATATGATCTGCGCAGAAGGTGGAGACCCACCACCCACCGCTATCCATCCATTCAGTAGCTCAGTCGTGC
>SJXQ01005294.1:99806-131496 GCA_006408695.1 Aepyceros melampus | reverse complement strand
GTGATTTTGGGGCCCCCCCCCCCCCCCCCCCCCCAAAAAAAAATGTCTGTCACTTTTTCCACTGTTTCCCTATCTATTTGCCATGAGGTGATGGGACCAGATGCCATGATCTTAGTTTTCTGAATGTTGAGCTTTAAGCCATCTTTTCCACTTTCCTCTTTACTTTCATCAAGAGGGTCTATAGTTCTTCTCTTTCTCCCATAAGGATGGTGTCATCTGCATATCAGAGGTTATTGATATTTCTCCCAGCAGTCTTGTCCATTTTTGCTTCATCCAGCCCAACATTTCTCATGATGTACTCTGCATAGAAGTTAAATAAGCAGGGTGACAATATACAGTCTTGACATATTCCTTTCCTGATTTGGAACTAGTCTATTCCATGTCCAGTTCCAACTGTTGCTTCCTGACCTGCATACAGATTTCTGAAGAGGCCGACATCCGTTGGATCATCAAAAAAGCAAGAGAGTTCCAGAAAAGCATCTATTTCTGTTTTATTGACCATGCCAAAGCCTTTGACTGTGTGGATCACAACAAACTTTGGAAAATTCTTAGAGATGGAGTACCAGACCACCTGACCTGCCTGTTTTTGTTACTGATTCATAAATTGCATCTTTTCACATTATGTATACATTAACATATTTGAGAGTTGGACTGTGAAGAAGGCTGAGCACCAAAGAATTGATGCTTTTGAACTGTGGTGTTGGAGAAGACTCTTGAGAGTCCCTTGGACTGCAAGGAGATCAACCCTGGGATTTCTTTGGAAGGCATGATGCTAAAGCTGAAGCTCCAGTACTTTGGCCACCTCATGCGAAGAGTTGACTCATTGGAAAAGACTCTGATGCTGGGAGGGATTGGGGGCAGGAGGAGAAGGGGACGACAGAGGATGAGATAGCTGGATGGCATCACGGACTCGATGGGCGTGAGTCTGAGTGAACTCCGGGAGTTGGTGATGGACAGGGAGGCCTGGCGTGCTGCGATTCATGGGGTCGCAAGGAGTCGGACACGACTGAGCGACTGAACTGACTGAACGTATTTTTAGTTATACTTATTTTTTGCACTTTTGTCTTTTAACTCCTCTCTCAAATTGTTTTAAGTACCACTGTTAAAATATTTTTGGTTTGTTCTATATAGTGTCTTCTTGTTGCAACTTAGAGTACTCTCAGCTTTTCTTATTAGATTGGCCTACTGTTGATGAACTCTGTCAGCTTTTGTTTATCTGGTGAAGTCTTTATTCTGCCTTAATATTTGAAGGATAATTTTGCTGGCCATAGTATTCTTGTTTGGTGGTTTTGTTCTTTCAGCACTTTGAATATATTATTCTATTCTCTCTCGACTGGAAAGGTTTCTACTGAGAAATACTAGCTGGCAGTCTTGTGAAGGTTCCCTCTATGTGACAAGCTTTTCTCTTGCTGTTTCACATTTCTCTTTATCCTTTAATTGCCAGGTGACTCAGTGGTAAAGAATCCACTTGCCACTGCTGGAAACTCAGGACATGTGGGTTTGATCCCTGAATTAGGAAGATCCCCTGGAGTAGGAAATGGCAATCTATTGCAATATTTTTGCCTGGAAAATTCCAGGGACAGGGGAGCCTGGCAGGCTAAAGTCCATGGGGTGGCAAAGAGTTGTACATGACTGAGTGACTGAGCACGCATGCACGCATTTACACCCTTTAATTTGACAGTTTGATTTTAATGTGTTTTGATGTAGATTTCTTAGGATTCATCCTTCTTATCTTCTGTGCTTTATGAATCTGAATGTCTTTTCTTTCCCATATATGGGAAGTGTTCAACCATTATTTCTTCAAATATGCCTTCTCCTTCCCTCTGCAGCTCCCATTATGTGTATATTTGTCCATTAATGGATGACCATAAGGCCTTTGGCCTTTCTTCAGTCTTTTATATCCTTCATTTTATTTCTCTGGATAATTTCAAGTGACATGTCTTAGCACATAGATTCTTAGATTCTTCTTGTTCATCAAGTCTATTGTTGAGTCTCTTTAGTGAAATGTTCAATTCACTTATTATATTTTTCAGCTCTAAGATTTATATTTGATTCTTTTTTATAGTTTTTATAATTTTTATACTTTCTATCTCTTTGCTGATATTTAAAATGAGCTTGCATTTTTAAAATCACAAACTCATCTGATATTTAGAATTGACCATGCTTATTGCGCGTATGTATTTTCAGTAATATTGCTAAGTTATCCTTGGTATATTAGGAGGGTATTAGCAGGCCTTTACTTTCTTAGCATAATGATGAATGTATTCACTGTAATTAGAGAAGTAACTCAATGTCATATCTTACTTTCTGTTTTAAATAATAAAATTATCTCAAATTTTTATCTATTTTAAGAATACTAGAATACAGTTGTGTATTAAATAAATTTTAACTGCTATTGTATAGCATGTGACTGAGTAGTTAATAGTGTCTCTTTCAAATTGGCCTGATTCTTTTTGTTGTGGGAGACCTGAGTTCTATCCCTGGGTCAGGAAGATCCCCTGGAGAAGAAAATGGCAATCCACTCCAGTATTCTTGCCTTGAAGATCTCATGGATGGAGGAGGAGCCTGGTGGATTATAGTCCGTAGGGTTGCAAAGAGTCAGACATGCCTGAGCGACTTCACTTTTTTGTTGTTGAAGTATTTGGGATATGATGAAAGTTCGCGGATATTTTAATCACTTGAACCACTTTTTATTGGTTCACTCAGTTGGAGTCAGTTTTGTGTCCCTGCTCATTTCAAAGATGGTGATGAAAATATTTACTTCTCGGTTATCTATGTTAAAATTATACTTTAATTCTATCCTAGTTTGGAGATTGGGAGCTATTTTAAAGCTTTGTTATAGAAATATATGATAGAGTTTCTAGGGGTCACATTTTATAAACTCTTAGTCTTTTAATTAACTGTAAAAATGGACTTCTACTGAAGTATTATAGAGTAGAAGCATTTGTCTTATCATTCATTTTGAAAACAAATACAATTTAAGTAGCTACATACATTTTATAAATGAAACTTGATTCCAAATAAATTGTAAGCCAGATACTATTATTGTATGATATGTATCTTTCTACTACTTGTCCACACTGTTCCAATTTTTTATTTGTTCTGGATTGTAGTTATTCTCTTATTATGAACTATATACAAGTTAAGTAATCACATCAGCATATTTTCTTTGTTCATTGTTGGTTTGTTGATATGCATCATTGTGGAAGGCACACTCAGGGATATTTGGAATTGTTGGAAGTTTTTTTTTTTTTCTTTCACTGCTTTTGATTAACTTCTCTTAGTTTCATGGTATCACTTGAATTCCTCCTTTATTTTGATCTCTTATGTTGCAGTTCAAGAATTAATTTCTTTCGTTAGTTACTGTAACAATTCCTCCCTCTGTTTCTATTCTTTCAGTTTCTTCCTTCCTGTAGTCTGTATCTTACATAGTTTTCCTATGGTGATCTTTTATAATCTTTCTAAATCTCCTCATATCCTTGGTTGGTACCTTACTTTCTATATTCTCTTTGACTTTGTCCTTTCTTGTTTTAGTTTTCTGGAAAGCTTACACTCATCTTTCAATATGATGAATAAATATCTCCCTTCATGAAGCCCTTCCTAACCACCGTGGACATAGTTACTTTGATTCATCTCCTATGATATCATAAAATTTTGTGTATACCTTCAAAATTGATTTTAAAACATCTTACTCTTTTTTTGTGTTTTGATTTTCCCTTGTGAATGTTCACTTCTCAAACTCAGAGACCAAGTTCTATGTTTTTCTCTGAATCCTTCCTCTAAACGCAGTGTTTGGCATAGAGTGGTATCAGTTGAGAAAATGTATGTCTCAGTAATTGAGTATGTGTATAAATGTGTATGCACATTAATTCATCTACTTCAGGAAATTTAAAAAATAGACACATGAAATTTTATGCAACTTACAATGTAATTGTTAGTTTTTAGCTATTGACCATCTTACTGTTATTAAGGAGTTGGATAAATACTACTTTTCCTGTATCTCTCTCTCTCTCTCTATAGATATATATATATATGTAAATAAATACTAAAGTACAGAGAGATGCTAAATAAGATAATGCCATTCCCATGTTATTACCAGGAAGAGTTTACAAAATATAAAAGTAAGCCTAAAGGCAGCCAAGAACTTTATATCAGAGTGACACCTAGTGGTAATTGTATTGTCTGTTAATATTTTTGTGTCTTTATTACTGTAGTTTCATTTTATTACAAAATTGTTCTGGATTTTCTTGAATAAACTTAAAGAATTATTTTAAAGCAGTAATACTACCTAGTGTGAAGTAGTGTTACCTTGAAGATAGGAGTTATTGTATATTTTTATGTCTAAGATCTAGCAATGGACATACAGGTATTTGTTCAATTTGTTCAATAAAATCTGTCTGCAAACCTGCTTTTGCTGGGCCTGTTCAGCATAGCCTTAGGTTCCATTTTTGGAGTGTAGCAGAATAATAGATTTGTTGTGAGTTGAACCATTTGTCTTATTTATTTTTAATTTTCTTTCTTAAAAAAGAGCTTTTAATCCTTTTATTATGTTGGATGCCATTTTGGTGTAAAAGTGTTTGATTGAGTATGGAAAGAGTTAAAACATTTACCAAGTGCATTTGAACCTAAAAAAATAGTTTGGAATATTTCAAACCAGTTTTTGTCTTGAATATATGAACTTGTTTTCTGGTCTTGACTCTTAAATGCAGGTAAATTCTGTAATTTTGTTGTTGTTATCAGTACATGTGGAAAGAAATAGTAGCAACCTTTTTTGCCTCATATGTATGAATCAGCATGAAGCAAGAGAACTGATCATAGCTTGTACTTTTGAAGAGGAAAGATAGCAAATACTGTCTTATTAGTAATATTTTTCTTTGGTCCATCAGCAAACTCATGTCTCTTGTCACCATGTTAACAATTATGTACTCCTAATTATTTATAAAATCATTTTTCAAGTTTTATTGAGTTATAATTGACATAGAGCACTGTTTAAGGTGTGAAGCATAATGATTTGAGTTATGTACATCATATAAAGTCAATTTGAAGTCTAAATAAGCATCATCCCATACTGGTCTTACTGTACATAATTTATTTTTATTTATGCATTAGCATTTTAAAAAAATTTAGCCCCACATTTTTAGATACTGTGCTTTGGTAAACATTTAAAAAATAGAGATGTATATAAATCATCATTTGTGCCTTGGCGAGTCATAATCTTTTTGCTGGTTGAGGATCTTGTCTCAGTGCTGATGAATGCTGGTTGATTAGGGTGTCAGTTGCTGAAGGCTGACTTGCCTGTGACAGTTTCTTAAATTAAGACAACAGTGAAGTTTTCCACATCAATTTCCACATCTTCTTTTCACAAATTATTTCTCTGTAGTGTGTGATGCTGTTTGATAGCATTTTACCCACAGTGAACTTCTTTCAAAATTGCCACTTCTTTCAATCCCTGCCACTGCTTTATCAACTAAGGTTATGTGATATTCGAAATTCGTTGCTGTCATTTCAGCGTCTTCACTGCATCTTCACTAGTAGTAGATTTTATCTCAGAAAACTACTCTATTTGCTCATGCATTAGAGGCAGCTCTTCATTTGTTCAAGTTTTACTGTGAGATGGCAACAATTCAGTCATAGCTTCAGGCTCTACTTCTGATTCTGGTTCTCTTCCTATTTGTACCACATTGGCAGTTACTTCCTCCACTGAAGTCTTGAACTCCACAAAGTCATCCATGATGGTTGAAATCAACTTCTTTCACACTCCTGTTAATGTTCATATTTTGACCTCTTCCTATGAATCATGACTATCCTTTATGGCATCTAGAATGGTAAATCTTTTCCAGAAGGCTTTGAATTTACTTTGCTCAGATCCATCAGAGGAATTATCATCTATGGCAGCTATAGCCATATGAAATGTCTCAAAAAGTAAGACTTGAAATTTTGAATGACTCTTTCTTTCATCCATAGACTGCAGAATAAATGTTGTGTTGGCAGGCATGAAAACAACATGAATCTCTTTATACATCTCCGTCAGAGCTCTTTTAAGACCAGGTGTGTTGTCAGTGGAGAGAAATAATTTGGAAGGAATCTTTTTTTTCTGAACAGTAGGAACTCAACAGTGGGCTTGAAATATTCAGCAAATATGTTATCAGATCTGTTTCCATCCAGGTTTTGTTGTTCCATTTATAGAGCACAAGCAGAGTGCTCTATCACAGATTTACTGTGATCTAAATGGTACTAGGATTTTCAGAATGATAAAATGACTATTGGTGGCATTAGCCCCCAACAAGAGAGTCAGCCTGTCCTTTGTAGCTTTGTAGTGAGGCATTGACATCTCCAAAATCACTGTGGATAGTGACTTCACCCATGAAATTAAAAAATGCTCCTTGGAAGAAAAACTATGACAAACCCAGACAGCATATTGAAAATCAGAGGTATCACTTTGCCGACAGAGGTCTGTCTAGTCAAAGCTATGGTTTTTCCAGTAGTCATGTAAGGATGTAAGAGTTGGACCATAAAGAAGGCTGAATGCCAAAACAGTGATGCTTTCAAATTGTGGTACTGGAGAAGACTCTTAGCAAGGAGAGATAAGAAAGCTTTCCTCCATGATCAATGCAAAGAAATAGAGAAAAACAGTACAATGGGAAAGACTTTGCATCTCTTCAAGAAAAATTAGAGATACCTAGGGAGCATTTCATGCTAAGATGAGCACAATCAAGGACAGAAATGGTATGGACCTAACAGAAGCAGAAAATATTAAGAAGAGGTGGCAAGAATACATAGAAGAACTATACAAAAAAAGATCTTAATGACCCAGATAACCACAGTGGCGTGATCACTCACCTGGAGCCAATGATTCTGGAATGTGAAGTCAAGTGGGCCTTAGGAAGCATCACTATGAACACAGCTAGTGGAGGTAATGGAATTCCAGTTGAACTATTACAAATTCTAAAAGATGATGCTGTGAAAGTACTGTACTCAATATGTCAGCAAATTTGGAAAACTTAGCAGTGGCCACAGGACTGGAAAAGGTCAGTTTTCCTTCCAATTCCAAGGAAAGGCAATGCCAAAGAATGCCAGACTACTGCACAAATTGCACTTATCTCACTCGTTAGCAAAGTAACGCTCAAAATTCTCCAAGCCAGGCTTCAACAGTGTGTGCATCGAGAACTTCCAGATATTCCAGTTGGATTTAGAAAAGGCAGAGGAACCAGAGATCAAATTGCCAACATCTGTTGGATCATGGAAAAGCAAGAGAGTTCCAGAAAAACATCTACTTCTGCTTTATTGACTACACTAAGTCTTAAACTGTGTGAATCACAACAAACTGGAAAATTCTTCGAGATGAGAATACCAGACCACTTGACCTGCATCCTGAGAAATCTGTACACAGGTCAAGAAGCAACCATTAGAACGAACCATGGAACAATGGACTGGTTCCAAATTGGGAAAGGAGTACATCAAGGCTGTATATTGTCACCCTGCTTATTTAACTTATATGCAGAATATCATGCGAAATGCTGGGCTGGATGAAGCACAAGCTGAAATCCAAGATTGCCTGGCATTTCGCATGATACTTTGCATAGAAGTATCAATATCTCAAAAGAGAAATGTCAGTAACCTCAGATACACAGATGATACCACTTATGGTAGAAAGTGAAGAAGAACTAAAGAGCCTCTTGATGAAAGTGAAAGAGGAGAGTGAAAAAGTTGGCTTAAAACTCAACATTCAGAAAACTTAAGATCATGGCGTTTGGTCCTATCACTTCATGGCACATAGATGGGGAAACAATGGAAACAGTGACAGACTTTATTTTCTTTGGCTCCAAAATCACTACAGATGGTAACTTCAGCCATGAAATTAAAAGACACTTGTTCCTTGGAAGAAAAGTTATGACCAGTCTAGGCAGCATATTAAAAAGCAGACATCACTTTGCTGACAAAGGTGAGTCTAGTCAAAGCTATGTTTTTTCCTGTTGTCATGTATGGATATGAGAGTTGGACTATAAAGAAAGCTGAGTGCTGAAGAGTTGATGCTTTGGAAGTGTGGTGGTGTTGGAGAAGACTCTTGGGAGTCTCTTGGACTACAAGGAGATTCAACCAGTCCATCCTAAAGGAGATCAGTCCTGAATATTCATTGGAAGGACTGATGCTGAAGCTGAAACTCCAGTCCTTTGGCCACCTGATGGAAAGAACTGACTCACTGGAAAAAACCGTGATGCTGGGAAAGATTGAAGGCAAATGGAGGAGGGGACGACAGAGGATGAGATGTTGGATGGCATCACTGACTCCATGGACATTTAGTTTGAGCAAGCTCCTGGAGTTGGTGTGGACATGCAAGCCTGGAGTACTGCAATGGTGTCACAAAACATCTGACAGGACTGAGTTACTGAACTGACTGAGAAGCCTCTTGAGAATCCCTTGGACTCCGAGGAGATCAAACCTGTTAATCCTAAAGGAAATCAACCCTGAATATTCATTGGAAGGACTGATGGTGAACCTGAAGCTCCAATACTTTTGACACCTGATGGGAAGAGCTGACTCATAGGAAAAGCACCTGATGCTGAGAAAAATTGAAGGCAGGAGGAGCAGGGGATGATGAGATGGTTGGATGGCATTGCTGATTCAGTGGCCATGAATTTGAGCAAACTCCAGGAGATAATGAAGCACTGGGGAGCTTGCATGCTGGAATCCCTGGGGTCCCAAAGAGCCGGAAATGACTCAGTGACTGAACAACAACAACACTGACTTCTCTCTAGCTGTGAAAGCCCTGGGTGGAATCTTCTTCCAATATAAGGCTGTTTTGTCTATATGAGAATCTGTTGTTTAGTGTATCCTTCTTCATTATCTTAACTAATGTTCTGACTGACTTGCCTTAGCTTCTACCTCAGCACTTGCAGCTTTACCTTGCATTTTGTTGTTATGGAGATGGCTTCTTTCCTTAAACTTCTTGAAGTAATTGCTGCTGCTGCTGCTGCTGCTGCTAAGTCGCTTCAGTCGTGTCTGACTCTGTGCGACCCCATACACGGCAGCCCACCAGGCTCCCCCGTCCCTGGGATTCTCCAGGCAAGAACACTGGAGTGGGTTGCCATTTCCTTCTCCAATGCATGAAAGGGAAAAGTGAAAGTGAAGTCACTCAGTCATATCTGACTCTTAGCGACCCCATGGACTGCAGCCCACCAGACTCCTCCATCCATGGGATTTTCCAGTCAAGAGTACTGGAGTGGGTTGCCATTGCCTTCTCCGTTAGCCTACTACTTTTCTTTTGTACTTTTGTCACCTTTCTCAACCTTTTAGAATTGAAGAGAGTTCGGACCTTTCTCTGAATTAGGCTTTGGCTTAAGGGATTGTTGTGGTTAGTTTGATCTGTGCAGACCTCTGAATCTTCCTCTGTGTCACAAATATGGCTGTTTCACTTTCTTTCATTTGTGTATTCACTGAAATAGCACTTTTAATTTTCATTCAGAACTTTTCCTTTTCACAACTTTGATAATGTTTGTTCAAAAAGCCCTACCTAGCTTTTGGGCTGTCTTGACTTTCTACATGCTTTCCTCACTGTGTTTAATCATTTCCAGCATTTGATTCTAAAGTGGGAGATAGATGACCCTTTCTTTCACTTGAACAGTTGGAGGCCATTGAAGGTTAATAATTGTCCTAATTTCCATACTATTGTGACTCGGGGATTAGGGAGACCCAAGGAACGGAGAGAAGGGGAATGGCCTGATGGTGGATCAGTCAGAGTACACACAGTATTTATCAAGTTCCTAGTCTTATATGGGTGTTGTTCATAGTGCCCCCAAACAATTTCTTTAGTAACATCAGAGGTCATTTGATCACGGATCACCATAACAAATAAGAGAGTAATGAAGAAGTCTGAAGTTTCATGAGTCTTATCAAAATATGACATAGGAATGAAATGAGCAAATGTTGATGGAAAAATGACACCAGTAGATTTCCTGATTGCCATAGGCCTTCAATTTGTAAGAAAGGAAATAACCTGCAGAGTGCAATAAAATGAGGTAATAGTAAATAATGTACTTTCCCAGGGTCTCATGTTTAGCAATTAATGCTGAAAATTAGGAAGTAAATTTCAAAAGACTTCTGTGCAATTAGAATGGGTCATTTTATTATAGATGTTTGCTGATTACTTTATGCTTAATATTATGCTAAGGTCTTGGGCTATGTATAAATAAGGAATCCCTTATCCCAGAAAACTCCATCAACTATTTGGATAGAGAGAGGAAGAAGACAAAGAAAAAAGGACATTTATCTATTCATTCATTCATTTACACACATGCACACAAACATACATTACTACTGTACACCAGCTACTATGTTGACTATACTTAATTGCTGTACAACCCTTACAACAATACTATAGGGCAGATGTTATTAAAACTGTTTTGAAGAGGAATAAACTGAGGCTCAGAGAATTCCTGAACCACAGATTTAGCCTTAAACAAATCTAGAATTCATGATCTTTTCAATAAAACAGTGTCAGTTATGAAAATACGTATAGAGTGCTATGAGATTGTTGAAAAAGAAGCAATTCAGTTTTATTTGGTGACTTGGAAATATGGGAAGGGAATAAATAGAGTTATGAGGGTGATTAGGAAAGATTACAGAGGAACCAGGCTATGAAATACCTCAGGAAATGAAATAACCAGGCTGTGAGTTAAAATATGTCATGTAGACATAGGAGTTTATTCTAGGCAAGGAAAAGCACAGAAGCAGGAATAATAATGGTGTGTCTGGAGGAATATGCAATCTTGAGCATAAAGGTGGGGTTGTGGTCTTCAGTTAGCTGAAAAGTTCTCTCCTTTTCTACCAGTGACAGATCCATGCTATAGTTTCCTCTCCTGATCTTGCCTTACTTCTGCCCCTGCCCTTTTATACTCATTGGCTTATTTTCATGTTACCTTGAGATAGCCAGAACCTGGATCCCCACGTTATAGATGTGAGAATTGACATAAGAGAGTAAGTGACTTACTGGTTCATGGAGATTAATGGTTTTGGAAGATCTATAAAAGCTTGTCTAGCTGATCACTAAGTAAGTAGTCTTTTCCACATTTTTGTTTTAGGTTTATCTAGTGTGTGCCTAAATTCTTTTAGCAATGGGATGCTTATTAATTTTAAGGAAGTAATTCCATTGTTCAGCAGTTCTGACTAAATTTTTTTAAATAAAAACACTTCATCAACCACATGCAAAACAGAGATATCAGCTAAATGTATTAATTTTTTCTTATTTTAAGTGACCACTTTGACCTTATTCTGCCAGGGCTTCCCTGGTAGCTCCGACAGTAAAGCATCTGCCTACAATGTGGGAGACCCAGATTCATCCCTGGGTCTGGAAGATCCCTTGGAGAAGGAAATGGCAACCCACTCCAGTACCCTTGCCTAGAAAATCCCATGGACTGAGGAGCCTGGTAGGCTACAGTCCATGGGGTCGCAAAGAGTTGGACTCGACTGAGCAACTTCACGTCACTTCACTTGACCTCATTCTACTTTGATCTCATTCTGTTTTCAGAGAAAGAATACACAAAGTGATATATTTTCTCTCCTGATAGTTTTCCAGATATTAAAAGACAGTTATATCTTCTACCATTTCTTCAGGCTAAACTGCTTCAGTTAATTCAGCCAGAATTGAGCACAGAATTGTGTTGAAATTAAAATGCATGCTTTATGGGGATATAATGGATACTATTGTGACTATAGTTAGTGACACTGTATTAGGTATTTTAAATTTGCTAAGGCAGTAGATCTTAAAAATGTTCTCATGGCATGGAAAAAATTTTAAGAAGGTGGTAATGATTTTGCAGTACATATACCAAATCATTATGTTGGGTACTTTGGAACCAGTATAATGTTATATAACGATTATATTTCAATAAAACTGGAAATAACACATTCTTTGTGAGGCATCACTTCCAGATAGTTTCACACTTTAGATCCATGGTTCATTTTAGGATGTATCTTTTGGAACCTCTTTTTCGGGTGTTTCAGAGTCTCACAGTGAGATGGTGATTGGTTATTGCCGTGTGCTCTCTTTCTGTCCATTACATATTGATGTATAGCAGTTGTTTTATGGTTTCTTAACAAGTTATCTTTATGTTAGATTGTGAGTTCCTTGAAGATGGCCGCAATTTCTTATCTTTATTGTGCCTTGGTGCTTGGCAATAGTAGGTGTTAGTTAAATATTTGTTGAGTACATTTATCAGATAATGGGATGAGCCCTGATCTGATACTTAAACTTTAATGGTATCTTCTCCTGTCCGTTTTCTTTTTCTTTTAGTTTGTGGGGTTTTTTTTTTTTTTTTTAGAGAATTTCCTTTCCTATAGCTCTAATTCATATGCAGCTTAATTTCTGATTTGCTCAGACCATTCTCTTGGCTTTTCAAAGGCCAACTTGTTTACCATCTTAGTGGGCTAAAGTCTGGAGAAGGAAAAGCAATAGGAATATGCCCTTAATGTAAAGCGTTTTTAATTATTACCTCTTCTATCAGCCAAACAGTCTCTTGTAAACATAATGTATCTTGGATGGATAAAGAAGATGTGGTATACCCAATGAAACACTACTCGGTAGTAAAAAGAATGAGACGTTGCCATTGGCATCAATGTGGATGGACCTAGAGTTGACCATACTAAGTGAAATAAGTTAGAGACAGTTATCAAGTGATAGTTTGCTTATATTTGGAATCTAAAATATGACACAAATGAACTTATTCACAAAGCAGAAACATACTTGCAGACATAGAAAACAAACATGGTTACCAGAGAAAGGAGGTAGGGGAGGGATAATTTAAGACTTTGGGATTAGATAATATGAATAACTATATATAAAATAGATAAACAGTAACATCCTACTATATAGCACAGAGAACTATATTCAATATCCTGCAGTAAACCATAATGGAGAAGAGTATGAAAAGGAATATTTGTATATGTATAAATTGAGTCACTTTGCTGTACACCAGAAACTAACACAACATTGTAAATCAACTATACTTCAATAAAAACAAACATCTTAGTATATCTTGGTATTTTAGAATTGTTGTACTTTTGAGCTTATCCTTTGTTTTGCATACCTCTTCTGACCTTCTCTCCCATTTTAGCCAATTATGCTATTATAGGATATTAAATTGATGATAGCTCAGTTGGTTAAGAATCTACCTGCAATACAGGAGACCCTGGTTTGATTCCTGGGTTGGGAAGATCTGCTGGAGAAGGGATAGGCTACCCACTCCAGTATTCTTGGGCTTCCCTTGTGGCTCAGCTGGTAAAGAATCTGCCTGAAATACAGGAGACCTTGGTTTGATCCCTGGGTTGGGAAGACCCCTTGGAGAAGGGAAAGGCTACCCACACTCTAGTATTCTGGCCTGGAAATTATAGGGACTGTATAGTCCATGGGATCACAAAGAGTCAGACACAACTGAGTAACTCTCACTTTCACTTTTCAAGCTGATACACAAACAGATTTGGTTTGGAAATTCCTTTATATGCTTGGAAAATAAATTCTAGTTTGGAAAGGATCAAGGAAACTTAAAATTTTAGGTTTATTCAAGTATATGTGGTAACCAAGGAGAAATAGAGCAGATTTCCTGGCCTTCATTTCCTAGTTCAGTGATGATAATAACTCACACCCTGATTGATGTAGACTGCTGATATAAACCTAAATTTCTCCAGATATCTTGGGCATGTAGAAACTTTGAAATTTTTGTTTGTTTTTTTGTTTTCCTAATCAGATTAGATCCTTTTCCCCTTAACTACTCTGTTGTGGAAATGTCAACCCTCATTGAGATAGTCTCATTATTTTCTCCACTTTTGGTCTTTCTCTGCTCTAGCTATTTCTTAATAGCAATTGCTGTTCTTGCATTTGTTTATACGTTGTTTATTCACTCAGTATGCATTTTCTACTATGATCTAGGTATTGTATTCGATCCTAGATATAAGATGGAGAAGAAAACAGGCATAGCATTTATCTTCATAAAACTTAGTAAGGGATATAGACATAACAAAAGGTTGGCTTAAAGCTCAACATTCAGAAAACGAAGATCATGGCATCTGGTCCCATTACTTCATGGGAAATAGACGGGGAAACAGTGGAAACAGTGTCAGACTTTATTTGTTTGGGCTCCAAAATCACTGTAGATGGTGATTGCAGCCATAAAATTAAAAGACACTTACTCCTTGGAAGAAAAGTTATGAGCAACCAAGATAGCATATTCAAAAGCAGAGACATTACTTTGCCGACTAAGGTCCGTCTAGTCAAGGCTATGGTTTTTCCTGTGGTCATGTATGGATGTGAGAGTTGGACTGTGAAGAAGGCTGAGCACCGAAGAATTGATGCTTTTGAACTGTGGTGTTGGAGAAGACTCTTGAGAGTCCCTTGGACTGCAAGGAGATCCAACCAGTCCATTCTGAAGGAGATCAACCCTGGGATTTCTTTGGAAGGAATGATGCTGAAGCTGAAACTCCAGTACTTTGGCCACCTCATGCGAAGAGTGGCTCATTGGAAAAGACCCTGATGCTGGGAGGGATTGGGGGCAGGAGGAGAAGGGGACGACCAAGGATGAGATGGCTGGATGGCATCACGGACTCAATGGATGTGAGTCTGAGTGAACTCCGGGCATTGGTGATGGACAGGGAGGCCTGACGTGCTGCGATTCATGGGGTCGCAAAGAGTCAGACACGACTGAGCGACTGAACTGAATTCATTAAAAATAAATTGGAACCTATGAAAAGTTACATATCACAAATACAATTAGAATCATGTCACTCCTGTGACTGAAAAAAATTTAATGTACCTTGTTGCTGTTCAGTCACTGAGTTGTGTCTTACTCTTTGAGACCCCATGGACTGCAGCACACAAGGCTTCGCTGTGCTTCACTACCTCCCAGAGTTTCCTCAAACTCATGTGCATTGAGTTGGTGATGCTGTCCAACCATCTCATCCTTTGTTGCCCCTCCTTTTCTTCCTGCTCTCAGTCTTTCCCAGCATCAGTCTTTTCCAATGAGTCAGCTCTTCACATCAGGTGGCCAAAGTATTGGAGCTTCAGGTTCAGCATCAGTCCTTACAGTGAATATTTAGGGTTGATTTGCTTTGGGAAATCATGTACCTTATCAACAGACTTTAAAAAATCCCATACAGTCATCTTAACAGATATGGGAAAAGCATTTAACAAAATTCAATATCCATTTGAAAGAAACTCTTCAAAATTAGGAATTAAAGGTAGATTCCTCAACCTGATAAAGGGCATGTATAAAAATCCTATACTTAGTATAATACTTAATGATAAACTATCGAATGCTTTCAACCTAAGAATAAGAACAAGGCAGGGAAGATCCCTCCTACCATCTCTGTTTAACATTCTACTGGAAGTCCTAGGTTAGAAGGCAAGAAAGAAGAAGAAATAAAATATTGATTAAAGTATCTTTATCCAAAAATGACATAATAATCTATGTTGAAAGCCCCAGATAATCTACAAAATACATACTAGAACTATATGAAATTCCTATGGTCAACAAGATACAAAGTAAGTATATAAAAGATTGATTGTATTTCTTTATGCTCCTGCTCCTAAGTCGCTTCAGTCGTTTCTGACTCTGTGTGACCCCATAGATGGCAGCCACCAGGCTCCCCTGTCCCTGGGTTTCTCCAGGCAAGAATACTGGAGTGGGTTGCCATTTCCTTCTCCATTTCTTCATGCTAGCAGCAAACAATTGGAAACTAAACTGTTATTAAAAACTTATATTTTATATTATAAAAATATTTTTAAAAAGACTTAGGACTTTCATAGTGGCTTAGATGGTAAAGAATCTGCCTCAGTGCAGAAGATGGGGGTTTGATCCCTCAATCAGGAAGATCCCCTGGAGAAGGGAATGGCTATTCACTCCAGTATTCTTGCCTGAAGAATTGCATGGACAAAGAAGCCTGGCAGGCCAGTCCATGGGGGCTCAAAAGAGTTGAACATGGCTGAGGGACTAACACTTTCACCTTCCAGGGTAAATATAACAAAATATATGTAGGCCTCTAATGAAAAACTATAAAACATTCCTAATGAATTAAAAACCTAAACAAATGGAGGAGAGATATATTACATTCATGAATTGGAAGACTCAATATTATTAAAGTGTCCTTTTTCTCATGTTAATCTATAGAATCAGTGCAATTCCAGTAAAAATTCTAGCTATAAAAAATAGATACGTTTTTTCTAATATTTATATTGAAATGCAAATGGTATAGAATAGTCAAAAGAATTTTGGAAAAAAAATCAAACATTTTTAGCTTTATACCACCTACTTTTAAGACTCATTTTAAAATAGTAACCATATCAGTATGGTATTGGCAACAAAGATAGATAGGTCACTGGCACAGAATAAAGTCAAGAAATAGACCTACATACACTTGGTCAATGGCACCCCACTCCAGAACTCTTGCCTGGAAAATCCCATGGACGGAGGAGCCTTGTGGGCTGCAGTCCATGGGATCGCTAAGAGTCGGACACGACTGAGAGACTTCACTTTCACTTTTCACTCTCATGCATTGGAGAAGGAAATGGCAACCCACTCCAATGTTCTTGCCTGGAGAATCCCAGGGACGGGGGAGCCTGGTGGGCTGCCGTGTATGGGGTCACACAGAGTCAGACACGATGCAGTGACACAGTAGCAGCAGCATACTTGGTCAGTCAGATTTTTACAGCTTTGTAAGTTAATTCATTTTAGTGAGAATAGTTTTTTCAACAAGTGGAGTTGGTACTATTTGGACATTAAAATTAAAAAAACAAAGCAGCCACATCAGCATCACCTCCACATTATCCTAATACCACATAGAAAAATTAATCCAAAATAGTGTGCAGACCTAAATGTAAGAGCTAAAACTAAAATTTCTGAAAGAAGATCATTGTGACTCTGGGCTAGGCTAAATTCCCCTTGCTCCCTGGGACAGAAAAAACACAAATCTAAAGGAAAATTTGAAATATTAAACTTGATCAAAATTACACTCTGATCTTTGAAAGATATTCTTTAAAGAAATGAAAAGGCAAGCTGAAGAATATTGGAAGAAAATATTTGTAAAACACATGCCTTATAAAGGTTTTATATCCGTGATATCTAAAATGAAAGTGAAAATCACTCAGTTGTGTCTGACTCTTTGCGACCCCATGGACTGTATAGTCGATGGAATTCTTCAGGCCAGAATGCCGGAGTGGGTAGCCTTTCCCTTCTCCAGGGGATCTTCCCAACCCAGGGATCGAGCCCAGGTCTCCTGCATTGCAGGCAGATTCTTTACAAGCTGAGCCACAAGGGAAGCCCTCTCAAAATTCAATCTGAGGAAGATAAACAGCCCATAAAACATGGGGAAACGAGTCTATCAAACACTTTATCAAAGAATACATAGATAAAAAATAATCTTAAAAAATATTTTTTGTTGGAGAGGTAGAACATAATCTCATGAAAAAAATTCAGTACTATTAGTTATTAGGAAAATGAAAACTAAAATCATGAGAAATAAGCAGACAACTATTAGAATGATTAAAATTAGAAAGACTGAATGCCAGAGGGTGACATGGAGGCAGAGCAACTAGAATTTTCATATATTGCTGTGGGAATGCAAAATGATACAGTTTTGAAAAAACGTTTTATAGTTTGATATGACACAATAGAATCTTTATCAATAGAACATACTTACCCATATGACCTAGTGATTATATTTCTAGATATTTACTCAAGGGAAATGAAAACATTTCCCCACAAAGACTTCTACATGAATGTTCAGTGAAACTTTAGTCATAATAACCCCAAACAGGAACTACCTCAGTTGTCCATCAACTGATAAGTAAACAGCTTGTGGTACAACAATGTAATGGAATACTGTTTAGCAATAAGAAGGAATTAACTGCTGATGCTGGTTACAGCATGGTTGAATCTCAAATATTGTGCTATGTAAAAGGAGCCAGATACAGGAGGAAATCTTTATAATTTCATTTATATAACTTTCTGAAAAGGTAAAACTAGTGAAAAAGATCAGATCTGGAGTTAAGAGATTAACTGCAGTTAAGTTCTAGTGCATTAGCCTGCTGCTGCTGCTAAGTCACTTCAATCGTGTCTGACTCTGTGCGACCCCATAGATGGCAGCCCACCAGGATATGTATACCCTTTTTTAAAAAAAATTTATTTATTTATTTTAATTGGAGGACAGTCACTTGACAACACTGTGGAGGCTCCTGCCACACATCAACATGAATCAGCCACAGGTGCATATGTGCACTCCGCCCACAACCCCACCCTACCCAGCCTGAACCCCTCTCCTACCTCCCTCTCCACCCCATCACTTTGGATTGTCCCAGAGCACTGACTTTGAGTGCTATGCTTCATGCATCGAACTTGCACTGGTCATCTGTTTTGCATGTGGTAATATACATGCTTCAATGCTGTTCTCTCATATCATCTCAGCCTCGCCTTCTCCCACATAGTCCAATAGTCTGTTATTTACATCTGTGTCTCTTTTGCTGCCTTGCATATGAGATCATCATTACCATCTTTCTAAATTCCATATATATGCCTTAATATACTGTATTGGTGTTTATCAGTCTGACTTACTTCACTCTGTATAATAGGCTCCAGTTTCATCCACCTCATTAGAACTGACTCAAATGTGTGTGTTGTTTTTAATAGCTGAGTAATATCCCATTGTGTAGTGTACCACAACTTCCTTGTTTGTCTGCTGACAGACATCTAGGTTGCTTCCATGTCATAGCTATTGTAAACAGTGCTGCAATGAACATTGGGGTACATGTGTCTCATTCAGTTTTGGTTTCCTAAGTGTGTGTGCTCAGCACTGGGATTGCCAGGTCATATGACAGTTCTGTTTCCAGTTTTTTAAGGAATCTCTACACTGTCGAAAGAAATCAAGGATGACACAAATAAATGGAGAAATATACCATGTTCGTGGATTACTACCCAAAGCAATATATAAATTCAGTGCAAACCCTATCAAGCTACTGATGGTATTTTTCACAGAACTAGAACAAATAATTTCATAGTTTGTATGGAAACATATTCCCTTTATTATCTGTTCTTATCCTACCTTTCTAGCCCTACTACTTTCTTTACCTTGTAAATAACCTGGTTCTGATTTCATTGTATGCCTTCAAGTGCTCTTCTAGTCCCTTTAGGATAGGATTGACATTAAAATGCTTATTAAGTTTTAAGGTAAACAGCTTCAGAGGTTAATAAAATATACTCCCTAAAGAACAAATTCAGCAGTTAGGTAGTATGATGGAAAGCAACCGACTTTAGGCAAAAGTGATTGTCAAGGTAAAGTAAGTATAAAGCACCAATTGCATGGCAAGGCTGTGGATTATGAAGAGTCTATAGCAACATGGAGCTGGTACCAGCATTCTTGATAGCTCAACCATTTCTTCTGTTCCTTCATCCCTGTCATCTTCGGGTTCTACTAGATATTAAATTCCATAAGAATGTTACTAATTTTATATGCACAAAAATCACCTTGGAAAGGGGGTGGGGGTTGATTAAATGTATAAATCCTGGGTTACATCCCCTAGATTTAGATTCTAATTCTGTAACAAGATAGAGCCCACAAATATGCATTTTAGAAACAAATAGTAGGTTATTCTGATGAAATTGGAGAACTACGTCTTAAGAAACACTGCTAAAGAGTCTTTTTCAGCTTACTGTCTCGTGCATCACCTTTTTCATTTCAACATAAGCAGTTTACACCTTCTTTTACTGTTTCTTATCTTGCTGTTTTAATACCCTTGGTTAATAGCTTTCCTCTCTTCTGTTTCCTTTTTAATTCTTTGCTCTACTGCTAGATTTTCCTGTTTGAAAAAGTAACAAATTCCTATTACTATTCAATTACATGGTTGAAATTTGGCACTTAGAAGAAAGTCTTTTAATAGATATTAGTTTCTTTGTCTCCCCTTTCTTTCTTGAATCCTGGGATAGAAATTGCCTTGGTCTGTTTTGAAATAATTCATTTCCAACCAAATCCTGCTCCAATGTTGATTGTAGAACGTTTATGAATTGAATAAAAGTGTGAAAAAGTAAAAATTGCCAGTAATTCTACTTTTACATTTTGCTGCATTTATTCCCAGTTTCATTCTATGTCTTTTGTGTAAATAAATATTTTACAAAATTAAGATAGACTATGTTTGATGCATTAAAATCTGCTTTTTTTTTTTTTGAACTTGCAATATTACATCATGGTCATTTTCTATATTTTAAAATACCATTGAGTCATATAATTTTTAAAACCTATACTGTGATTTATTATACCATTTTACTTTTGCTGGTTATTTTGAGCTTGCCTCTTTCTTGATCTTTCACTGTAATATGTTACAGTGAACTTTGTTGAACCTCAGTGATTATTTTTCTTCGTGAAGATGTCTAGAGGTATACTTGTGCATGAGAGGTGATACACACTTTAAAAGTTTTAGATATATTCTACCAAGTTACTCTTTAGATAAATCTTGTTTTAAATTACCATCAACAATATACTAATTTGAAGTCTTGCCAGTAGTTTGTGATATTAAAAAAAAAAACAGAAGTCTCACTAAGACTTCAGCATTAGAACTGAGACTATAAAACTCTTAGAAAACATAGGGAAAAAGCTTTATGACGGGTTTGGGAACGATTTATTATTTATGACACGAAAGCACAGGAAAAAAAGAAAAAGCAAGTGAATCAGACCTAATCAAAATCAAGAAGTTATGTATGAGGAACAATGTCCATAGAGTAAAAAGGCAACTCACAGTATTGGCAGAAATATTTGTGAATCATATATCTGATAAGGGATTAGTATCCAGAATATAAAGAACCCCTATAACTGAGTAACAACGACAGAAAACCAATTAAAGTAGTTCCTACTACAAAAAACCATGTGATGTGATAGAGCTAATCCTATAGTTGTAATTGTATTTCAGTATATAAATATATCAAATCAGCACATGTATGTTACACTATGTTATATGTCAATTATATCATAATAATAATTTTTTAAAATAAGCAAAGGGACTTGAATAGGTATTTCCCCAAATAAGATACAGGTGACCGGTAGGCACATGAGAAGATACAGAACAATCATTAAGGAAGTGGAAATCAAAACCACAATGAGATACCACTTCATGTCCATTAAAATGACCGTTATATATATAAAATAACCAACCAAACAAAAAGTAACAAATGTTGGCACTTTGATGCTTTAAAATCTGCTTTTTTTGGGGGGTATGAAGAAATTGGAAGTGGTGTGCATTGTTGGTAGGAATGCAAAATGGTACAACTTCTGGGGAAATAGTATGTCAGTTCTCTAAAAATTAAACTAGAATTATCACATAATCTATCAGTTCCACTTATGAGTATATATCCAAAATAATAGAAAATAGGAGCTTTTATAGAAAAGCAGAACAGAAAGTGGAAGCAACCCAACTGACTGTCAGCTGATGAATGGATAAGCAAGATGTGGTATTTAGATAGAGTAGAATATTGTTCAGCTTTACAGAGAAACAGAATTCTGCTATTTACTACAACATGGCTGAATTTTGAAGACATTAGGCTAAATGTTTCATAAGCCAGATGCAGAAAAGGACAACTACATGTTATTCCACTTATAAGAGGTACTTATAATGGTCAAATTTCAGCAAGTAGAATAATGGTTATTATGGGCTGAGAGGGGGTGGGAATGGGGAGTTATTTAATGGATGAAGAGTTGCCTTGTGGTTGATGAAATATTCTGTAGATGGACGTGGTTGTAGTTCCATAATGTGAATGTATTTAATGTCACTGAACTGTATACTTTAAAGTGGTATATTTGGTTTGAATATTTTATTACAGTAAAAAAGAAAAAAAAAAGTCTTGTCAGTTTGGGAATAAATGTTATGTTTTCAGTTCATTTTTTTAATTTTTAATTAATACACTTGGTTTATTGGCTCTTTTCTATGTAAGCTTATATGTTTCTACTGTGACTTCCTTAACATTTTTTAAAATTTATAAGAACTTCTTATATATTAATGAGATTATCTCTTCATTCATTACCTATTCATTACCTGTTTTGCAAATATTTTCCTCGTTTACATTTTCATTTTATTGTGCTTTTGGAGACATGGAAGTTATTTTTTATTTTTACACTAATGGATTTTTCCTTTATAGCTTTTCTTTCTTTTTGTGGTTAGGAAGCTCTTCTCATCCTGACATATCTTTCATTTTTTGTATTTCCCAAAGTGCTTAACGCATATTGGCTGTAATGTGAACATGAGGTTTTAGGATTGGAAGAGCCCTTAGAGGTCATTTAACCTAGCTGCTTTATTTTACAGGTATGTAAACTTAAAGCTTAGGGAGGCTACCCTGCCATGGTAGTTAGTAGCAGACTCCAGAACAGCCAGTCACTGTCTTTTGACTTTTAGTCCAGTCTGTACTCCACTGAACTTAAAGTAATTCTGCTTTATGGATGGTGAACACAGAGTATCCTTATTTGGGTAAAGGTTCAATGGTATAAGAAGCAAAGAGGTAAACAGAAAACACAATTGCTAATAAAAATTATTTGACAGTCATTATTGATCATTATGTTTCCTAAATGACTGGAATTTTTGCTCATAGTAAAGTTATTTTGCATACTTCCCTTCTAGTTATAATTATTAGACTTCTGTTAGAATTAATGGAACATTTATGTTTAGGAGTAATAGAACCGGGCATGGAACAACAAACTGGTTCAAACTAGGAAAGGAATATCTCAAGGCTATATAATGTCACCCTGCTTATTTAATTCATTGCAGAGTACATGTAAAATGCTGTGCTGGATGAATCACAGGCTGGAATAAAGATTGCTGGGAGGAATATCAATAACCTCAGATATGCAGATGATACCACTCTAATGGCAGAAAGTGAAGAGGAACTCCCACATCCATACATCCATACATGACTATTGGAAAAACCATAGCTTTGGCTAGACAGTAGTCATATATAGATGTGAGAGTTGGACTAGAAAGCTGAGTGCTGAAGAATTGATGCTTTTGAACTGTGGTGTTGGAGAAGACTCTTGAGAGTCCCTTGGACTGCAAGGAGATCCAACCAGTCCATCCTAAAGAAAATCCTAAATATTCATTGGAAAGACTGATGCTGAAGCTGAAACTCCAGTACTTTGGCCATCTGATGTGAAGAATTGACTCATTTGAAAAGACTTTGATAACTGGGAAAGATTGAAGGCAGGAGGAGAAGGGGATGACAGAGGATGAGATGGTTGGATGGCATCACTGATGTGATGGAGATGAGTTTGAGTAGTCTCCGGGAGTTGGTAATGGGCAGGGAAGTCTGGCGTGCTGTAGTCCATGGGATTGCAGAGTTGGACCCAACTGAGTGACTAAACTGAACTGAACTGAAGAGGAACTAAAGAGCCTCTTGATGAGGGTGAAAGACAAGAGTGAAAAAGCTGGCTTAAAACTCAACATTAAAAAAAAACAAAGATCATGGCATCTGGTCCCATTACTTTATGGCGAGTAGATGGGGAAACAGTGGAAACAGTGACAGACTTTATTTTTTTGGGCTCCAGAATCACTGTGGACAGTGACTGCAGCCACAAAATTAAAAGACACTTGCTCTTTGGGAAACCAGACTGTGTATTAAAAAGCAGAGACATCACTTTACCAATCAAGGTCTGCATAGTCAAAGCTATGGTTTTTCCAATAGTCCTGTACAGATGTGAGTTGGACCATAAAGAAGTCTGAGTGCTGAAGAATTAATGCTTTGGAATTGTGGTGCTGGAGAAGACTCTTGAGAGTCCTTTGGACAGGAAGAGATCAAACTAGCCAGTCCTAAAGGAAATCAACCCTGAATATTCATTGGAAGGACTAAGGCTAAAGCTGAAGTTCCAGTACTTTGGCTACCTGATGCAGAGAGCTGACTGATTGGAAAAGACCCTGATGCTGGGAAAAATTTGAGGGCAGGAAGAGAAGGGGGCAACAGAGGATGAGATCATCAGATGGCATCATCAACTCAGTGGACCTGAGTTTGAGCAATCTCTGGGAAATAGTGAAGTACAGGGAAGCCTAGTGTGCTATAGTCTATGGGGTCACAAAGAGACACAATTTAGCAACTAAACAAACAAAAAAAATGTTTAGGAAAAAAGGACTTTTAATCTTACAGACACAGTTGAACATTGGCCTTTAGAACACTCTTATACAGTATTTTGTGTGCGTTGTTGGGTGTGGTCTAAAATCCTGTAGGACCCATTGATATACTGTAAATAATCTAAAACTGAGTAGGATTTTCTGGGAAAAAATCTCAGACTCTGTCTCAGACTCTGTAAGTTGTCACATATTTATAATTCTGTTGACAACTATAGGTGTTACAGTAGTGATCTTTTTGTTTAAATTCATATGTTTGAGCAGCAAGATATACAAGGACTGCATCTTTTGAGTATCTGAGGTGAAAATGTATATAGGGAAAAGCAATGGAACATTGCCTTGTAGGTTTTGCCATTAATTTACTAGTTGTTCGTGGTAAGTTGTATCCCAGGATGATTTTAAAAAGCCTCTGAGCTGGGTCCTGTCTAATGTGTAATATGCTGCTTCTGCTACAGAATCTTAGTCCGATTTTTTTCAAAAGAGCAGTTTCATAGGTAAAACAAATGTTTGTTTGTTCATAGGTTCATATGTTCATAAGTGTTGATGGCTTATAGTGTTTAAAATAAGGAAATGAATAGAGGCACTGGAGGATTTCTGACATTACAAAAAAAAAAGTGTGATTTGAACAAAGGAGGCAAAAATTGACTTTTGAGATTTGTGCTTGAGAGAAAGTCACATGATATATTATTTCTATTTCTAGGTGACAAGTTTGATTTTCTTGTGTTACTGGGAGACTAAGTCTCAGTTTTCTTTAGGGGCAGTTTTTACTATTTGGTGCCGTGTTAATTTTTTTTTTCCACTAAAAAATGGTAACAGGTGACATTAATATGAAATCCATTCTTAGCTTTTTGTTTTTAATTAATGTGGAATTTGAGTCTCAGAGAGGACCAATAAATTGGATTAGTAACTAATAGCCAGTGATAGAATTGAGATCATGCTTTTCAACATAGTGATCATTAATTTTATACATTCTCAAGGAATTCCCCAAAATTATGAATTATACTTTGGAGAATCACTGCTTTAGATCCACCAAAATAGTGTTGTAAAGAAGTCTCAAATGGATCAACCTGATATGCATGAAATGTAAGGACCCATCAAAATAAACTTCTACACTCCTTAGAGGCAAACCATTAAATACAGACATTCATTGACCCTGGTAGGCTCCTCTGTCCATGGAGTTTTCCAGGCAAGAATACTGGATTGGATTGCCATTTCCTACTCCAGGGGATCTTCCTGACCCAGGTATCGAATCCCCGTCTTTACATCTCCTGCGTTGGCAGGCAGATTCTTTACCACTGAGCCACTGGGAATCCTTCAAAATAATGACTATACTGTTCGTAATAGAAGCAGTGAAAGCCAGGAGACAATGTAATGATGTTTCTAAGTGCCAAAGAAATAAAATGTCAACGTGGAATGCTATATTCAACAAAAGTATCTTTCAGAAATGAAAACTAAATTAAGACTTTATTTTTCATACGAAAGCTACAAGAGCTATTAAACTGTCGAAGTAAGTTCCTCAAGCTGAAGAAAATGACACCTGATAGGAAATTAGATTAACACAAAGAAACGAAGAGAAATGGTAAAAATATGAGGGTATTTTTTTTATGTTTAAATTTCTTTAAAAGATAATTGACTTTATAGATGTAAAGGTATGAAAAGAACACAACAGGAAAGGGGAATGGAAGTATGTTTTTGTCAGACAAGTCCTGTGTTATTGAAGATAGACTGTGTGAAATTGAATATGCATATTGTAAACCCTAGACCATCCCTAAAACAATGAAACACACATAAAAGTAATTAAGTCAAGGGTTGAAATGAAATGAAAATACCTAAAATATTCAATATTTGCAAATGAAGGTAGAGAAAGATGATAAAAGAAATAAAAAGACAAATAGAAAACAAATAGTAAGCATATAGATAATTAAATTATCTTCACATCCTTATGAGAATGTAGAGATTGTGAGACTGTGTAACAAAGAAAAACCAATTATATATGTATAAGAAATCCACTTTAAATAGAAAGTATAAGATTGAAATATAAATAAGAAAATAGTAACCAATATATGTGTTCTGTTAATCACATATTATGTTAATACTAAATGAACTAAAATTCTGTGCAAGTACTATTATGATTGCTAAATGGGGACACTTCGTAATGATGAAAATGTCAATTCTAAAGACATAAGTATCCTAAATGTGTGCATATATAATAACAACTTTGAAAGTCTGTGTACCAAAAACTAATCACTAGAACTGCAATGAGAAAAGGAAAAAAACTACAGTTGTAATTGGGCATAAAAACACTCCTTTCCCATAGTAATGTTCAAAACAACAGATAGAAAATATGAATAGTGTATCAACCAATTTGACTTACTTGAAATAGATAAAATTCTTCTTAAAACCATGCATGCATGCATGTTCAGTCACTTACTCATGTCCACCTGTTTGCCACCACATGGACTATAGCCCACCAGGCTTTCTCTGTGCCTGGAGTTTTTCAGGCAAGCATACTGGAGTGAGTGGCCATTTCCTTCTCCAGGGAATCTTCCCAACCCAGGGATCAAACCTAGATCCCCTACCCTGCAGGTGGATTCTTTTACCACTGAGCCACTTGGGAAGCCCTCTCATAACCATAGGAAAATTTATATTTATATTCTTTTCACCTGCATTTGCTACATTCGTTAAGGTTAAAAAAAATGCTCTGCCATGAAAGAAGTCACAGAAAGTGAAACAAAGGACTTAAATAAAAGTCATGTGAGGTGTGTTCTCTGACTCAGTGGAATTAAAATAGAAATCAAAGGAAACTTGAAAATTCTGATATATTTGGTAATTAACATACAGGTGTGCACTGTAAGTCACTTCAGTCATGTCTAACTGTCTAGGACCCTATGGGCTCTTGCCTGCCAGGCTTCTCTGTCCATGGGATTCTCCAGACAAGAATACTGGAGGTAATTAACATATCTCTAAGTAAACTAAGGATCAACAAAGAAATCACAAAGGAAATTAGAAAATATTTTTAGTTATAATGGAAACATCGCATATCAACATTTGTGTTATGCTGACAAAGTGGTATGGAAGGGGAATTTATGGTTCACATGCTTATTTATATAAGAAGAAAGTTCTGAAAGCAATGGTCAAAGCTTCCACTTGAGAAACAAGGAAAGTGTCCCCACTCCACCCCACCCTCTGCTTTCGAGAACCAAATATACATTTACCAACTGGACTAGAAAACCTCATAATTCATGAGGCTTTGGATGGAGTACATTTGCTTCTTGAACAACTCAGGGGTTAGGGGCACCAACCCTTTGCACTACTTAAAATCCACATATAACTTATAGTCAAACCTCTGTGTACCCTTTTCCTCTCTATCTGTAGTACCTCATCCACTAATTCAACCAACTGCAAATTGGTTGAATTATACAACTATACAATTATACAACTGTATACAATTTTATACAACTGTATACAGTTGTATACAATTATACAACTGCAAATTGGTTGAATTATACAACTATAATACTGTAGTGTCTACTATTGAAAAATAATCCATGTATAAGTGAACCCTCATAGTTCAAACCTGTGTTGTTTAAGAGTTAACTGTACTAAGAAGGCTCTTGTCTTAGTAATGTCAAGATTAGTCCTAAGTACCACTCATGTGGTACAACATCTTAAAAGCAAACACTCAGAAGGACAGAACTATTTTCAAGTAACTGCCTCCCAAAATAAAACTCAAGTATATTTATAGAAATAAGAAAATATTAGCACCTATCGAGGTAAAATTCACAGTGTCTGGCATCCAATAAAGATTACCAGGCATACAAGAAAGAGGAAAGCCTGGCCCATAAAGAAAAATCAGTTAACCAAAAACAACCTGGAATTGACATAGATATTGGAATTAGCAAATAAGGACATTAAAACAATTATTATAACTGTTACTTAGGTTTAGAAAGAGAAAAGATTTCAAATCATAAATGACTGAAAATGTAAAATAGCCCAAATCGAATGTCTAGAGGTTAAGACCATGATGTCTGAGATGAAAAACATACCAAGTGGGATTAACAGAAGATTAGACATTGAAGAAGAAAACATTAATGAATTTGAAGACATCACAGTAAAAACCAGTTTGGAAAAGTGTTTGACTCTTTCCTACAGAGTTAAAAACACACTGACCATTCTTTTCTTAGGTATTTACCCAAGAGAAATGAAATCATATGTCCCATCAAAGACATGTATGTTATTTGTAACCTCAAATATTTGTAGCCTCAAACTGTGGAAAACAACAAATGTCCATAAGTCAATGAATGGATAAACAAATTGTTTTATATTCATACAATGGAATACTACTTAATAATAAAAGAAACAGATTGTCATTACATGTAACAATGAAGAAGAATCTCAGACAATGTATTTTGAATGAAAGCCATATTTTAAAAGTATATTCTGAAATTCCTTTTATCTAAAATTCTAGATAATTTGAACCAATTCATAATGACCAAAATCAAATCACTGGTTCCCTGGGGATACAGTAAGGGGTAGTGTGGAAGAGTTACCAGGTGTATAAGAAAACTTTTTGGGGTTACTGAATAAATTCATAATCGTGAGTATGATGATGGTTTCACTGCTTTATATATTTGTTAAAACTTATAAAATTATAGATTGTGAATATGTGTATTTTGTTTTTTATCAATCATAATAAAACTTAAATGTTTTTGAAAAGAGCGAATCAAACCCTAAGTAAGTATGAAAGGAAAAACATACATACATAGACACAGGCATAGAATCAATAAAGCAGAAAATGGATAAACATTATAGAGAAAATGAACTAAATGAACACAACCTAAAGCTTTTTTTTTCTTTTTGAGAAGATCAATAAAGGTGGTAATTCTCTTGCTAATGTTAGTAAGAACAAGAGAGAAAACACAAGTTAAACATATTGAGAATGAAAGGTACCTACAAACATTAAATGGATTATAAGGCAACATTAAAATAGATTCATGCTAGAAAATTTAAAAGTTATATAAAACAATTTAAAAGCTAGAAAAATTATTTTAAGGGTGTAAGTTACCACAACAGACAGAAAAAATTTAAAAGAAGAAAAGGAAAGATATAAGCATCTGAATGCAGAGTTCCAAGAATAGCAAGAAGAGATAAGAAAGACTTCTTCAGCAATAAATGCAAAGAAATAGAGGAAAAGAACAGAATGGGAAAGACTAGAGATCTCTTCAAGAAAATTAGAGATACCAAGGGAACATTTCATGCAAAGATGGGCTCGATAAAGGACAGAAATGGTCTGGACCTAACAGAAGCAGAAGATATTAAGAAGAGGTGGCAAGAATACACGGAAGAACTGTACAAAAAAGATCTTCACGACCCAGATAATCATGATGATGTGATNTGACAGAATAAAGAAACAATTTCTACTTAAACTATAGATTTATCCAAATTTCCAGTGAAAACCATGGAACATTTTTGAAAGATAAAATCATTTACTCAGAATAGATAATAAATATCAAAGAAAATGACTGTGATCGTCCTAATGGCTACCAAGGCTGCCATTTATGAAAAGATATTCTCAAACTATGTAAAGCATATAATACTGATTCAAATCAATGCAACATAGTACCTAGTACAGAAATGGGAAACGGGAAATACTATGCATAAGAAACGAAAATATAAGGAAGGCCACATGGTCAATGGGAAAAGGAAAGATTATCCAATAAACACGATTAAGGAATTTAAAATACCTAGTCAATCTTCTTCTAAAATTGAAGAGAAATTAATTCTAAATAAATTAAAGAAGTTCTAAAAAGTCTAAATATATCAAATAGAAGAAAATAAAATGAAATCTTGATTAAACCTCTGATTGAAGGGATCCATATCAAAGCACACAAGTTAGATATTAATTCATAAAAAATCAACATTCTAAAATGAAAAAAATAAAATGCAGATGGCAGAGGGAAAATAGTTCCAATGAAAAAGACAGACAAGACCTGACAATTGCTAATAACTAAAATACGCTTCAGTTCAGTTCAGTCAGTTCACTCGCTAGGTCGTGTCCGACTCTTTGCGACCCCATGAATCACAGCAAGCCAGGCCTCCCTGGTTAGAAGAAAATAAAATGAAATCTTGATTAAACCTCTGATTGAAGGGATCCATATCAAAGCACACAAGTTAGATATTAATTCATAAAAAATCAACATTCTAAAATGAAAAAAATAAAATGCAGATGGCAGAGGGAAAATAGTTCCAATGAAAAAGACAGACAAGACCTGACAATTGCTAATAACTAAAATACGCTTCAGTTCAGTTCAGTCAGTTCACTCGCTAGGTCGTGTCCGACTCTTTGCGACCCCATGAATCACAGCAAGCCAGGCCTCCCTGGCCATCACCAACTCCCAGAGTTCACTCAGACTCACGCCCATCGACTCAGTATTGCCATCCAGCCATCTCATCCTTGGTCATCCCCTTCTCCTCCTGCCCCCAATCTCTCCCAGCCTCAGAGTCTTTTCCAATGAGTCAACTCTTCGCATGAGGTGGCCAAAGTACTGGAGTTTCAGCTTTAGCATCATTCCTTCCAAAGAAATCCCAGGGCTGATCTCCTTCAGAGTGGACTGGTTGGATCTCCTTGCAGTCCAAGGGACTCTCAAGAGTCATCTCCAACACCGCAGTTCAAAAGCATCAATTCTTTGGTGCTCAGCTTTCTTCACAGTCCAACTCTCACATTCATAGATGACCACAGGAAAAACCATAGCCTTGACTAGATGGACCTTTGGTGGCAAAGTAATGTCTCTGCTTTTGAATATGCTTTCTATGTTGGTCATAACTTTCCTTCCAAGGAGTAAGTGTTTTTTAATTTCATGGCTTAAAGAACCCATAAACAGAGCAAAACCTCTGAGATCTCAGTATGGGCAAAGAACTTGGAAAAAAAGATTTTTAGGGGGGAATTAAATCTGAATGCAGAGTTCCAAAGAACAGTAAGAAGAGATAAGAAAGCCTTCTTCAGCGATCAATGCAAAGAAATAGAGGAAAAGAACAGAATGGAAAAGACTAGAGATCTCTTCAAGAAAATTAGAGATACCAAGGGAACATTTCATGCAAAGATGGGCTCCATAAAGGCCAGAAGTGGTATGGACATAACAGAAGCAGAAGATATTAAGAAGAGGTGGCAAGAATATACAGAGGAACTATACAAAAAAGATCTTCATGACCTGGATAATCATGATGGTGTGATCACTCATCTAGAGCTAGACATCCTGGAATGTGAAGTCAAGTGGGCCTTAGAAAGCATCACTACAAACAAAGATAGTGGAGATGATGGAATTCCAGTTGAGCTATTCCAAATCCTGAAAGATGATGCTGTGAAAGTGCTGCACTCACTATGCCAGCAAATTTGGAAAACTCAACAGTGGCCACAGGACTGGAAAAGGTCAGTTTTTATTCCAGTTCCAAAGAAAAGCAATGCCAAAGAATGCTCAAACTACCACACAATTGCACTCATCTCACATGCTACTAAAGTAATGCTCAAAATTCTCCAAGCCAGATTTCAGCAATATGTGAACC
>SJXQ01005294.1:51506-99765 GCA_006408695.1 Aepyceros melampus | reverse complement strand
TCTGGAAGTTGGTGATGGACAGGGAGGCCTGGTGTGCTGTGATTCATGGGGTCACAAAGAGTCGGACACGACTGAGTGACTGAACTGAACTGAACTGAAATAGGTCAACACAAATTTAAAAGTGTTCATCTTCATTAGTTGCAAAAGAAATGTAAAAACAATTTTAAAGGATTGATTTGGCCTATTAGCAAAGACTTTAAAAATGTTAATCAATGCTAGTGAGAATTGAATGAACCTGTTCAGTTCAGTTCAGTCGCTCAGTCATGTCCAACTCTTTGCAACCCCATGGACTGCAGTACGCCAGGCTTCCCTGTCGTCACCAAGTCCCAGAGCTTGTTTAAACTCATGTCCTCAGTGAACCTGGAGTTCTCATAAATTTCTACTGACAACAATTTGTTTCAAAAATTTTTCAGGCTTTTGAGAATGTTTATACCCTTTGAAACATAATTTTACTGCTGACGATTTATGCTATAGCTAAAAAAAACTTTTTGTATAAACAGATTTATTGCATCATTATTATGAAAGGATACAACAACAACAAAAAAATCAAGTGTTTAGCTGTAGGAAAATGGTTAAATAAACCTTGCTATATTAAGATAAGAGATACTAGACTGTATATATTTGAAATTACAAAGCTTATGCATAGAAAAATAATAATTGTGGTTGGATTGAATGATAGAACTATCAGTGGATTTTCTTCTTTATTCAATAGGTTTTAAACACTACTTCTTAAATTACATGATTTGTTTTTGCAGACAAAATAAATACACATAAGCAAAAGAAAAAAATTGTGACTTTCTATAGGCAATCAATTAACAGTGATTCTAGAGGGAATCACTGTTAATATTTTAGTTATCGTTTGCCCAAACTTCAACAACTTTTGAATAGATAGCACATTCTCACAGTTTAAAAACCAGGACATATAAAAAGGTATATGGTGAGAAGTCTCCTTCTAGTGTTTAATCCCCCCAGGGTAGGCTTCCTACTCCTCAGAATTTTAGATATTTTACACATACATGCAAATACAAATAATAGATTTCTCACCCTTTTTGTCCAAAGGGGAACATACCATGTACACTCTTCTGAAACTTGCCTGTTTTTCACTTAAAAATACATCTGGAAGTTCTTTCCATATTGGTATAAGCGAAGCTTGCTCGTCTTTCTATAGTTACATAGCACTCCACTGTGTGGATGTACTGGGGTTTATTTACATAGTCCACTGTTAATAATGTACATGCTTTTTGTCTCAGTAAAATTTCTCTTTATAGGTTTCCATAGTTTCATGATTACGTTTAATAAATGTACATTTTAATGAAAAAGGAAACTATTTTAAAAACTATTGATTAGGCTATTAAAATTCCATCAGAATTTGCAGATATTAATTACAATTCAGAGATAATAACTTTCCAGTTTCAAGGGTTCAACACAGAGTCATAAATAGGTAAAAAGATAGAACCAGTCCCTCTAGAAATCTGCCACCACAAAGGCAGTTCAAGATTCAGTGACACAGTATTATGACAATATTCTGTGAAACAATCTGCAGCATTTTCAGAAATAAGCTGTGCAGTGCCTGGAGGGCCAGCTAGCTTGGCTCCCTGGAAGAGCTGTCAGTGAGGACAAGGGTGCCCTGGGTGACATGCTCTTAAATAGCTCAGTGGCCAAAGCACACTGCAAGATGTCAGGCATCCTTCTGACATTTCACTTGGTTATGAACTTAGAGTTGAATCTTTATCAAAATGAAATGTGTGTATGTAAATGCCTTCCTAAGAGAAAACCTAGGGTAAGCACTATGTGTAATTAAGAAGATAACCTTCAACACGTGTTTAGCTCTTTATTGCTGTGTTAACAAGACATCCCAAAATGTAAACACTAAACAACAATGATTACTTCTTGCAATTCTGAGAGTTGGCTCAGCTCCACTGAGAGGTAGTGTTGCTCCGTGTTGTGTGGCTGAGGACACTCACACTTTGCACTCTGTTGGCAGTTTGGCTGGAACTGGAATGTCCTAACGGCTGCCAGTGTCCCCCACCCACCACTTGGTCTTTCATCCTGCAGGGACTAGCTCCAAGATGAAGCATTCCAAGAGGACAAGCCCCTGTATGCAACTGCTGATTGAGCCTCTGTTAGCACCACATTTGCTAACGTTCCTTTGGCCAAAGCAAAAAGCATGGTCAAGGCCAGAGTCAAGGACTTGAATACACAAAGGCATGAATACAACAGAGAGATTTTCACTGGAGACACCAGAGTAACATATTGCTGCACCATGTTCCTCTCTGGTGTTTTGTTTGAAAGGATGGACTTACTTCCCTCTGGTAAGGCAGGAAGCAAGTAAAACACTGAACTAGGACCAGAAATCACAGAGGTGAAGTTGCTCTGACTTTAAAAAACATCCCTCAGGACTTCCCTGGTGGCTCAATGGTAAAGAATCTGCCTGCCAACACAGGAGTCACGGGTTCAATCCCCAGTCCAGGAAGATCCCACATACTGAGAAGCAACTAAGTCTCCATGCACCGCAGCTACTGAACCTGTGCTCTAAAGCCCGGAGGCGCAGCTACTGAGCCCCGTTCTGCAACTGCTGAAGCCCTTGTGCCCTGGAGCTTGTGCTCTGCAACAAGAGAAGCCATGGCAATGAGAAGCCTGAGCACTGCAACCAGAGTGTAGCCCTACCGCTCCACAAGAGAAAAGCCTGCACAGCAACAGAGGACCTAGCATAGTCAAAAATAAATAAGTGATATGAAAATCCCTCAAAAATCTTAAGAGTACAGCTGAGTCATATTGATTAGAGAGGTAAAATGTGTAAAATGCAGCAGTGTTAGAAAGTACCACACTTTACTACGTAGATGGGTCCTCTTGACTCTTTTTGCCCAGGTTCTTAGGAAGATCTCTGCAGCCTCATATTTCTCTGCCACTCCTGGCATTAGAGTGAAGCGTGAGTGTGGATGGCCAGTCATCACTGCCACCAGAAGGCTTAAGCCTCACTGATGGTGAGTAGACCAAAATGAGGAATGATTCCATTTGAAGTAAAGCGTTCAAATTCAACAGACAACCCTGTGTAGAGGATAAATGATTAATTAGCTAAGGGATGCTAGCAAAAAAAATTGGGGCTTTATACATAAATTGAATCTGCTTAAAAGAAGAATAAAACAGACCAACCAAATCAACAGACTGACTGAATCTGGACCAGCTGGGAGCAGGCATATTGGCTGTTAATAGGAAAAATTATTTTGACAATTCTTAAAAAATCAGTTACAGTGGAGAGAGTGAATGATGAAAGAACTGCTTAAATCCTAATGTAATTAACAATATCAAGAAGGAAAGGCTAAAAGGTAGTAGTAAAATTAAACCAAACATCTCTGGCAAATATGAGTTGATTGAACTTTCTCATTAAGGTTATATAATTTGGAAAATGGTGCTTATTTTTATTCTCTTTTTTCCTAATAATTAGAGTAAATGCTGGAATAGAAACATGGATTGGAGTATGTAGAAGTCTATTTAAAAGAAGAAATAATTGGTAAAGTTTGGCTTTCTGCATAAATTTGCTTTATGTAATTTCTAGTTAAAGCAAATATTATAAAGATTTGAAATACAAGCAGAATAGAGTGATTCATCCATTCATTCAATTGCATTAAAATGAAAAACTGAACAACTTGACATTTTATGTAATGAGTCAAAGATATTAAAGTTATATTCTTTAGCACCTAATTTTCTCCTTGTCTGGGATTGGCCAGTACCAAGAGCCATGCTTCATCCTAAAATATGGTGAAAGAAAGACTTTGATGAGTCTTCCTAGGTAGCACAGACATGACAAGGATAACAGTTTGGTGATGATTGCTAATTTATTGAATGTGCAGTGTGTGGCAGGCACTGTATTAAGTGCCTCACATGCTTACTCTCAGTAATCATCACCCCCACTTTACAGATGAGGAAACTGAGGCACAAAGATACATGTTTAAATCACTTTTTCAGAGTCACACGTTTAGTCAAAGGTAAAGATGGGATCTGAAGCAGGCACTCTGTTGACAGCTCCAACATCCCACTGACTTCTGAGCTGTATCGAAAGGAGGGCTGGGATGAATAAACCTGGGAGTTGCCATAGCAACCAAAGAAAGGATGCTAAAGAGTTGTTGACATAAGCTCAATAAATAATCTGCTACTCCAGTCTTCTTTCTACTCACATCCCTTTATTTTTCTATTGTTACTTTTATAAAGCAAACAAAGTAACCAAACAGTCTACCCTTTAAACTGACAGGAGACTAGAAAAATCTAGTCCTGTAGATATCATTTATTTGCACTTTTTTTTCCCCTTGTGGGTCAGTAAGGAAACAAATTCTGTATTTTCCATTTAATTCAAACAGCCCCGGTCGGTCTCTCCGGACACAAGAAAGCGCTCTGCTTTAAAGACACAGTTCTATGTCGCCATCTAGAGGAAGAAATATAAAAATCTTCTTTGTCTTGGGCTGACCATTTTTAGCAGTTTCATGATTCAAAGGGTATTTATTATGTACAGAGATAAAAGAATTTAAAAACTCTACCCTTTAAACTGACAGGAGACTAGAAAAATCTAGTCCTGTAGATATCATTTATTTGCACTTTTTTTTCCCCTTGTGGGTCAGTAAGGAAACAAATTCTGTATTTTCCATTTAATTCAAACAGCCCCGGTCGGTCTCTCCGGACACAAGAAAGCGCTCTGCTTTAAAGACACAGTTCTATGTCGCCATCTAGAGGAAGAAATATAAAAATCTTCTTTGTCTTGGGCTGACCATTTTTAGCAGTTTCATGATTCAAAGGGTATTTATTATGTACAGAGATAAAAGAATTTAAAAACAAAAATTTTACTGCACTTTGAGTGAAATATTTCAAGATTATTTACAAACTGGACTATGGTTTTAGAGAGAAAGTATATTATGGAAACTTAATTCTTGGATTTTTTAAGGAAAATTGGGGTTTTCATCCAGTTCTAATATATTGAACTATTTTTTTTTTTCCATAAAATATACCTGTGAGCATGGTCCTCTCTTTATAAAGGTTTAGATTCAAGATAAAGAAGTCAAACTGCATCTCTTTCTAAGGTACTTCTGTTGGCGTGGCACCAACACAAATTTAGAACATACCTGAGCTTTTTGCTGGCAGGCCCCAGTGGATCTCACTCACTCTCCCTCCCCTGCAACCAGAGAAGTTTCTGGCCCATTGTAGGCAGTCGGTAAACACCTGTCAAGTGAATCTTTTCCTTCTTGTGTTCTATAGCTAATCAACTGTTGCTGTATAACTGCACAGATAACCTAGAATAAACCAAAAATGCTGGTAAGGGCCAACCAGTGAGTGAAATGAGATTTCTTAAAGGTAAGTCAGCCTTCAGGCTGACTTTTTTTCTTAAAAAAAGAAATACCCTTTGCTTTCATAGAGCCTAAAATTCTAGTATGAACTACTCACCTTTTTGAGTGATGCCCTTTAACAATAGGGCTTCTCAAGGTGGTACCGTGGTAAAGAATTCTCCTGCCAATCCAGGAAGCAAAGGAGACATGGGTTTGATCCCTGGGTTGGTAAGATCCCCTGGAGGAGGAAATGGAAACCCATTCCAATATTCTTGCCTGGAAAATTCCATGGACAGAGGAACCTGGTGGGCTGCAGCCCATGGGGTCGCAAAAAGAGTCGGACGCAGCTGAGCACGTGCACATACACAGCCCCAGACCTACAGAAAGAGAAACTCAGGGGCTTATCCTGTTGAAAGTTCACACTTTGTAGGCAAATAAACATCTTAAGTGCTAGTAACTCTAAATTTGGCTAGGTCAAGGACAACCCTTGGTACAACAGAGATTGGTGAAAGGTGACTGGTTGAGATATGAGAAGAAAATATTAGAATTTCTATTGATGGCACCTTTAAAATGCCATCTTTCTTTGTTTTTCATGGTTTATAAGGTACATAATTTATTACTACAGTAGTATATGTACATAAAAATTGGAGTATTTATTCAAATTTTTTTCCTAATAAAGTTGAAGACCACTGGTGAAAACATGACTTTGGAGTCCAGCCTAAGGAAGGAGTCCAGCTCTGTCCATAACTGGCTGTGGGAAACTGGAGAAATTTTTTTAAAGTCTTTATTCCCTTTTTCATAAAAGAGGATAAGTAATATTACTTTTGCAACATTGTGGTGGAAATTGAATGAGTTGTCTGTATAGTGTTCAGTCCTGGACCCCAAAAATCTTAAGTCGATAAATACAGTCAACTTCATGGGCACGTGACTTGTGCTGTCACATGGGTGCCCCTCAGAAGGCGCCTGAGTTTGCTTTAATGCTCTGCTGTCTCTGTCTTAAGATCTTAACAATTTTTGGATAAGGACATTGCATTTTTCATTTTGTCCTGGACCATGCAAATTAGCCAATCTTGGTAAAGGGTAATTCTTGCTGTCAGTCTAGCTAAATTTGCCGTCCATGCTTTCTTGCTGCTGCTGCTGCTGCTGCTGCTAAGTCGCTTCAGTCGTGTCTGACTCTGTGCGACCCCGTAGACGGCAGCCCATCAGGCTCCTCCATCCCTGGGATTCTCCAGGCAAGAACACTGGAGTGGGTGGCCGTTTCCTGCTCCAATGCATGAGAGTGAAAAGTGAAAGTGAAAGTCGCTCAGTCGTGCCCGACCCTTAGCGATCCCATGGACTGCAGCCCATGCTTTCTTAGTTCAGTTATAAAGTTTCCTACTTCGGTCCACATCACCATTTAAAACTTCTTTGGGTCATCAAGGATACTCCCTGGGGGATGAGCAGTCTTTGTGCTTTTTAAAATATTTCTCTTAAGATATAAGACACAAACATAAAACTTAACATTCAAATAAAATGACTGGTTGCACTGGGTCTTTGTTGCTGTGTGCAGACTCTCTAGCTGTGGCAAGCAGGGACCACTCTCTAGTTGTGGGGTGCAGGCCTCTCATTGTGGTGGGGCTTCTCCTGTGGCAGCGCATGGGCTCTGGGGTGCAGGCTCAGTAATTATGGGGCACGGGCTTAGTTGCCCCGCAGCATGTGGAATCTTCCTGGACCAGGGATCGACCCCATGTCCCCTGCACTGGCAGGCAGATTCTTAACCACTGGACCACCAGGGAAGCCCAAAACTTAACGTTTAAAAGTATACAGTTCTGTTGTTCTAGCCCCCTTTCCCTAGTTTCATTGGGATATAATTGACAACATTGTTTTACGTCTGAGGTTAGCTTGGTCTCTTTAAAGAGCTCTAGATTGGGAGTGAATAGACAGATTCTCTCCAGCTTTCCCCACTTTTGAAGCAGGATCTCAAGAGATGATGTGTAGTTGGACTCTACTACTTCCCTGAAATGCGTTTACCAATAACAGACTAGTGCTTTTAATCAACCGTAACGTCTTAGAGGTGGAAGAGGCCCTACAGATTGTTTAATTGAACACCTTCCTCTTACAGTAGAGGAAAGCGAGACGTGAAGAAACGGAGTGCCTGTTCAGGGCCTTATAGGAAGTGATTAGGGCTGGAATCCAGGTCTTGTTTTTAATCCATATGCCCCTGGCTTGGTAATTCTGTCCTCTATTCAGAGTGCTCACCTTTCTTCCATGGAATCAAACCTTTGCTAATGCAGAAGATTAGGTATTATGATATTAGAAACAGGGTTCATAAAAGTACATTTTTTTGGTCTCTTTCCCATTACTAAAATGATTTCAGAAACTCAGAATTTCAGGGGTCAGAATATTTGTATTATAAATATTTCTCTAACTTTGCTCACTCTAGGGCACTACTAATTGATTCTTAGGGCTTTGTGTCACCATTCATTTGATGACATTACAGTGCCTTCTGTGTATAATTTTGAACTCACCATAGTCTATTGTCGTGATTTAATGAACTTGTGGCATATTATTTAGCTCATTAAAGGCATTGCATTTAAGCAATGCTGATGCTTTTAAGACTATGGACAATTATTAGTTTGATGCAGCATCAGTTCCAATATTTTCTACATCTTTGTCAGAAAACTTTGGTTCAGAGAACAGACACCAATTTCATGGAGAGGCAGCATTTAAAGACAGCAATAGTAATTTAGGCAATCACATAGGCACATGAGTAATTAAGTCAAAATCTTATTTTAATGCTTTGGGAGCCTTCCTTGGGAGGAATTTTAAATAGTGATGACATATTTATTATTAACAATAATAAATTTTTTGAATATTTACCATGTACTAGGCATATACCCCACGCCCAAGGTAAGAGAAACCCAGGTAAGACGGTAGGTGTTGCAAGAGGGCATCAGAGGGCAGACATACTGAAACCATACTCACAGAAATCTAGTCAATCTAATCACACTAGGACCACAGCCTTGTCTAACTCAATGAAACTAAGCCATGCCTGCAGGGCNGGGCTCCAAAATCACTGCAGATGGTGACTGCAGCCATGAAATTAAAAGGCGCTTACTCCTTGGAAGAAAAGTTATGACCAACCTAGATAGTATATTCAAAAGCAGAGACATTACTTTGCCGACTAAGGTCCGTCTAGTCAAGGCTATGGTTTTTCCTGTGGTCATGTATGGATGTGAGAGTTGGACTGTGAAGAAGGCTGAGTGCCGAAGAATTGATGCTTTTGAACTGTGGTGTTGGAGAAGACTCTTGAGAGTCCCTTGGACTGCAAGGAGATCCAACCAGTCCATTCTGAAGGAGATCAACCCTGGGATTTCTTTGGAAGGAATGATGCTAAAACTGAAGCTCCAGTACTTTGGGCACCTTATGCGAAGAGTTGACTCATTGGAAAAGACCCTGATGCTGGGAGGGATTGGGGGTAGGAGGAGAAAGGGACGACCGAGGATGAGATGGCTGGATGGCATCACAGACTCAATGGACGTGAGTCTGAGTGAACTCCGGGAGTTGGTGATGGACAGGGAGGCCTGGCGTGCTGCGATTCATGGGATCGCAAAGAGTCGGACACGACTGCGCGACTGAACTTTACAGAAGTGAATAATTCACAGTCCAATTTATCACTATTTAAAATTTTCTATCCATGAGGCTTATTAGCTTTATTCTAAGTTTTAGTGGTCCTTATTCAATAAAACCAGGTCAGAAAATTGCAGACCGTTCGTTGCTATGATACTGTGTTCAAATATACCTGAATATCTTCTTCAACAGAACAGATAAATCAATAAGTTCCTAGTTTTATATGCTTAGATTATATATATAATTAATATGTTTGTAAAATATTATCTTTCAAAGTATAGTATATAAATATAAGTACACCTCTCAGATCCATGTGTGCTTTTGTGAAAGTCATGTCTGACTCTTTGTGACCCCATGGCCTATACAGTCCATGGAATTCTCCAGGCCAGAATGCTGGATGGAGGGTAGCCTTTCTCCAGGGGATCTTCCCAACTCAGGGATCAAACCCAGGTCTCTGCATTGCAGGCAGATTATTTACCAGCTGAGCCACAAGAGAAGCTCAAAAATACAGGGGGGCGGGTAGCCTATCCCTTCTCCAGTGGATCCTCCCAACCAGGAATCAAACAGGGGTCCCCTGTATTTCAGGCAGGTGTGCTTAGTCATGTTCAATTCTTTGCAGCCCCATGGACTATAGCCTGCTAGTCTCCTCTAACCGTGGAATATTCCAGGCAAGAATACTGAGTGGGTTGCCATTTCCTACTCCAGGAGATCTTTCCAACTCCGGGATCCAATACACATCCCTTGTGTCTCCTGCATTGGCAAGTGGATTCTTTACCACTAGTGTCACCTGAGAAGCCCTGAAATATGCCAAATATGCAACAAAGATAATTAAAATTCCTCATAGCATTCTCACACAAAAATATTTTTTCCACATGCCTCTATGTCAGCAAAAGACATTGGTGCAAATTGAGATTATTACAGACTAGACATAGAGAAGTAATCCAGCATTTTTATCCCCTGTTGTGAAAGTGTACAAGCTGGGGGTGGGGTTGGGTTTGTCAATATAACGTTAAGTTTTAAACCAAACTAAAGGTCTATAAAGGATGTTAGCAACAAACCTTGTTATTCTTTCTGGCTCCAGGAAACTGATTTTAGCAGCACTTGTATAAGGCTTCTTGGCTGCTTGTTAAGTGCCACTTAAGAACACCACCTTTTGACCTTGTCCACAGATACTGGAGCCCAACGAAGTCCAGGAGCAAGTGTGATTACATACCTGTTAAGGAGGTTCTCAATGTCCTCTATGTGGGAAGCAGGTGTGTTTTGACAGATTATCAAGTTGCTGTTCAAATTGTAGGTTGACACAGGCTACCTCTTAGTCTTTTCAGTAAAGACAAACAAACCTCCAAACAACTTGACTGCTAGAAAAACAATGTGGCCTTCCCATAGGAAGACATCCCTAAAGTGACCCTCTTGTCACAGCAGGTTCTTTGAAGAGTTTTCCAGACAGTGACGGAGCCTCAGCACCACTCCACTATCCAAAGGGACAGGTGCTGGAAGGACAGCCTCAGGCCCTGGCGGGAGAGGTTTTCTGTATAAAGCCAAATGGCCTGATTAAACCACTCCCCCAATGCCTTTAGATTATTGAGCATTTTGTTCTAACCAGCTAAATTGACACTGTAATGGTGCCTTAGGTAATGTGACATTGCCAAGGAATAGCACAAGTGTGTATATAAAAGGTGGCAGACAGTGGGTAAAATGCAGGCTGAATCAGGTATGGACAAGGCAGAGCTGAGCCAGAAACACAAAGAGCATTTATTCACAAACCAAGGCTATTCTTCTCTGAAGGCATTGTGGACCAGACTGCTGTTCTCCTGCTGATTTTCTCTGTTATGCCTTTACATTCTGACAACAACACTGCCAGCAGAAGCGCTCTCCAACAGGAGCACTTCTGTGTACCTACCCCTTGCCTTGTTTTTGTAACCCTCAGCTCTAACTGCTTCCCATTTCTTTCTCCCATTTCTTTCTCTTAAACAAATACATGCAGAAGAAAATCACCAGGCAAATGTCTGGGTTTGTAAAAAGGCCAATATTCCATAATGGAATTTCAATATTTTTCCAAGCCTTACTCTCTTTTGCTCTCTTTTTCTTTTAAGGTATATCGTGGTATCTATGATTAGAATCTAATGTTCAGAAAGATCACATTCTTTGATATTTTACATTTCCTAATCTACAATGACATGGCTATTCTCATCCATACACCTCAGAATGTTAACCTATTTGTATATTGTTCTCATTTTTGATTCATGATGAAATGAACTGCTGTTTTATGGCAACAGGGGCCAGTTAATTCTGGAGTGATTTCACAGGCCTTTATTCTCCTTTCTATAAAAGAATACAAGCTACTTCAGGGCTATATCTTCTATATCTGCTATATTTTCTCCTTACAGAACTAGTTATTTGGGTCCTCATATCTCTGCTTACACGTTCTCCTTTGATGCCCAATCCCTCTTGAACTCCACTGAAAATGTATCCTTCTCAAATACCATTTTATCATGAATCATTTGCTTTAAAGCCTTTAATACAGTCTCAAAACCTACAAAATAAAGGGTAAAATTCATGACCACATTGCTCATTTCTGTCTTGTTACCCCTGCTGCTCACCATCAAAAACCTGTGGATGCATTTGGTGGTCCCAAAGATGGGCAGTGTGCAGTGGGAGATGCTGGTGTCAAGGAGAGAGGTGACAAAGGGCAAAACTGTGTCCAACTGTGCAGCCTGACCTGCAGTGCTGCAGGAGCGGAGGCTGGGGCAGTAGCTGCCAGGCAGGAAGTTTACCCTCATCATCAAGAGCATCTTTGAGGCTGTGAATACCTAGACAACATATTAAAAAGCAGAGACATTACTTTGCCAACCAAAGTCCGTCTAGTCAAAGCTATGATTTTTCCAGTAGTCATGTATGGATGTGAGAGTCGGACTATAGAGAAAGCTGAGCACTGAAGAACTGGAAGAACTGATGCTTTTGAACTGTGGTGTTGGAGAAGACTCTTGAGAGTCCCATGGACTGCAAGGAGATCCAACCAGTCCATCCTAAAGGAAATTAGTCCTAAATATTCATTGGAAGGACTGATGCTAAAGCTGAAACTCTAATATTTTGGCCACCTGATGCGAAGAGCTGACTCATTTGAAAAGATCCTGATGCTGGGAAAGATTGAGGGCAGTAGAAGGGGACAACAGAAGATGAGGTGGTTGGATGGCATCACCTACTCAATGGAGATGAGTTTGAGTGAACTCCAGGAGTTGGTGATGGACAGGGAAGCCTGGCGTGCTGCAGTCCATGGGGTCAGAGAGTTGGACATGACTAAGCAACTGAGATGACTGATACTCTAAAAGTAACTTTCTTCTTTCCCAAAAGCCAGAAAACAGAACAAGAAACAGTGTATGGATTATTCAAAATAGTGTAGGAGAAACAATTCTAGATCCTATTTTATAAATTTCACAGTAGCCCTAATACTCTGCTCTGCTGCTGCTGCTGCTGCTAAGTCACTTCAGTCATGTCCGACTCTGTGCAACCCCATACGACGCAGCTTACCAGGCTCCCCCATCCCTGGAATTCTCCAGGCAAGAACACTGGAGTGGGTTGCCATTGCCTTCTCCAGTGCATGAAAGTGAAAAGTGAAAAGTGAAAGTGAAGTCACTCAGTTGTGTCCGACTCTTAGTGACCCCATGAACTGCAGCCCACCAGGCTCCTCCATCCATGGGATTTTCCAGGCAAGAGTGCTGGAGTGGGGTGCCATTGCCTTCTCCAAATACTCTGCTCAGGACTGCTTATTTGGAAGATTCAGCTGTGTGCTTTTACAAGCATATGTGCAAGTGTGTGTTCTTCCGAATAACAGCAGCAGTAAATAACTACTTAATATCTGGGTTTTGGGGTGCTTGAGTCAAGCAATGCATTTTCCCTCAATTTGAAGGATAGCATGGATATTAAAAAGAATGCTAAACAAAATACTTCAATAAAGAACTTAATATTTTCAAGCATAAATGACAGGTATTAAAGAAATTCCTTACAGTATTTAAAGTAAATAAATGTTATTCCTTGAATTTTAAAATAATAGAATGAAAAATCATATAAATTAACCAAATGAAATAAATATGAACAAAATAGTGAAAAGAAACTAAATAAGGCAAGATATACATAAAACTGTCAGAAACTAACAAATATTTTGTTCATTTAGAATCTAAAAAATTCAATGTCCCATCTGCCTATTAAAAAGAAACATACGTTTATTTTAATATAATTGGTTAACAAACATGGAAATCACATACATCATTTATTTTTGCATGTCTTTTTATTTTAATTTTTTACTGCAAGGTATTTGCTTTACAATCTTGTGTTGGTTTCTGCCATACATCAACATTAATAAATCACAGGTATACATATGTCCCTTCCCTCTTGAACCTCCCTCCCATCTCCCATACAACACTTTTGTTATTTGATTCCTGCTTTTAACTCTTTGAATTTTGTTGGACATGTAGAACCAACACATCTTACATTCTGTTAATTGCTTTGCATCCCTGTTTTCTGCTCTTTAACGGTCTATGCCTCATGATTAGTACTTTCTTTCTCTTAGTCTGTCACCTGGGAACTCAAGATTTGTGTATCATGAAGTGATGATAACAAAAAGATGGTTTCAAACACAACCAGAATCTAAGTTTAGGTCCCATTTTCTTCATTGTCATGAGGAAGGTACTTTACAATAAACATTTTTCTAGTGGGTGCTGTGCTCCCTGCAGAGAAAATCAGACCAAATAAGCTATTTGCTCCTGAGTGTGTGATTAAAAAATTATCCCCTTATCTTCTAATTGCATTATCAGAAGTAGACTTGCTTGTAGAAGTTTAATAAGAAATCTTTGAATGAACATTTAACATGACCTGTCTGATATTTTGTGTGAGTTCATATTCAAACATACAATTACTAGCCATGAAACACTATAGGAAAATAAACTGATCATACTGTCTATTTTGGATCTTGCTAACATTCTATCACATTCATGTTATATCAGTAAGGGTCTGGATTTCTTTGGTGGTCCTGTGGTTAAGAATCTGCCTGCTAATACAGGCAACATGGGTTGGATCCCTGATCTGGGAAGATCCCACATGCTGTTGGGCAACTAAGCCCATGTGCCACAACTACTGAAGCTCCCCTGCCTTAAAGACTGTGCTCTGCAATAAGAAAAGCCACCACAATGAGAAGCCAGCCAACCATAACTAGAGAGTAGCCCCTGCTGATCACAACTAAAGAAGGCCCATAGCAATGAAGACCCAGCACAGCCAAAAATAAAGTAATTTGTAAAAGAGCCTCACTTTTTCTGTTCTGAATGGGTGGGAGTGGCATTTAGGGCAACTGGTTGGCACAGATAAAGCTCCTCATGCTGGATGCAGAGTTCTTGATTTTAATAGCAGAACATTCAGGAGTTCTATGTAATTTAGACTGCCACCCCTCTTGGAGTTCTCCCTAGAGAATCTTTTTGAGACATTCCTTCTTTTGGATAAAGTTGTGTCTTGGATTGGAAAATGTCCTAGAGTTTGTTTACTGATGTGGACAAAGAAATTGCCGAGGATGATGAAAGAGGTGGGGGTAAGGTGGACACTGTCATGTATGTACTTGGCATTGTTAAGTGATGACAGGGCTCTCGAAGTTGGTAGATTGCCACCACTCAGTAGGGAAAGGACTTCCCAGGTGGCTCAGTGGTTGATAAAGAGTCTGCCTGCTGATGCAGGATTCACAAAATGTGCGGGTTTGATCCCGAGGTCAGGAAGATCCCCTCTAGGAAGAAATGGCAACCCACTCCAATATTCTTGCTTGGGAAATCCCATGAACAGAGGAGCCTGATGGGCTACAGTCCTTGGGGTCACAAAGAGTCAGATTGGACTGAGCAATTGTGACATGAGCAGCTAATATAAGTCTGGGTACAGATCTATATTAGCAAGTGCATACCTAGAGAGAAGAGGCATTAAGGTGATTCTTGTTGCTGGTGTGGCAGGAAATTAGTTTGACATATTTTCTGATTTTCTCCTTCCTACTACTCGTATTTCTTCAATTCTAGTAGATAGTCAAATCTGTGTATATTTATCAGGGAAGGAATGTGAAGGATAGTGGAAGGAAGCAAAGATTTGTGTCTAGTTTTGGTTCCACACCATAACAAGGAGAGAAAGAAGAGGAGAGTATGTGTTGAGTAATCTCTAGAGAGAGTGCTGGAGGTGATGGGTCATATAGACATTTTGGTAAATGATCTCTTGAAGGGCCTTGTTTCAGTCGTCAGAGTCATTTGGAAATTGAAAAATTACTTGTGACTGCTCATTCTGTGCCCTGACCCTGTATTAGCTACTCATGTCACAGGTACTGATGAAATCTTCCCTTGGTCAGGAGTTAGCACTCAGATTAATGTTCACCCGGCAGGAGTGAGGCCCATCTATATCTCTTCATTAAATCAAGTTGTTTCTTGTCCTTGACTTGTTCATCCCTTGTGGAATTTTCCCACTATTTGACACTGCAACACATCCATAAGCATCAAGAAGAAGGGCTGTATCCCTGGTCACCTCACAGAACTGACAGAAGAAGATGGCAGATCTGTATTTAGAGAGGGCAAAAGCAGCCTGCATTCAGACAATGGTTAAATAGGACTCCGCTTTCTCTGTAGCCTGGGTGAGCACAAGTGATGATGTAATTTACTGAGAGAAGAGAAAGAATAGATTGAGGAAATGATGATGCCATTTAAAATATTGAGTTTGAGATATAACTGTAACTGCTAAGTGGAGATCTGCCATGAGCACCTGGATACATGGATTGAAATATTAGTAGGGTCTATAGTTTGGAGATATATATTAGGGATCTAAAATAACAAACGGTTCTTTCTAAAAGAAAGAAGAAAGAAATTTGAATTTAGGTATGTGTCAAGATACACAGTGAACAGAGAAAAGAGTCAGAGTGCTAGGATCATAGACATACAAGGATTACAGAATATTTCATAAAACAGGCTTTAAAATCTATTAGTGGTAGAAGGAAATAGTGAGATCAAAAGAGCATAAGCCAGATCATGATTCACAATGTCAAATGCTGGGGCAGTGGGACGAAAGAGAGACCACCAAGTATTCGGTAATTTTGAAGCCTATCATTGACCTTTGTGTGAAATGTCCTTGGAGTGATGTGGTAAGGATGTTTGACTGCTCTAGGCTGAAGAATAAGAAAGGAAGTGGAGATTCTCTGATTTTTTTAAAAAAGGCTAAACATAGTTACATACTTAACATCCAGAAAGAGATATAAAATCAATAGAAAGTTATATTTTGGGGAAGCCCAGTTAAAATTTTCAGGATGAGAAAGTTTTGGAGGTATTAGTATGTTCAACTGGAGAAACCAGTCAGGAGAGAGAATTTGAAAATATATGTGAGGTGGTACAAGCATATTAACTAAGCCAAGCTACCTTGCAAGATAAATGTATGAGTGTATCTATAGGCTCAATAGGGATCAGACCTGTTGTCTCCTCATCTCTAGCAGATGAACTAGTTGCTCTGATGACTTGTACTTTCCAAGGGGCACAGCTGTCCTAGAATGAGCTACGTGGAGCTACAGTGATGCTTAAATAATTTCTGTATGTCTTCAAATGTCAAACCTAAGATAATCTTATTCACCCTCAGGTTATTGACATTTATTCAGTGATCTTTCATAACAGGCTTTGTAATAACTACTCTATTTTAAAATCAAGTCTCCCAAAGACCTCAAGTGATGAAATAGATATGTGTAATCACAGATCTGAGTTAATGGTCATCTGAGTTAAATTCACCCATTCCAGTCCATTTTAGTTTGCTGATTCCTAGAATGTCGACATTCACTCTTGCCATCTCCTGTTTGACTACTTCCAATTTGCCTTGATTCATGGGCCTAACATTCCAGGTTGTTATGCAATATTGCTCTTTATAGCATTGGACCTTGCTTCCATTACTAGTCCCATCCATAACTGGGTGTTGTTTTTCCTTTGGTTCTGTCTCTTCATTAATTCTGGAGTTATTTCTCCACTGATCTCCAGTAGCATATTGGGCACCTACTGGCCTGGGGAGTTCATCTTTCAGTATTCTTTTTGCCTTTCACACTGTTCATGGGGTTCTCAAGGCAGGAATACTGAAGTGGTTTTCCATTCCCTTCTCCAGTGGACCGTATTTTGTCAGAACTCTTGACCATGATCCGTCCATCTTGGGTGGCCCTACACGGCATAGCTCATAGTTTCATTGAATTAGACAAGGCTGTGGTCCATGTGATTAGATTGGTTAATTTTCTGTGATTGTGGTTTTCAGTCTATCTGCCCTCTCATGGAGAATGAACATTGACATTTTAGGAATCAGCAAACTAAAATGGACTGGAATGGGTGAATTTAACTCAGATGACCATTATATCTACTACTGTGGGCAAGAATCCCTTAGAAGAAATGGAGTAGCCAACATATCAACAAAAGAGTCTGAAATGCAGTATCTAGCTGCAGTCTCAAAAATGACAGAATGATCTCTGTTTATTTCCAAGGCAAACCAAGTAATATCACAGTAATCCTAGTCTATGCCCTGAACAGTAATGCTGAAGAAGCTGAAGTTGAATGGTTCTATGAAGACCTACAAGACCTTCTAGAACTAACACCCAAAAAAGAGTCCTTTTCATTATAGGGGACTGGAATGCAAAAGAAGGAAGTCAAGAAACACCTGGAATAACAGCCAAATTTGGCCTTGGAGTACAGAATGAAGGAGGACAAATGTTAATAGAGTTCTGCCAAGACAAATCACTGGTCATAGCAAACACTGTCTTCCAAACAACTCTCTTCCTCTTCTTCAAGGGAAGACTCTACACATGGACATCACCAGACGGTCAACACCAAAATCAGATTGATTATATCTTTGCAGCCAAAGATGGAGAAGCTCTATACAGTCAGCAAAAACAAGACCGGGAACTGACTGTGGCTCATATCATGAACTCGTTATTGCCAAATTCAGACTTAAATTGAAGAAAGTAGAGAAAATCACTAGGCCACTCAGGTATGACTTAAAACAAATCCTTTATGATTATAGAGTGGAAGTGAGAAATAAATTCAAGGGACTAGATCTGATAAACAGAGTGCCTGATGAATTATGGATGGAGACTCATTACATTGTACTGGAGACAGGGATCACCATCCCCCCAAAAAAAGAGATGCAAAAAAGCAGAATGGCTGTCTGAGGAGGCCTTACAAATAGCTGTGAAAAGAAGAGAAGCCAAAAGCAAAGGAGAAAAGGAAATATATACCTATATGAATGCAGAGTTCCAAAGAATATCAAGGAGAGATAAAAGAAAGCCCTCCTCAGCAATCAATGCAAAGAAATAAAAGAAAACAACAGAATGAGAAAGACTAGAGATCTCTTCAAGAAAATTAGAGATACCAAAGGAACATTTCATGCAAAGATGGGCTCAATAAAGAACAGAAATACTATGGACCTAATAGAAGCAGAATATATTACAAAGACGTGGCAAGAATACACAGAAGAACTCAGATTGAAAAAAAGATCTTCACAACCCAGATAATCACAGAGGTGTTATCACTCACCTAGAGCCAGACATCCGGGAATGTGAAGTCAACTGGGCCTTAGAAATCATCACTATGAAAAAAGCTAGTGGAGGTGATGGAATTCCAGTTGAGCTTTTCAAATCCTTAAAGATGATGCTGTGAAAGTGCTACACTCAATATGTCAGCAAATCTGGAAAACTGAGCAGTGGCCACAGGACTGGAAAAGGTCAGTTTTCATTCCAATCACAAAGAAAGACAATGCCAAAGAATGCTCAAACTACTGCATAATTGCACACATCTCACACACTGCTGCTACTGCTAAGTCACTTCAGTTGTGTCCGACTCTGCAAACCCATAGACGCTAGCAAAGTAATACTCAAAATTCTTCAAGCCAATCTTCAACAGTACGTGAACCGTGAACTTCCAGATGTGCAGGCTGGTTTTAGAAGAGGCAAAGGAGCCAGAGATGAAATTGCCAACATCCACCGGATCATCAAAAAAGCAAGAGAGTTCCTGAAAAACATCTATTTCTGCTTTATTGACTATGCCAAAGCCTTTGACTGTGTGGATCACAACAAACTGTGGAAAACTCTGAAAGAGATGGGAATACCAGACCACCTGACCTGCCTCTTGAGAAACCTGTATTCAGGTCAGGAAGCATCAGTTAGAACTGGACATGGAACAAGACTGGTTCCAAATCAGGAAAGGAGTACCTCAAGGCTATAAATTGTCACCCTACTTATTTAACTTTTATGCAGAGTACATCATGAGAAACATTGGGCTAGATGAAGCACAAGCTAGAATCAAGACTGCTGGGAGAAATATCAATAACCTCATATACGCAAATGGCACCACCTTATGACAGAAATTGAAGAAGAGCTAAAGAGCCTCTTGATGACAGTGAAAGAGGAGAGTGAAATAGTTGGCTTAAAGCTCAACATTCAGAAAACAAAGATGATGGCATCTGGTCCCATCACTCCATGGCAAATAAATGGGGAAACAGTGGAAACAGTGACAGACTTTATATTGCGGGGCTCCAAAGTCACTGCAGATGGTGATTGCAGCCATGAAATAAAACAGATGCTTACTCCTTGGAAGAAAAATTATGACCAACCTAGACAGCATATTAAAAAGCAGAGACATTACTTTGCCCACAAGCTCCATCTAGTACAAACTTTGGTTTTTCTAGTAGTCATGTATGGATGTGAGAGTTGGACTATAAAGAAAGCTGAGTGCAGAAGAATTGATGCTTTTGAACTATAATTTTGGTGAGGACTCTTGGGAATCCCTTGGACTACAAGGAGATCCAGCCAGTCCATTCTAAAGGAGATCAGTCCTGGGTATTCATTGGAAGGACTGATGCTAAAGCTGAAACTCCAATACTTTGGCCACCACATTCAAAGAGTTGACTCATTGGAAAAGATTCTGATGCTGGGAAAGATTGAAGGTGAGAGTAGAAGGGAATGATAGGATGAGATGGTTGGATGACATCTACTACTCAATGGACATGTGTTTGAGTTAACCCCAGCAGTTGGTGATGGATAGGAAGGCCCTGGTGTGCTGCAGTCCACGGGGTCACAAAGAGTCAGACATATTTGAGCAATTGAACTGAACTGAGTCACAGATATCATAAACTATTTTCTATTTTATTGTGTCTGTTTACAGTTATCATGATGTTATATACTAATAAAACTCTGATGCCATATTTTCTTTGCTGCCAAGTCAGGGCTATATTTTTGCCTGACAAATGGACAAAGTTTTCCAAGCACCACATGACTGGTATCTGTGTATTTGAGTATGATAAACCCACATTATTTTTATATCCATGGAGATGCTAGTCAAAGGTGCCTGTGTGAATTTCAAAATGAAAGCCTGGGAATCATAGGCAGTATTACTCAGTTCCTTTCTGAACAGACGTGGATAGCAGGCTGCAGATTTTAGAGGAGGCATTAATGAATCATTCCCAGATGATCTTCCAATGACCCACAGGACTTCAAAATGAATCATATGACCTATTTTTTTTAATTAAAAATGCATTTTAAATGAATTATTTATGAACAAGTACAGCTGTAACCTTGATACTATTAAACTGTTCTGGGCTGTTGAAAGATATCTCATAGCAGTGACTATTCATAGTCAAACATGCAGAATCTGTTAATGTAGTTGGTGAAAAATATAAGTGGTCTCTGAAGAGGTGAAGATAAATGAGCCCATCAATTCCTATTGCTTTCTTACCATAGCCAGTCATGAAAGATTTGTTCAGAAATATTTTATTTTGGAGTTATTTGTAGTCTGCAGATATCTATGATTCTGTCCTTCAAGTTTTATAATGTGACTATTTAATACACTCTAAGTAATCAATAAAAGGAATATTGGCAATGCATCATATTTTCCTTAGGGATGGTGTGAATGAACATGGCATTTTATTTAAGATTATTTTGGCTATCTCTCACATCTGAGATAAATTGAAACTTAGTTTGACATTGGAAAAACAGAAGGAGTGCCTCCCAAGTGCTAGCCAAGGAAGTTACACTATTTTTCAGACAGAATGATATTTAAGTCAGGAATTCAGACTATTTGACCCTCTAGATACATTTTCCTAAATCTATTTTTTACTGTCTAATTTGATCATTTTAGTTTTAAATATATGCTAATAAGTCGCTTCAGTTGTGTCCGACTCTATGAGACCCCATGGACTGCAGCCCACCAGGCTCCACCGTCCATAGAATTTTTCAGGCAAGAGTACTGGAGTGGGATGCCATTGCCTTATCCAGAATTTAAATATATAAGTTGAAGATAATAAATTATCATCTATTTAAAAAATGTATTAAGCAAAAGATTTGTACAGAAGAAAGCAAGAAAGACTTTAAAGTGGAAAAAAAAAATTATCAGTGAGAAAAATGAAAGGAGTGGAGAAGCCCAGAATGTTTTTCTCATTTTCTCCTTCCAGTTAGAATGTAGACATCTCAGTAGCTAGAAAGGAGCTAAGATAAATCACAATGTAGAAAACTTAATTAGAATCTTATCTATATTGACATCTAGAACACAAATGTTTGCAAAATTTATAGAAACCAATAAACTGATTGTATTTAAAGAGCATATAAGTTAATATTGTGAATGGTTCAGTATGTACTCTATCTCTGTTATCCTTTATAGAAAGCATGCCGGCTAGGATTATTATTTACTTTTATGGCCTAGCAGTGATCATTCATTGGCATTGAGCATTCTTTGGCATTGACTCTCTTTGGGGTTGGAATGAAAACTGACTTTTTCTAGTCCTGTGGCCACTGCTGAGTTTTCCAAATTTGCTGGCATATTGAGGGCAGCACTTTCACAGGAACAACTTCCAGGATTTGAAATAGCTCAACTGGAATTCCATCACCTCCACTAGCTTTGTTCGTAGTGATGCTTTCAAAGGCCCACTTGACTTCACATTCCCGGATGTCTGGCTCTAGGTGAGTGATCACACCACCGTGATTATATTGGTTGTGAAGATCTTTTTTGTACAGTTCTTCTGTAAAAGGTCAGTTTTCATTTCAATCCCAAAGAAAGGCAATGCCAAAGAATGCTCAAACTACCACACAATTACACTCATCTCACACACTAGTAAAGTAATGCTCAAAATTCTCCAAACCAGGCTTCAGCAATACATGAACCATGAACTTCCAGATGTTCAAGTTGGTTTTAGAAAAGGCAGAGGAACCAGAGATCAAATTGCTAACATCCGCTGGATCATGGAAAAAGCAAGAGAGTTCCAGAAAAACATCTATTTCTGCTTTATTGACTATGTCAAAGCCTTTGACTGTGTGGATCACAATAAGCTGTGGAAAATTCTGAAAGAGAGGGGAATATCACACCACCTGACCTGTCTTTTGAGAAACCTATATGCAGGTCAGGAAACAACAGTTAGAACTGGACATGGAACAACAGACTGGTTCCAAATAGGAAAAGGAGTACGTCAAGGCTGTATATTGTCACCCTGCTTATTTAACTTATATGCAGAGNGGGGAATATCACACCACCTGACCTGTCTTTTGAGAAACCTATATGCAGGTCAGGAAACAACAGTTAGAACTGGACATGGAACAACAGACTGGTTCCAAATAGGAAAAGGAGTACGTCAAGGCTGTATATTGTCACCCTGCTTATTTAACTTATATGCAGAGTACATCATGAGAAACACTGGGCTGGAAGAAGCAGAAGCTGGAATCAAGATTGCTGGGAGAAGTATCAATAACCTCAGATATGCAGATGACACCACCCTTACGGCAGAAAGTGAAGAGGAGCTAAAAAGCCTCTTGATGAAAGTGAAAGAGAAGAGTGAAAACGTTGGCTTAAAGCTCAACATTCAGAAAACAAAGATCATGGCATCTGGTCCCATGACTTCACGGGAAATAGACGGGGAAACAGTGGAAATAGTGTCAGACTTTATTTTTGGGGGCTCCAAAATCACTGCAGATGGTGACTGCAGCCATGAAATTAAAAGATGCTGACTCCTTGGAAGGAAAGTTATGACCAACCTAGATAGTATATTCAAAAGCAGAAACATTACTTTGCCAACAATGGTCCATCTAGTCAAGCCTGTGGTTTTTCCTGTGGTCCTGTATGGATGTGAGAGTTGGACTGTGAAGAAAGCTGAATGCCAAAGAATTGATGATTTTGAACTGTGGTGTTAGAGAAGACTCTTGGGAGTCCCATGGACTGCAAGGAGATTCAACCAGTCCATTCTAAAGGAGATCAGTCCTAGGTGTTGTTTGGAAGGACTGATGCTAAAGTTGAAACTCCAATACTTTGGCCACCTCATATGAAGAGTTGACTCATTGGAAAAGACTGATGCTGGGAGGGATTGGGGGCAGGAGGAGAAGGGGACGACCGAGGATGAGATGGCTGGATGGCATCACTGACTCGATGGAGATGAGTTTGTGTGAACTCCAGGAGATGGTGATGGACAGAAAGGCCTGACATGCTGCAATTCATGGGGTCCCAAAGAGTCAGACACGACTGAACTACTGAACTGAACTGAACGAAGTGAGACTTCTGAGAACTTACTTAACAATAACAAAGGTCTAGACTAGTATTAAGAAAGGCAGGACTACGATGGAATGTCAAATGCATGACCCAGGGACCATTCTCGTCCTCCTGCACTGCACTGCTCCTCATTAAGATTTTGAAGCAAAGATGCTGTAAGGGATAACTTGTGTCTCTTCTAGAAAAATATTTACACTTCTGTAAGCAGAGCATCCCTTAGTAAAATGCATGTGCAGGGGAGAAGGCAATGGCACCCCACTCCAGTACTCTTGCCTGGAAAATCCCATGGACGGAGGAGCCTGGTGGGCTGCAGTCCATGGGGTCGCCAAGAGTCGGACATGACTGAGCGACTTCACTTTCACTTTTCACTTTCATGCATTGGAAAGGAAATGGCAACCCACTCTGGTGTTCTTGCCTGAAGAATCCTAGGGACGGGGGAGCCTGGTGGGCTGCCGACTATGGGGTCGCACAGAGTTGGACACGACTGAAGCGACTTAGCAGCAGCAGCAGCAGTGGTATTAGGGACATGGCAGTCATATGTATACTTTTCTTTCTGTGAGATTAAATGTATGGCTTAAAAGATAAGAATCCTACCTACAATCATTTCCTGATTTTCAATTTTCTGGTGATATCTAACATCTTTTTTGAAATCTTCATTTGTGCAGAAGTTGATCACATGTTTGGCATGGTAATAAAGATTTACCCAAGTTTTTTTTTTTTTGGGATCTCCAAATCACACAGAGAGAAATTTAGGTAATGCATTTAAATTTGCAAAATCTTTTACAAATTATCCATTTTGTCCTAATTTTAGATAGCTAGTTATATTAATTTGAGTCATGTATTGGTGCAATTTACATAAGCATGCTGCTGCTGCTAAGTCGCTTCAGTCGTGTCCGACTCTGTGCGACCCCAGAGACGGCAGCCCACCAGGCTCCCCCGTCCCTGGGATTCTCCAGGCAAGAACACTGGAGTGGGTTGCCATTTCCTTCTCCAAATAAAATGGTTAAATTATCAGCAAATTTATAGAGTTCGCCTATATAATATTTTATATTATTTTTAGCTGCTTACAGGTTAACTCTGATTCGGTAATAATACTAATGACACACAGCTGACACTAAAAATCCAAATAGAAGCATTTAGTTTAATAAAAAAAAATTGTCATCATTGTCATCACAAGACTCTTATAGCATTTAGCTATAGCTAGATCATTAAAAATAGAAATTAAAAAAAATTATGTTTGAGGTTTCTGTACTAGTAGTAGATAGGTGAAATAGTTAAATTAATTTTATTCTTTCTTTATTTCTTCTTCCTAACTAAAAAAAAAAAAAAAGAAAAGAAAACTAAAATTTAAGGAACTCTTTCAGAAGACAATAGGTGGAACAAACTAATTCCCTCAGGAAAGTCTTATGATATGGTCAGGCATATTGATATCTCAGTAAGACATGTTGATTTTAAGTTATCTTTTATCAATAATTACATTTATGGAGAGAGAAAATTATAACAAGGGATTTATCACTAATGAACTACATGAAAGTTTCAGTAATTACTGTGCACAGGCTTATAGGTTAAATATGACAGTCTTTCTTCACAAGTTTTGAACTATTATATGTATGTGTGTGTGTATATATATATGAGAATCCTTGGTGGCTAAAATGGTAAAGAATCCACCTGAAATGCAGGACACCAGCATTGGGTTCTTGGGTCAGGAACATTCCCTGGACAAAGAAACGGCAAACCATTCCAATATTCTTGCCTGGAGAATCCCGTGAATAAAGAAGCCTGATGGGTTACAGTCCATGGGGTAGCAAACAGATGGATACAATAGAGCAACTAACAGTTTCATATGTCTACATTTGGGTATATGTATAATGTGTGTGTGTGTGTGTTTAGGTGTGATAATGTTATATTGGTGTGTATTATTTTAGTGTTTTAAAAATATAAAACTTCATATGAAAGACAGACATTTCTTACAGGCTGTGAAAGATTATACACATTCATCAGTTAAGTTCAGTTCAGTCCCCCAGTCGTGTCCGAATCTTTGCGACCCCATGAATTGCAGCACGCCAGGCCTCCCTGTCCATCACCAACTCCTGGAGTTCACCAAAACTCATGTGCATCGAATTGGTGATGCCATCCAGCCATCTCATTCTCTGTCATCCCCTTTTCCTCCTGCCCCAAATCCCTCCCAGCATCAGAGTCTTTTCCAATGAGTCAACTCTTCGTATGAGGTGGCCAAAGTATTGGAGTTTCAGCTTTAGCATCAGTCCTTCCAAAGAACAGCTAGGACTGCTCTCCTTTAGAATGGACTGGTTGGATCTCCTTGCAGTCCAAGGGACTCTCGAGTCTTCTCCAACACCACAGTTCAAAATCATCAATTCTTTGGCATTCAGCTTTCTTCACAGTCCAACTCTCACATACATACATGACACTGGAAAAACCATAGCCTTGACTAGACGGACCTTTCTTGGAAAAGTAATGTCTCTGCTTTTCAATATGCTATCTAGGTTGGTCATTACTTTTCTTCCAAGGAGTCAGCATCTTTTAATTTCATGGCTGCAATCACCAACTGCAGTGATTTTGGAGCCCAGAAAAATAAAGTCTGATACTATATCCACTGTTTCCCCACCTATTTCCCATGAAGTGATGGGACCAGATGCCATGATCTTTGTTTTCTGAATGTTGAGCTTTAAGCCAACTTTTCCATTCTCTCCTTTTCTTTTAAGGGATTCCTGCCCGCAGTAGTAGATATAATGGTCATCTGAGTTAAATTCACCCATTTCAGTCCATTTTATTTTGCTGATTCCTAGAATGTCGATGTTCACACTTGCCATCGCCTGTTTGACTATTTCCAATTTGCCTTGATTCATGGACCTGACATTCCAGGTTCCTATGCAATATTGCTCTTTACAGCCTTGGACTTTGCTCCTATCACCAGTCACATCCACAACTGGATATCGTTTTTGCTTTGGCTCCATCTCTTCATTCTTTCTGGAGTTATTTCTCCACTGATCTCCAGTAGCATATTGGGCACCTACCGACCTGGGGAGTTCTTCTTTCAGTATCCTATCATTTTGTCTTTTCATACTATTCATGGGGTTCTCAAGGTAAGAATACTGAAGTGGTTTGCCATTCCCTTCTCCAGTGGACCACATTCTGTCAGACATCTCCACCATGACTCACCAGTCTTGGGTGGCCCCACATAGCACGGCTTAGTTTCATTTAGTTAGACAAGGCTGTGGTCCCTGTGATTAGATTGATTAGTTTTCTGTGATTATGGTTGTGTGTCTGTCCTCTGATGCTTCTCGCAATACTTACCATCTTACCTGGATTTCTCTTACATTGGACGTGGAGTAGCACTTCACGGCTGCTCCAGCAAAGTGCAGCTGTTGCTGTTTACCTTGGAGGAGTGGTGATCATTTTGTCTTTTCATACTATTCATGGGGTTCTCAAGGTAAGAATACTGAAGTGGTTTGCCATTCCCTTCTCCAGTGGACCACATTCTGTCAGACATCTCCACCATGACTCACCAGTCTTGGGTGGCCCCACATAGCACGGCTTAGTTTCATTTAGTTAGACAAGGCTGTGGTCCCTGTGATTAGATTGATTAGTTTTCTGTGATTATGGTTGTGTGTCTGTCCTCTGATGCTTCTCGCAATACTTACCATCTTACCTGGATTTCTCTTACATTGGACGTGGAGTAGCACTTCACGGCTGCTCCAGCAAAGTGCAGCTGTTGCTGTTTACCTTGGAGGAGTGGTGGTCTCCTCACAGCCACCGCCCCTGCCCTCGGGACGTGGTTTAGCTCCTCCCGGCCACGCTTCTGTGCAGTCCGTCACAGCCAGCGCGCTTCTGTTAAGTATGATTAAATAAAAGCAAAATACTCAGAGGTATACCTACCAGCTTTGCTGTCCTGATGAACACTCTTTAGCCTTCTTTTCCCTTCTAATCTATGCCTTAAGCTTTTTCTGCTATGGCTGATACTGCTTTGTTATTGTCATCTCCTTTTTTTACTCTTTTCTTCCTCAAATAATGTCCACTGCTATTTTAATTGGCTTAAGTCACTCAGTCGTGTCCGACTCTTTGCTTCCCCAGGGACTGTAACTTAACCTATCAGGCTCCTCTGTCAATGGGATTTTCCAGGCAAGAGTACTGGAGTGGGTTGCCATTCAATGGCAAGTCGCAAAACTGAGCACCAAATCCTTTCATCAGGATATGAAGTATAATTTTTCACTCCTTGAAATTATCTAGGATGGCTAATGGGACATTAACAAATGCGATTGAAAGTGATCAGGGTTTCTCAATATCAGCACTGTTGAGATTTTGGACTGGATAATTCTTTGTTGAATGGGGTTGCCCAGTGCATCATAATGTAGGATGTTTAGCAATATCTCTGGCTTCTACCCACTAGATGCCAGCTGCAACCTTCTGACTACGTGACTCAAAAATGTCTCTCCAGATATTGTTAAATAACTCCTGGGGCAGGGAGAACTTCTCCCAGGTTCCATAACTCTGATACAAAGTCTTGAAAGAGCTTTCATTTGGGAACTTGCCTTCTTATGCTGTGATCCTAGATTCAGGCTGGAATCTTGAAACTACCTTGTGAGTAAAGCTCAGCAAACCTTTTGGAGGATGAGACCATATGGAAGAAAATGCAGGCATTCTGGCAGAGAACCTGTCAGCTGCCAGACATGTGAGAGAGGCTCTTCTAGACCATTCAGCTGAGTGTACCCTGCAGAGATCAACTGAATGGATCCAGACCAGAGGAACCACTCAGCTCACTCACAAAACTGTGAGCTAAATAAATTATTGTTGTTTTAGATCACTGAGTTTTGAGATGGTTTATTATACAGCAAAACTATATTATGTGTGTTTGGAGTTATTTTTATTTAACTATCAGTGGCATTTGGTTTTCTTCTCATGGACACTATTTAATTATTAATTAGGTTCTAATTCACCAATATGATATAGTGATCAAAGATATGGAGACTTAAAGCCAAGCTTATTAAGTTTAACTCCTAACTATCCCACTATCTACCAGCATGAGCTGAGGCAAATTACTTAAACTTGCTTTGCCTACCCTCCTTATACATTATACACACACACACACACACACACACACACACATATATATTCAAATTATATATATATATATTCAAATTATATATATATATATATTGGAGTCAATAAAACTGACAGGAAAATAGTAAGATTTTAAAACAAATTTGGTTTAAATCTTAGTTGGGTGTTGCATTTTTATTTCCACCACTGACCTCAAGGTTAGGAGCTTAGATATACATTTACCTTCTTCCCTGTATAGATCATTTCATTACAGAGTCCTATTTGAGAATACATGTGACTTTTGGACTCTACTCAGGATATATAGTTACAGTGGAAATTTCTTTTACAGATTAAAGTAATATTTATTAACCCCATAACATTAGCAAAGCTTAGAGTGGCCAATTCAATTTAATAAGAAAACTACATCAAAGCCTAGGTTGCATCCCTATCTCTGCTCTAGTGAAAACATTACTCCCAAAGTTATATTATTTAATCCAAATGTCACTACCCACCATCTTTAGGCTCTAAAGCAGAACTGATTTTTAATTAGGGAAAATAAAAAAGATGCACATATTCCTACAGTAGGGGCTGGGGATCAGCTTAATTTTACGGCTAGTTTTCATGTTCTGTCTTATCCTCATGGTACTCGAGTTCTGTCCTGGTAACTGCATTTGCTGAAATTGTGTGCCATTTATCTGCAACATGAAACTTCTGATCTCAATTAATTTCTTCTTTGGATCATTTCTTCCTGCTAATAGACTCCTTAGGCCTACTTCTTACAAGGGTAGCCATATAATACCAATCCCTTGACTTTCTTATTTTCTTCCTATTATCTGCTGTCAATCTCTCCTGATGCCATGTTTATCTCTTCAGTGCCTCCTCCTGGTGTAACTCTGGGTTTCCTTGTCTTTTCCAGGCCATTCATCTGAAATTCTTATTTTCGTGCTGCCAGAAATTGACAACTTAGCCAGATACAGTTCTATTCATTTCTGCAAATATTGTAGCATCTATTTCATTATCTCTAATCACACAGCAATCATTCATGGCAACTCTTAAAAAACAAAAACAAAACAAAACAAAACAAAAAAAAACCTGACACATTAGTTATAGAAACCAAGACTGGAAGATGTTAAGTAGCTTCAAAAGTTGAACTATGATTTAAATCCAGAAGATGCTAATGACTCTGAGTCAAAACCCTAGTTGTTCTGCTTCCCTTATTTCTTTTTCACACCTGTTGCATTTCATATGCAACACAAACTCATAATGGCAGTTTGAACCATGCTGAATCGTCAGCATTTATTTTGTAATTATCTGCATTATTCACTTGGCAATGGACAGTCACTGAAAGTTTTTGAGTGGAGAAGCATTAGGATGAAAATTGTGTTCTACAAAGATTAATTCAGAGTAGACTGAGGGAAAGGAGAGTCTGAGCAACACTCCAGCTCAAAGGTAATAAGGTCCTGACACAGAGCAGTAAACCCATAGGGAGTCAAAAGATTAAAACAACAATTTTGGCATAAGTGAGAGGATAAGGAATGCCGATAGTAATTACAGGTTATCCACAAATGATTCTCCACAAATTATTTTATTGTTGAAATCTATTAAAATATGCTGAGTTTAAGTTTTTAAATTTAATTTATTAATACCTAATATAATGAAACATCCATTCAAATTATTTTAGATATGGGGAATAAATCTTCAGTAAAGGCATTAGGTGTTCAAAGTATTGCTGAATAATTAAAGCTCCAGATGAGCATTTAGCTCATTTGCTTGTGGCCTTGCAGAATGCGTTCTGTGATTGTCTAAAGTGTTGAATAAAAGATTCTAGAGTTGATGAATCATTGCCACATACATTCATTTCTTTATAATTTTGTTTAAATGGTTCCTGTGATTTTTAATATTCTGCTGCTGCTGCTGCTAAGTCGCTTCAGTCTTGTCCGACTGTGTGACTCCAGAGACAGCAGCCCACCAGGCTCCCTCATTCCTGGGATTCTCCAGGCAAGAACACTGGAGTGAGTTGACATTTCCTTCTCCAATGCATGAAAGTGAAAATGAAGTTGCTCAGTCGAGTCCGACTCTTCGCGACCCCATGTACTGCAGCCTACCAGGTTCCTCTGTCCATGGGATTTCCCAGGCAAAAGTACTGGAGTGGGGTGTAATCGCCTTCTCTGTTGAATGCTCTAGTCTCTCTTTTCTTTTTTATCAGCAACCTTATCTTATTGGAACTTCAGTTCAGTCGCTCATTCCTGTCCGACTCTGCAACCCCATGAATCGCAGAACGCCATGCCTCCCTGTGCATCACCAACTCCCGGAGTTCACTCAGACTCACGGCCATCGAGTCAGTGATGCCATCCAGCCATCTCATCCTCTGTCTCCCTTTCTCCTCCTGCCCCCAATCCCTCCCAGCATCAGAGTCTTCCCCAATGAGTCAACTCTCCGCATGAGGTGGCCAAAGTACTGGAGCTTCAACTTTAGCATCATTCCTTCCAAAGAAATCCCAGGGTTGATCTCTTTCAGAATGGACTAGTTGGATCTCCTTGCAGTCCAAGGGACTCTCAAGAATCGTCTCCAACACCACAGTTCAAAAGCATCAATTCTATGGCGCTCAGCCTTCTTCACAGTCCAACTCTCACATCCATACATGACCACAGGAAAAATCATAGCCTTGACTAGACGGACCTTAGTCGGCAAAGTAATATCTCTGCTTTTGAATATGCTATCTAGGTTGGTCATAACTTTTCTTCCAAGGAGTAAGCGCCTTTTAATTCCATGGCTGCAGGCACCATCTGCAGTGATTTACAGCGTTGAGATGTTCTTTTGATGAATTTGTGCGGGAGAAAGTGGTCTCTCCGTCCTATTCCTCCGCCATCTTAGGCCAGTAGTTCAGTTTTATTCTTGCATATCTGATTGACATTTTTAGCTTAACATATTTAAAATGGAACTTTTGATTTTCCTTCCCATGCTGTTTCTCTACCAGTCTTCCCCAATAAATGACAGAACCATATCACCACTGCTAAATCCAAAAATGTGGGCATTAATCTTTTCCCATTTGAAAAATATTTAATCCCCAGAAACTGACTCATCACATTGTATATCAACTATACTTCAGTAAAATAAATTTTAATAAATAAATTAATTGGCCATGCTCTGCAGCTTGCGGGATCTTAATTCTCCAACCAGGGACTGATCCTGGGTCATGGCAGTGAAAGCACTGAGTCCTAGCCACTGGATTGCCAGGGAGTTCCTCAATAAAATAATTTTTTAAAAAATTTCTAAAGTACCTAATCCTTAGTAAGTCCCATAGACTCTGTTTTCAAAATATATCTCAACCATAGCCACTTTACAATATTGTTATTGCATGGCCTGATCCATGCTGTTAGCATATCTTGCCTGGACCAATGTAATAGCTTCATTATTGTTTTTTCAGCTTTTTTGGGGGGGGGGATTCTTCCTATGCATTCTCCATAGAGGAGCCACAATGTTCTTTTAAAAACATAAATTATATCACTCTCCTGGTAAAGTATACTTTTTTATTGCACTTTGAATAAAATTCAATCTACTCACCGAGGTGTAAAAGGTATTGTATTATTTACCCTATATTCATTTCTACAACCTCATCTTCAACCTTTCATACCTTCACTTTCTAAGCTGCAATCATAAACCTTTTAATTCTTCTAAAATGCTCAAGCTCTTTACATCTTTATCTGACAGATGCTGTTTAGCTGCCTGGAATGCTTTACCCTCAGTTCTTCACATGGGTAATTTTTTCATCCTACAAGTCTCAGCTTAAATGTTACTTTCTTAACAGATGTTTGTGTTTTTAAAATAGCTCCCATCCCAGCATTTTCTATCACAACACGATAAAGAACGGTGTTTCTTTGATCATTAGATATCCAATGTCTGATATGTAAAATGTAAAGTCACTCAGTCGTGTCCGACTCTTTGTGACCCCATGGACTGCAGCCCACCAGGCTCCTCAGTCCATGAGATTCTCCAAGCAAGAATACTGGAGTGGTTTGCCATTTCCTTCTCCAGGTGATCATCCCGACCCAGGGATCAAACCCGGGTCTCCGGCATTGGAGGCAGACACTTTAACCTCTGAGCCACCAGAGAAGTCAATGTCTGATATAATAAGCATCAAATAAATGTTTGTGATATGACTGACCTACTCAAAGTATATGTTTAATCATATCATATGTGGTTTGAGAAGGAAGATTTATTGGAAAATCTTTGGATCAGGAATGGTAAAGTGATAATAGTGATCAAGTGGTAAGACCAAACTGTTATCAGTAATCATCAAAGTAAAATAATGAAAGATAAAAAATGGTAAAAGTAACTTTCCTGTGTTTGTATTGCATATTTTTGTTTGTTTGCATGTTAACTCTTGCAAGGTAACACAGATCGATTTCAGAATAACTTGCATATATTTGACAAAAAGATTCAGAACTTCAAGGCTTCCTGGATGATTGTGAAGTTACGATTAATTGTCTATTACAGTGTTTTTTTCAAACCATGGGTCACAAATCATTAGTGAGTTGTGAAGTTAATTGAGTGGGTTATATCCAGCATTAAAAGAAAAGGAAATAGGATAAAGGATGTCAGAATATATTGGAAATAATGAGTAAGGCTTAAGACATGACAAATATAAGTCAAGAATAAGTCCCAAAGCTTGTGAAGAAAGGCTCTGCCTTTAGTAACATGGGTACTCTCATGGAGGGTCAAGAATAAATTCATTAGGTTATATGCTAGGATAAGGTCAGCTCTCCCCAGGTGTCCTTGTTTCATATGCAGGGTTAAAAGTGATTACTAGATATCTACTCCACGTTTCTTTCCAATACTTTCACTTTGACATTATTATTTGCTTTGATTCAACCAGAACCAGTTTCATTATGCCTTTTATACTGTTTATGCCAGTCACCACAAGGAGTCTCAGATTCCCAAATTATTCCTCACTTAAATCTCCATAGCCTCTGTACAGCCCATATCTGTCTCTTTTCATTTTTCTCTCCACTGCTTGAAATTTTTTTCCTGAGCCCTATGGAACTAATTTCATCATTAGCAAAATTCCTTCTATTGCCAACCTCTTGCCTACACATTCTCTTCACTGTCTACCTCGGATTGAAATCTGCCTTCCTGAGGATATTTTTTCTTTGGAGCATTCTCAGTTTTAATTGCTTTTCTCTGAAAAAGATGGAAATACCAGACCACTTGATCTGCCTCTTGAGAAACCTGTATGCAGGTCAGGAAGCAACAGTTCGAACTGGACATGGAACAACAGACTGGTTCCAGATAGGAAAAGGAGTACATCAAGGCTGTATATTGTCACCCTGCTTATTTAACTTATATGCAGAGTATATCATGCAGAGAAGGCGATGGCACCCCACTCCAGTACTCTTTCCTGGAAAATCCCATGGACAGAGGAGCCTGGTAGGCTGCAGTCCATTGAGTCTGGAAGAATCGGACACTACTGAGCGAGTTCACTTTGACTTTTTATTTTCATGCATTGGAGAAGGAAATGGCAACCCACTGCAGTGTTCTTGCCAGGAGAATCTCAGGGAAGGGGGAGCCTGGTGGGCTGCCGTCTATGGGGTCACACAGAGTCGGACACGACTGAAGTGACTTAGCAGTGTTCAGTTCAGTTCAGTCGCTCAGTCGTGTCCGACTCTCTGCGACCCCATGAATCGCAGTACGCTAGGCCTCTCTGTCCATCACCATCTCCCGGAGTTCACTCAGACTCACGTACATTGAGTCCGTGATGCTATCCAGACATCTCATCCTCGGTCGTCCCCTTCTCCTCCTGCCCCCAATCCCTCCCAGCATCAGGGTCTTTTCCAATGAGTCAACTCTTCACATGAGGTGGCCCAATACTGGAGCTTCAGCTTTAGCATCATTCCTTCCAAAGAAATCACAGGGTTGATCTCCTTCAGAACGGACTGGTTGGATCTCCTTGCAGTCCAAGGGACTCTCAAGAGTCTTCTCCAACACCACAGTTCAAAAGCATGAATTCTTTGGCACTCAGCCTTCTTCACAGTCCAACTCTCACATCCATACATGACCACAGGAAAAACCATAGCCTTGACTAGACGGACCTTAGTGGGCAAAGTAATGTCTCTGCTTTTGAGTATACGATCTAGGTTGGTCATAACTTTTCTTCCAAGGAGTAAGCATCTTTTAATTTCATGGCTGCAGTCACCATCTGCAGTGATTTTGGAGCCCAATAAAATGAAGTCTGACACTTTCTACTGTTTCCCCATCTATTTCCCATGAAGTGATGGGACCAGATGCCATGATGTTTGTTTTCTGAATGTTGAGCTTTAAGCCAACTTTTTCACTCTCCTCTTTCACTTTCATCAAGAGGCTTTTTAGCTCCTCTTCACTTAGCAGTGTACATCATGAGAAATGCTGGGCTGGAGAAAGCACAAGCTAGAAACAAGATTGCTGGGAGAAATATCGATAACCTCAGATATGCAGATGACAGCACCCTTATAGCAGAAAGTGAAGAAGAACTAAAGAGCTTCTTGATGAAAGTGAAAGAAGAGAGTGAAAAAGTTGGCTTAAAGCTCAACATNTGGAGAAAGCACAAGCTAGAAACAAGATTGCTGGGAGAAATATCGATAACCTCAGATATGCAGATGACAGCACCCTTATAGCAGAAAGTGAAGAAGAACTAAAGAGCTTCTTGATGAAAGTGAAAGAAGAGAGTGAAAAAGTTGGCTTAAAGCTCAACATTCAGAAAACGAACATCATGGCATCTGGTCGCATCACTTCATAGCAAATAGATGGGGAAACGGTGGAAACAGTGTCAGACTTTATTTTTTTGGGCTCCAAAATCACTGCGGATGGTGACTGCAGCCATGAAATTAAAAGATGCTTACTCCTTGGAAGGAAAGTTATGACCAAGTTAGACAGCATATTATTAAAAAGCAGAGACATCACTTTGTCAACAAAGGTCCATCTAGTCAAGGCTATGGTTTTTCCAGTGGTCATGTATGGATGTGAGAGTTGAACTATAAAGAAAGCGGAGCACTGAAGAATTGATGCTTTTGAACTGTGGTGTTGGAGAAGACTCTTGAGAGTCCCTTGGACTGCAAGGAGATCCAACCAGTCCATTCTAAAGGAGATCAGTCCTGGGTGTCATTGGAAGGACTCATGTTGAAGCTTAAACTCCAGTACTTGGCCACCTGATGCAAAGAGCTGACTCATTTGAGAAGACCCTGATGCTGGGAAAGATTGAGAGCAGGAGGAGAAGGGGATGACAGAGGATGAGATGGTTGAATAGCATCACCAACTCAATGGACATGGGTTTGGGTGGACTCTGGGAGTTGGTGATGGAAAGGGAGGCCTGGCGTCCTGTGGTTCATAGGGTTGCAAATAATTGGACATGACTGAGCGACTGAACTGAACTGAAGTTACCATTATACTACTGGACTAACTGTTAAAATATGTGTCCTCATTGTTCCTCATTTCCATTTCCAGTCATTCCTCTCTGAAGAACCTTCAGCATTGACTTTCATGTTAAAATTTTTTTTTAATCATCCATGCGGTACAGTGGTAAAAAATCTGCCTGCCAGTATAGGAGACGTGAGTCATGAGTTGATCACTGGGATGAAAAGATCTCCTGGAGGAGGAAAGGGCAACCCACTCCAGGGTTCTTGCCTCGGAGATCTCATGGACTGTGGAGCCTGGCAGGCTACTGTCTATTGGGTCCCCAAAGTTAGACATTACTGAACACACACACACACACACACACACACACACATGATGATTATCTGGAGGAAGAGTTAAGTAACCTAGGTAACACTTAGTAGAGACCTCATCCAGGTCTTTTCATTTCTTAGGCTATAGCTCCCCATTTATAAAATCTTTGGTTTAAGATATTCTCTATCATCTTTTCTAGGTCTAATGATCTCTGAAAACATAACTTGCTAATTTTTGTTATAATGGTCCTGAATGAAGTAGATATTAGTTACAAGATTATGCTTCTTCAATGAAGTAATTAATAATCTTAAACTGTGTATATATAACTGTGTATATTTGTATCTCTTTGTGAGCTAAAGAATTTGTATTTTAATACTCAGATTTATGCTAACTTATACATGAGAGAAACAAATTTATTTGGATTTAATAGTTCTATATTATCCTATTTAGGAAATTGTCAAAAGATAAAAAAAGTCAAGCTGCAATGGCAATAATTTTCTAAGAATTATAGGAAAAGATTAATAATGCACAATCAATAGTTATTTTTTGTTTTTTTCTTTTTCTGTTTCAGACGGTCTTAAAATCACTACACTTGCCAAAAAACAACAGTCTTTATGTCCTTACACCAGATTTGCCGCCACCTTCATCATCTAGTCATGCTGGGTAAGGTGTTTACTTTTCCTGCAAATAGGAAATGAAAAGTGTGATTGTTAAATTTCTTTAAGCTGTATATAAATATTAAAATTAAATCAAAGCTTGTTGAAGTTTTAGCTTACTAACAACTATTAAGTATATAAAGTTTCAAACTATTTGGTTTGGAGTGTTATTTGTTTTATTTTAGTGATGGAATCTTTTTACAAAGAAAAGCTAGCAAAACTTTTTTATATAATAAAATAGTCATAAATGATACTTCTCTGTTTGAAGGGAAGAATGGGAGTTGGAGGGAAGAGAATGAGTAACTGGAACTCTAGTTTCTCCTATGGCTGAAGCAGTATATCTTTGAGGAAATTTCTTGTGCTCTGGAGAATACAGCTGAAATACATTGATAGAAAATTTTTAATATTTTCTTTCTCTTTGGAAAAGAGAGTGTCATTCTTTTTTCAGATTTTACGGTGAAACTCAGTATATTTATAGAATGATCAAATGATTTCAGTATTTAATTATATATTATTATTGCCTCATGAAGCAACCAGATCTAAAGTGAATCATTAAGCTAGTGATAGAGTCATAATTTTCCTTAGCACAGTATCCTTCTGGAACTGTGTTTAAGTTGTTCTCAGGTTTTCACAATTTTTTTCCCATTTTTTTAAAAATTTAATACAACTTGGTGTCTCTAAACTTCAAATATTGTCAAATTTTTCCCCACCACTATCTTTATTATTAGTGTAGTAAAGGGAAAAACGTCCTGTTTTCTTTACTACCCATGGAACGGCCAACAAATGTGTCCCCTACCCGCCAAGTCTTCAACACCTGCTGGATATTCTTCAGTTTAACAAAATTCTGTTACTGCCTACCTGGAGATAGCATTAGATCCCACAAGTTCAGGACTCAGCTCCATAAGACTGCCCCGTATCAGACCCAGTTGCAGGTATAGGTTGTCACCTGTGCTTCTGACCAACTGGCTGTGGGTTGGAGGTTCCCACCACTCCCTTCTGTGTTCAATAATTTGTGAGAGAATAGCTCATAGAACTCAGAAATGCTCTATGTACTATTAACAATTTATTGTAAAACATATTTTAAATGAACAGCCAGATGAAGAGATACATACAATGAGATCTGGAAGGGTCTCGAGCAGAGGAGTGCTTGTAATGTTTAAGGTGTGCCCCCATGCCAGCACACGGATGCTTTCTTTTTTACCAACCTGAAAGGTCTCCAGAGCTCTTTAACTAATTTTTTTAATGGAAATTCACCACATAGGCATGATTGATTGAATCATTGGCTATTAGTAATTAGCCCAACCTCCAGCTCCTCTCTTCTACACAGAGTAGGGTGGGAGAGAGAGGTGGTTAAGCATTCTAACCCTCTAATCATGAGGTTGGTTCTCCTGACAACCAGGTAGAAGCTCCTTAGTATCACTCTTATTGCTTAAAAAATTGCAAAGATTTTAGGAGCTCTGTGTGGAGAAGAAAACCAAATGCGTATTTCTAATAGCTCATACCATCACAGGTAGATAGTATCAAAAAGAAAAGTAAATTTCACTTTACCAAAGTAGAAATCACTGAACTGAAGAAAGTTAAATCTGATATAATTGTATCTGATAGTCTGTTAATGGTTTGTTTTAGGCTAAGAATTTAAAGATTTCTTGGGTTGTTCTGTATCTTATGTTCAGATCATATATTAATGGGAATTTGTATTTGCTTACTATGAGAAACAGTACTTATAGTCCTTGTGCTTATAGTAATGTTGATTTAAATGTCAGATGAGATTATAGATATAGGTTCTGTATCTACTCAGGTACAACATTATTTTTAGGTTAGTTAAGAATGTCATCCAGTATGTAATCCACATAATTAAATGTAGATAAGAGACATCATTGGTTATAGTCTGTTGCTTTCCAGTGGTATGATTAAATGGATTTTTCAAAAATGTCTTCCTGGGCTAATGGAAATGATCATTGCCATGTGTCTCAGTCCCTAGGCAGGCAGGGGCCTACAGTGTTTCTTGAAATGCAGTGTTTATTGGAGAATGACTACTTTATATAATACTAAACTAGTCTTCCCTGGTAGCTCAGCTGGTAAAAAAAATCCGCCTGCAGCGCAGGAGACCCCTGTGCAATTCCTGGGTGAGGAAGATCTGCTGGAGAAAGGATAGGCTACCCACTCCAGTATTCTTGGGCTTCCCTTGTGGCTCAGCTGGTAAAGAATCTGCCTGCAATGCAGGAGACCTGGGTTCAACCCGTGGGTTTGAAAGATCCTCTGGTGAAGGGAAAAGCAACCCACTCCAGTATTCTGGCCTGGGGAATTCCATGGACTGTATAGTCCATGGGGTCACAAAGAGTCTGACAGGACTGAGTGACTTTCACTTTCATCTTTCAAAGTAGTCTTCCTTAGTTGGCTGTATGGATTTTTAGCAAGTTATATGGTCCTTTTTCCTATGTTGGAATGATAAGAAAGACATAAAAATTCAAAGTCAAATAAAAAATACAAAAACCACAGTGTTATCTGGCTAGTGAGAGGAGGAGCATAGAGGCTCCTGCTGATGAAGTTTATTAACGCACATAAAAGTTACAGTGTACTTCTTTTAGATATGTTAATCCAAGATATCTTGCTATTGCTATTGCTAAGTCACTTGAGTCGTGTCCAACTCTGTGCGACCCCATAGACAGCAGCCCACCAGGCTCCCCTGTCCCTGGGATTCTCCAGGCAACAACACTGGAGTGGGTTGCCATTTCCTTCTCCATTGCATGAAAGCGAAGGTGAAAGCGAAGTTGCTCAGTCATGTCCGACTTAGCGACCCCATGGACTGCAGCCCACCAGGTTCTTCCATCCATGGGATTTTCCAGGCAAGAATACTGGAGTGGGATCTAGAGATTATTTTTCTTTTTTTAATCTATAAAATATATCTAAATTCTCATTTCATGAGAGACAATTAAAAACAAAATCCATACAGAATTTTAAAAGCTAATGGTAACAATTATTTTTAACTTGTGATTTTCACTTGTGTTTTATCAAATGAAAATAATTTTATATCATAACTATATAATGGAACCCAAAAGTAGTTTAATATTGAGTTATATAGCATATCATATTATCAAATATGGGAGACAGTATTACTGTGCGCTAACCTACATAATAAATCAAGTTGATTTGCTTTTGCAAAATTTTGTTATAATTGGTGGATTCATACAAGCCTTATTTATAATTTGTAACCCAGTTTATAATCTAAAAAGGAGAAAATATCATTCTGATTGTTATATTTGAGAATTGGCAAATAAATAGAAAAACTTCGAAACTGATAGAGGAAAATAGCAAAGTTTATGTACATACCACCCCATCCTTCTCCTCAGATTTGGGTTTTTTTTTTAAGGTATATTTGATTTAGGTGGTTGGTTTGATATTAAATTGATTTTATTCTTTTATTTCTCTGACACGAGTCAGTGGTGTGGAAAGACTGAGGGAAACTGGGTAATAAACTGCCTGTTAATTGCAGTGCAGAACTATGACGAGGTCTTGCTGCTGGATTCCACCTTTGCAATTTCAGTGCAGTGGCAAATGTCATGTTCTTTCTTTAGAGTATCAGTCCTCTCTCAATGAACTGGAGAATACTAGTGTTATGGTGTCATTCCTAAACAAAGTTTATTATAACCAAATCAGGAAAGTAATGCGATTATAATCTATCCATGCAAAAAAGGTAAGATCTAGAGAGAAAAGTCCCAGATTATAATCCCTGTTTATCTAGGGTCTTAGATTCTCCTTATATAAAATAGTAAGCATTGATTTTAGTTGCCAGGGTGATTATAAAAATTCATTAAACAGAAGAGATACATTTACATGCAGAAGCACAAATTGTAAAGCATAATTATTAAAACATGGATGCTAGTAAATACCAGTAGTAATCTTTTTCATTCAACTCTCACTTCATTTTTATAGCACCTCTGTAAGAACACAAGGCTGATATTGATATCTATATTATAAATTAGGAAATTGAGGTGTTTTTTAAAGAGAGTTTGCAGCTGGTTTAAGGTAAACAGTGAATAATACTTCTGCCACTGATATCTTCATCTCACTGTCCATCTAGCTTCTGGCTTCTTGACAAATATATAAAGCTTTATTCCAAAGATGACTCCTTTTTTGGAAGCTGTTTTCTATAATGACATTTAAAAAAAAATCTTGTAATTTGTCATAGTCCTTGAAGTTCACTTATACGCATTTCAGTTACTGTAGTTTTCAAGAATATTGATGAAATTTTAGTGTGTGAATGACCTTTTTAGTTACTGTACACTATTCATCATCTAGTAAAATATAGATGTAAAATAACATGCTCTTAAATTGCTTACTGACAAACAGTTTTATTCTCAAGGTTTGGTGAGATATATATGTTAAACCATGCCTTATGAAAATTTTTTTAACTAGATTTTACTGCCACTAGGGGGTGCCTGTTAATTGAATCTTATTTTCTATTTCAGTATTTTTTAAAAAGCTAAGAGCAGCAGAATTACCATATAAGTGTCTATAACCTTATATTTATAATTATTTTAAAGTAATTTATGTTTTTGTTTTTCAGAAAATAGAATTTCAGGCTTTTTGAGAATTTAAAAGCAATTCTTTAATCATAATCTTTTTAACAATTGAAAAGTGTTTTTAATCTTTTTAAAATAGATCAGATTTCACTTATTAATTCAAAGGTGATGCAGTTACACCTATGGCACAACTTCAGATTGTACTGTCTATCACAATAAAATTAAGAGGGGAGCTGTCAACTATACCTGTTTCATATCATAGGAAAGGGTCAATATGTCAAATCTATCAAAGATTAACTACTAGATGAAACATGCTCTGTCCTCTAGGCACTTACAACCTAGTCATTGACATATTGTGACTTAAAAAAAAAAAATTAATCTCTTTAAAGAAAATTTCCAACACTCTTCTGGTGTTCTATCTGCCACTCAGATTGTTTCATCCTGTAAGCACCTCTTTTCTTCATCTGCTGTAAAGTTGGTGTCCCTTAGAGTTCTGTTTTCAGCAGCCCCTCTTACTGTACATTTTCCCTGACAACTCCTCTCAGTGCTTCATTTTCCAAATATGTATAAATGACAAATCTCTATAACCACCTGTTTCCTAGTTGCCAGTTGAGCTTTCACTGATATGTGTGTCCCATTTGTAATTCAGTCATATGTCTCTAGATTGAGACAATCCTGAGAAATCTGTACTACTACCTGTATGTTTTGTCTCAAATATACAGTGGTAATGGTACAAAATACTGCAGTGTATTCCAAGTAGGATAATTAAGAATCACTACCAAAGAATCACTGTCATGCTGATCCATTCTTTGGCCATTTTGCGTAAAATTAAAGGTGAAGTAGTAATAAAAAGGTGTCTCTAAGGTCCTCCATACATTTAGGTACTACAGATAATTTACGGGTAAAAGTGAAATTATAATAACAACCACTAGTAATTTAGAAGTGAGCACAAATAAGAGTTTGAGATTCTTTGTATTGCCTTTCTTTGGGATTGGAATGAAAACTGACCTTTTCCAGTCCTGTGGCCACTGCTGCGTTTTCCAAATTTGCTGACAGATTGAGTGCAACACTTTGATAGCATCATCTTTTAGGATTTGAAATAGCTCCACTAGAATTCCATCACCTCCACTAGCTTTGTTCATAGTGATGCTTCCTAAGGCCCAATTGACTTCACATTCTAGAATGTCTGGCTCTAGGTGAGTGACCACACCATTGTGATTATCTGGGATGTGAAGATATTTTTTGTACAGTTCCTCTGTGTATTCTTGCCACTTCTTCTTAATATCTTCTGCTTCTGTTAGGTCCATACCATTTCTGTCCTTTATCAAGCCCATCTTTGCATGGAATGTTCCCTTGGTATCTCTAATTTTCTTGAAGAGATCTCTAGTCTTTCCTATTCACATCAGTCTTTACAGTGAACACCAGGACTGATCTCCTTTAGGATGGACAGGTTGGATCTCCTTGCAGTCCAAGGGACTCTCAAGAGTCTTCTCCAGCACCACAGTTTAAAAGCATCAATTCTTTGGTGCTCAGCTTTCTTTATAGTCCAACTCTCACATCCATACATGACTATTGGAAAAGCCATAGCTTTGAATAGACAGACCTTTGTTGTCAAAGTAATGAATGTCTCTGCTTTTTAATATGCTGTCTAGATTGATCATAACTTTTCTTCCAAGGAGTAAGTGTCTTTTAATTTCATGGCTGCAATCACTATCTGCAGTGATTTTGGAGCCCGCCAAAATAAAGTCAGCCACTGTTTCCCTGTCTATTTGCCATGAAGTGATAGGACCAGATGCCATGATCTTCGTTTTCTGAATGTTGAGCTTTAAGCCAACTTTTTCACTCTCCTCTTTCACTTTCATCAAGAGGCTCTTTAGTTATTCTTCCCTTTCTGCCAAAGGTGGTGTCATCTGCATATCTGAGGTTATTTATATTTCTCCCAGCAGTCTTCATTCTTGGGAAGAAGCTTGTGCTTCATGCAGCCCAGGTTTCTCATGATGTACTCTGCATAGAAGTTAAATAAGCAGGGTGACAATATACAGCCTTGACGTACTCCTTTTCCTATTAGGAACCAGTCTGTTGTTCCATGTCCAGTTCTAACTGTTGCTTCCTGACCTGCATACAGGTTTTTCAAGAGGCAGGTCAGGTGGCCTGGTATTCCCATCTCTTTCAGAATTTTCCACAGTTTATTGTGATCCACACAGTCAAAGGCTTTGGCATAGTCAATAAAGCAGAAATAGATGTTTTTCTGGAACTCTCTTGCTTTTTCGATGATCCAGCAAATGTTGGCAATTTGATCTCTGCTTCCTCTGCCATTTCTAAAACGAAGTTTAACATCTGGAGGTTCATAGTTCACGTATTGCTGAAGCCTAGCTTGGAGAATTTTGGGCATTACTTTACTAGCGTGTGAGGCGAGTGCAATTACTTTGGCCACCTGATGCGAAGAGCTGACTCATTTGAGAAGACCCTGATTCAAGGAAAGATTGAGGGCCGGAGGAGAAAGGGATAACAGAGGATGAGATGGTTGGATGGCATCACCGACTCAATGAACATGAGTTTGGGTGATCTCTGGGAGTTAGTGATGGACAGGGAGGCCTGGCGTGCTGCGGTTCATGGGGTCGCAAAGAGTTGGACACGACTGAGCAACTGAACTGAACACAGATAAAAATGCTATATATTGAAACTTTGAATACAGCAAAAGTGATACTTAGAGGGAAATTTGTAATATTAAGTCCACTAATTAGAAGACAATAGAGATAGAAAATAATTGCCTTTGATGTTCTACTTAAGGAATTACAGAAATAGCAGTAGAGTAAGTCTGAAGAAAATAGATGGAAAGAAACATTTAAAAGCAGTAATTAATGCTTTTAATGGCAACACACTCCAGTATTCTTGCCTGGAAAATTCCATGGACAGAGGAGCCTGGTGAGCTATGGTCCATGGGATCACAGAGAGTCAAATATGAGTGAGCATGTGTGCAATTAATGATATAAGTAATCAACAAATAATACTACTTGAGAAATCTAGCCAAGAAAGTGTGAGAAAAAGCACAAAAATATTAGGTTGAAAAAGAGGACTTAACTACAGATTCAGAGCAGAAGTTTTGATAAGTATAATAATTATTAAATAAGTTAATGCTAAACATAAGAAATTAATAAATTCTTCTAAGATAAAAGTGTACATGAATAATAATAAAATAAACTTGTCTTTGTGGCAGTAAAATCTGAAGTTTAGTTGAAGTGGAGAATTTTGTATAAACTATCAGGTACTAAAATGAATATAAGACTTAGATAACCTGAAAAAGTAATAGGACCATTACAGAAATTGAACTTGCAGTATAAAATTTTGCATGCTATATTCTTCCCCTAGCCCAGAGGATTTCCATGAAGAAATCTTACCACAAACTTCCCAGTGGGACTGCTACATATCTTATTTTATAATGTTTGTGTAATCTTGTTATGAAAACTGGAAAAAAAATAATGTAAGAAAAAATTGTGTGTATTTCTTACTTATAATCATAGATAATAAAAATGAGTAGGTAAATTTTCTTTCACTTTTTTTCAGTCTTAACATTTAATGACCTCTTCTTTCCCCTGTCCTTATTCCACTACCTGCAAATGGCAGCTCTCCCCGTATTAAAATGCTCTAAGATATACATAAATCAAAACCATAGCTTGATTGTGTCCTTCCCCTGCTCACATCCCTCCATTAGCTTTCCATTACTCTTAGACAAAAATTCAGATTCCTTACCAAAGTATAGTAAAGACTTACATAATCTTGCTCTTGACTTTTTTTATTTCATCTTTTATCATTTTCATCTCTAGCTTATATCTTGCCAGCCACTCTGGCCTCCCTGTTCTTTAAACATTCTAAGTGTGCTTCATCAACTTCAGGACACCTGCACTATGCTGTTCCCCTACCTGGAATATTCTCTCGTCAGTGATCAACTTGACTCACTCCTTTACTTTATTCAGTCCTTTACTCAAATGTTACATTCTCAGATAGATTTTTCTTAATTCCCGTGGCTAAAAAGTCCCTCTGTTATAGTCTTTCCCTTTATCTTAACATTATTACAAAATGCATTATATTAGTAATATATTCATATTTGTTGTCTGTATTCCTTATCATAATGTAAAGCTACAACAAATTATGGACCTTTTTTGTTTACTCGTGTATCCTCAATAGCTGAAAGAGTGCCTGAAACATTATAAGTACTTAGAAATATTAATGGAATGAATACTGTGAAGTAATACATCCCTGAGAATGTTTGCCTCCTAAGAGAGACCAAAGCTAATGAGTAAAGTTCTAGTGTGGAATATCAAGCATCATACAGAACAGATATAAGATATTTGGGGAGCTGAAGATCTTACAAATGTTCCATAAGTGTAATAAACTAGGCAGTCTCCACTCCTGAGTTTAGCATTTTTTTCCAGTGTTCCTTTTGACTTTTTTTTTTTTTTTTTAATTTACTGAAGTATGGGATAATGGAAGGAGCTCTGGCTTTACAGTCAGACACTGTTTATCCTGTGTTTGTCCCACTGGTTTTATGGCCTCTGGCAGCACCTTTCTTCTATGAATCTTAGTTTCCCCAGTATTATTTCATAAATGGCTGTCCTCTCTCTCTAGCCTGATCCCAAGCTGTGAAAACAAGAGCATTCTTACTGAGCATCTTCCTCAGCTCATCTATGGCTATCTATGTAGAAGCTCATAATAAACATTTGTTGTTAATGAATATGAAAAGTTTCATGACAAATTGAGGGATTTAGTTTTCATCCATACACATATAGTCTCTCCATTGGCTGTTTTGCTAATTTTGTTTTTCAGATATATGGAGAGTCCATCTCATTTTATTCTTATAGGATATCAATTATTCATTCATTTGCCAGATATAGATTGAGTATCATCTTACAGTGTGTTAGTTCCTTGTTCTAGGTATTAGAGATACAATGAGAAACCAGATGACAGGGTACCTGCTTTCATGGAATTTATAATATAATATGTGTAGACAAGGGGGTACAGTGCAAGGACAGGCACCAAACTGTGAATCAAACAAAAGAGGCGTCAGATGATAATAGTGCTTTGCAGAAAACTGAAATAGAATGACATGATAAGAAGTTACTGGGTAACTCCTGTAAGTTGTATGGTGAGGAAAGCCCTCTCAGAAGGTGTACTATTTCAGCTGAGACATGAATGATTAAACACTATTAAAGTGAAGAGCAGAATGAATAGTATTCTAAGCAAGGGAAATAACTAGTAGCAATAACTAGTGACTGAATAGGTGCTTTGGTAATACAATCTTTTCAGCTTGCTTTAGTCTTATCCTAATAAGTAATAAAAATGTGCAGCTCCATTATAATTACATAGATTGTCTCAATTTTTTGTGGCAGGGTAATAGAAAATAAGGTATCTCTCATATATAATTGTCCCTTTTTATAAGTAGTAATTGAGTCTTGCTATTGAACTTTGACCTTTATATACTGGGAGGATGGTTCCCATTAATATTTCGATGGGTTCTGTGAAGGTGGTGTTGAACTCTGGTCATACAGTCTAGCATATGGTCCTCTTTGTGGCCTATTTTGGCTTTGAGTTATCTGCTATTTGTGCAAGCTTGAGTAAATTCAGGGTACTAGTTAAGACTCTTGTGATAGTTAAGTAAACCACTGGTATTAAAATATGTGGCCTTTCTTTGTTCTTGGAAAACCATTCATGGGAAATCAGGTAACAATAGCCTTGAATTAATCTAGAGTAGGGTATTATATTTTACAGTGGATACTGTGGAAGGAAATTGAGTAGTAGTGAGTCAAGATATCTGGGTTGCAGCCCCATCTGAGTTTTAGTCCCAGCCCTCCCACAGAATCACTGTTTGATAGGGCAGGTAACTCTTCTGCTCTGGGCCTCAGATGCTACCAGAAAATAAAGAGGCTCTATGATTGGGGAAAAGAAACTGCTTTAGTAACCAGACAAGCACCAAGTAGATCCATGTGGCTTTGACTTGAGTTCTTCGTGAGGTCTTTTACCTTTCACTCCAGACCTAAATCTTAGGACTCACGTTTCTGGTGGCTCAGGTGGTAAAGATCTGCCTGCAATGCAGGAGACCCAGATTCGATCTCTGGGTCAGGAAGATCCCCCGGAGAAGGGAATGGCTCCCCATTCCAATATTCTTACCTGGAGAATTCCATGGATAGAGGAGCCTGTCACACTGTAGTTCTTGGAGTCACAAAGAGACACAAATGAGCAACTAACACTTTTACTTTTTCACATGCTCAAATGACCTCCAGAAAGAGTTATGACTGGGTTTTCAGAGCCTTAAGGACTGATGCAGTCAGCCTGCCTCACCAACGTCACAGCAGCATACGTAGCTTAGAGACCTCATGGCAAACCTTGTTCAGGACTCTCTACCACAGAGGATAAAAAAAGTGGAAGGTAATTTAGTGCACTAGGGCATAGGAAACAGGGGACAAAGCTGCTCCTCTCATCCTCGCCTTCTGTGAAATCTAACCTAGTACACGTTGACTTTGTGAATACTTGTAATAGTCTTCTCTCTTTTTCTGGATGAAGAAAGTTTAGAATCTGGAAAAAATGTCACAAGTGTTCTTATTAGAAGCCTTCCTTTGTGAAGAAAAGCAGCATGGGCAGAAACAGTACTTACCTGTGAGCAGAGGCAGAAGTTTGAAGGAAAGCAAATGAAACATTGTTCTTATGATCCTTGAGGTCTCTTCTAATGTGCTGTGGATACATCCTACATCCTTGAAGCGTGGTACAAAAACGGGGAAAATGGAAGTATTCCTCTTCTGCCCCTGGTTCTTATTATACCACTCAGTTCAATTCAGTTGCTCAGTCGTGTCCGACTCTTTGCG
>SJXQ01005294.1:0-51438 GCA_006408695.1 Aepyceros melampus | reverse complement strand
TTTTCTAAAACCAGCTTGAACATCAGGAAGTTCACGGTTCATGTATTGCTGAAGTCTGGCTTGCAGAATTTTGAGCATTACTTTACTAGCATGTGAGATGAGTGCAATTGTGTGGTAGTTTGAGCATTCTTTGGCATTACCTTTCTTTGGAATTGGAATGAAAACTGACCTTTTCCAGTGCTGTGGCCAGTGCTGAGTTTTCCAAATTTGCTGGCATATTGAGTGCAGCACTTTCACAGCATCATCTTTCAGGATTTGAAACAGCTCAACTGGAATTCCATCACCTCCAGTAGGTTTGTTTGTAGAGATGCTTTCTAAGGCCCACTTGACTTCAGATTCCAAGATGTCTGGCTCTAGATTAGTCATCACATCATCATGATTATCTGGGTCGTGAAGATCTTTTTTGTACAGTTCTTCTGTGTATTCTTGCCACCTCTTCTTAATATCTTCTGCTTCTGTTAGGTCCAGACCATTTCTGTCCTTTATCGAGCCCATCTTTGCATGAAATGTCCCCTTGGTATCTCTAATTTTCTTGAAGAGATCTCTCATCTTTCCCCTTCTGTTCTTTTCCTCTATTTCTTTGCATTGATCGCTGAAGAAGGCTTTCTTATCTCTTCTTGGAACTACTTGGGGTCCACTTATTAGAAGAACATTCTAAGGATGCTTTCAGATAGCTCTCATCCTACTTCTGTTTCCCTACCACCTTACAATCTCTGCACAGATGTTAATCCTTGTAATATTTTTCACTCTTTTTGTCTATGTCCTACTATTTTAATTTTTGGTGTTCTCCTTTAATGCAGTAGTCACAGTTATGAGATCTCTGACTTAGAATAAGGTGACAACTCTAGGGTATCATCTTTGGAAGGATTTAAAGCAGTCATCTAATGTAGTCCCATTTTATGACTGGGAGAACTGAGGTAAAGAAAGATGTAACTTTACTTGCATTACAAATGCAAGTAAATGTTCTGAATGGATTGATTAATTTTTCCTTCCAAAATGCTTTAGAAAACAACTTTTTTGTTGTTTTCACAAATGATACTCATCTGTGAAAATGTTTTACTGGTGCTGTAAGCAGTACAATATTTGATAACAATTTGATGTATATCATTCTTAAAGCAACTCATCATTTCTTTGTTATAGTATAATCAGTGTTTCAAGTACATTATTGTGGTTCGTGTTTAACTTCAATTCTCATGAGCATTTTTATTACATTTTGTAAATGTGATATTAGGAAGTATTAGATTAGTAAATGTGTCTTAATAAAGGGTACTGAAAAGTGGCTTAAGATGACATTTCCCTAAAGTTATGCATTCTGGATGAAAGAAACTTGTCCCCAATTACAGCATTGATGGAGATCACAACACTTCTAATTGGATTGATGTACCAAACCTGTTTATATAGTTAACTGCCTATTGATAGGTCAGTGACTACTGAGATTAGCTTGTTAAAGTCACACTTTGAAAAAGAACTAAAGGTATTCTCTGTGGTTGATTTAATGGAAAGTTGGAAACTTGGTCACTAATTCATGAAACAAAAATCAATGTATCTGTAAGTTTTTTTTCTTCTTCATGGTTTGTCTAGATGGATAGAATTATGTTTTGACAGTTTTGCTATGAACTACTTGGTAGATCACAATATATCACTATCACCACTAATTACCACATTTTGATTAATCTTATATATTTTAGTTAGTACATTTTGCTGAATCCAATATATCTCTATATTGATAAACAGTAATTATAGACATAAGGACACCTGAACTTTGAAATCTTCCTGAAAAATGTTATTAAGAATTATGTGAAACCAAATGTTTGTTTATCTAGACATATTTAATTGTCAGCAAAGAAAGCAATTAAAAGTAGCTGCAGAGTAAGAGGCCAACCTTTGTTAAACGTGGTTTTAAAATTGTTACAGAACTTGTGGTGATGATAACATGGTGTCTTGGAGGATGTTAACAACTGTAGCAGAGTGTTAATTAAGAATGATGTAATCTGCAGCTCAGAATTATTAATATCACATGTTAGTTTAGCCGGACAGGAACAAAACCTAATTTCAGTTATGATGAGGGCTCAAGTTGTATTTGAGTAGAAAGATTAACATTTTATTTTTGTGCTGTTCCTGAGACAATTTAAAAATCCTGAATGAAATACAGTCAAAGGTAAACATCAAGTCCCTAGCTCATTTACATATGTGCCAGATTTTCAAACTGATTGCTATTTGAACCTAATCTGTCATTGCTGGCTGCATTAGCTACAACAAACATTACATTTACATATTGATTTCTTATTTTGTTTTAGTGTAAATAATCCATAATTATAGTAAATTTGGTCTTTTGTTGACAAGAGCTCATATGACTCTGTAAGTTTAGAATGGAAATTTAAATTGCCATGTGTCATGCTTTTTAATTTAAAAACTTGCTATATCTCAAAGGATAAAAAGATCATTGTAGATCATAAAATATTCCCAAAGAGACAAAGGAGAGAAAATTTTGTAGAGCTTTTTAGAAAAATATAAGTTGTAAAATATTAATTAAAAATTCAGTAACACATTCTAAGATTATTTTATTTTTAAAAGAAAATCAGTAATTGAAAAAATTAATTTTTTGGCTTCAGTATTAGGTCATATTTAAAAAATAAAATTAATGGAAATGCACCTTCTAAACCTATTTTTCATTGATATTTGTTTAAAATATTCAGTGCAAAAAAAAAGAAATAGCATACACACACGAGCAGATATGAAACAGAAGATTTTCGATCTCTTTACTGATGTTAATATTTTACTCATCTGAACTACCTATACAACATTGATTTTAGAAACTTAGTTTCACGGACAACAACCAGTATATGTCAGTGGTCACATACTCTTATTAAGTAGCATTGGAGAAAAAATCCATAGTTTCCATTTACATTGATTAAAAGTGTGTTTTTGAGGTAAAAAATACAGGACTCATTTGATTGCACAAATAGTTATTGAATTGTTGAAGTACATTTTATGGCTTATAATTTTTTATGGAGATATAATTTACATACAATAAATGCATAATTCTTAAATGCCCCCCAGTTACATAAGATTTGACAAATGCTTATTGTTTTCTACAGTGGGTTTAAATGAGTGAGATATTAATTTGGATGTGTGTATACAGGTATTTGACAAACAGCCTGTGCTGAATTGATGGTGTCTGTTTACTTGAGTGCTGTGAATACAGAACCCCTAAAAACTCATGTCAGTCACTTAGGCTGCTATAAAAAATACTGTAGACAGGGTGACCTAATCAACAGACATTTCTTTCTCACAGTTCTCGAAGCTAGAAAGTCCACGATGCTGACAGACTTGGTTCATGGTGAGAGCTTGCTTCTTGACTTGCAGTGTCCAACTCTGTGCGACCCCATAGACAGCAGCCCAGCAGGCTCCCCCGTCCCTGGGATTCTCCAGGCAAGAACACTGGAGTGGGTTGCCATTTCCTTCACCAGTGCATGAAAGTGAAAAGTGAAAGTGAAGTCGCTCAGTTGTGTCCGACTCTAGCGACCCCACGGACTGCAGCCTACCAGGCTCCTCCGTCCATGGGATTTTCCAGGCAAGAGTACTGGAGTGGGGTGCCATTGCCTTCCCCACGTTGGGTGTTAAGGTATTCAGAATGTGAGTTTGAGGGGATACACAAACATTCATTCTGTAACAGCCTTGAATCCCAAGTCTAAATGTGTTGTTCTTCCTAGTCTAGTTGTTTAATCTTGATGGATTTATACTTTATGTGTGCTTTTCACAGAACTGTTTCTGTTTTATTAGTAATAGAAAGGCTATAGTTTAGCCTGACCAAATCTTCTGTTCACTGAAGACTTAAGAGAAAATTCTTGATTCAAGGAATTTCTGGAGAAGAAATCCTTAAAATTACTGTTAATATCCTTGATGCAAAACACCGTGCCTTCTACTGTTCCACTCTATGGGCCTTCTGCTCTTTGTCAGAAAGAAGTCATTCCTCTTCTTAATCAGGAATTAATGACAGGTATATAGTGACATGATGATCAAATGATTGTTTTGCTACCATAATTCAACCATAAGTTAACCTTGAAAAATCACTGTGGCATATATATTAAAATATATCCATATACTTTCTGTATTAGTGAATCATTAAAGTACTCTCTCAATGTGAAATAAAGTCAAGACAGTAAAGGCTGTTGTATATATTTTCTTAATGTTGTTTTATCCATAGTTGACATATGGAAGCCAATAATTTATGACTTTTTATGTTCACAGGTATAAAAATATCTGTAACTTGAGATTTATTTATTGGGGCCTGTGTTAAGATTTGCTGAATGCTATTTTCTCCTTATGGTCAATCCCCCGCCCCACCCGCAAAAGAAAAAAACTAGAAAGGAATATAAAATGTATTAAACTAAGTCAATGAATTAAAATAAAGTTGTTATTCACTAGAAGGCAGATATTTTACAGATGACTTCACTGTTCCTGATAAATGCTCATAATTAAATTGGAATGGGATTCTCCCCGGGTAGAGGTGGACATTCTGCTAATGAAAGAGCATTGGAAGGGCAAGACTTATGGACAAAAATGAAAGTAGAAAAGGGATGTTCTATTGAAACTACTTCTAGAGTTTTGTTGGTATTAGATACTAATCTTAGTTATCATACTGAAAAAGTTAAGGAGGTGAATATCTATTTATTCACCTGTCTGTCTTTTTATAGTTCCCTCTCTTAGAATGTCCCTCCCTCCTTCTGCCCTTCCCCCCAACTTGAATATTAAGAAACTGGCTGGAAAATTATGAGATGGTAAATGTGCACTTTGCCAGTAACTGCTTTAAAATATTAACATGCATTGTGTTGTAGTCTTTGCAAATTCCCACCAGTTTGAAGCTTGGGGACAATGTATATGATTTTCATTATCTTTTAAATGTTAATTTCAGTTTATATTTGAGGGTAGAGTAATAACTGTTTAATAACTGTTGTCTGTCTGTAGAAACAACCATCTCCTTGTTGGTAAATGCAGCTATTAAAACTGAAAGGAAAATAAAAAAGTCAAATAAATAACCTAACTCTATACCTAAAGCAACTAGAAAAGGAAGAAATGGAGAACCCCAGGCTTATTAGAAGGAAAGAAATCTTAAAAATTAGGGCAGAAATAAATGCAAAAGAAACAAAAGAGACCATAGCAAAAATCAACAAAGCCAAAAGCTGGTTCTTTGAAAGAATAAACAAAATTGACAAACCGTTAGCCAGACTCATCAAGAAACAAAGGGAGAAAAATTAAATCAATAAAATTAGAAATGAAAATGGAGAGATCACAACAGACAACACAGGAATACAAAGGATCATAAGAGACTACTATCAGCAATTATATGCCAATAAAATGGACAACATGGAAGAAATGGACAAATTCTTAGAAAAGTATAACCTTCCTAAACTGAATCAGTAAGAAATAGAAAATCTTAACAGACCCATCACAAGCACAGAAATTGAAACTATAATCAGAAATCTTCCAGCAAACAAAAGCCCAGGTCCAGATGGCTTCACAGCTGAATTCTACCAAAAATTTAGAGAAGAGCTAACACCTATCCTACTCAAAGTCTTCCAGAAAATTGGACAGGAAGGTAAACTTCCAAACTCATTTTATGAGGCCACCATCACCCTAATACCAAAACCGACAAAGATGCCACAAAAAAAGAAAACTACAGGCCAATATCACTGATGAACATAGATCCAAAAATCCTTAACAAAATTCTAGCAATTAGAATCCAATAACACATTAAAAAGATCATACAACATGACCAAGTGGACTTTATCCCCGGGATGCAAGGATTCTTCAATATATGCAAATCAATCAATGTAATTCACCACATTAACAAATTGAAAAATAAAAGCCATATGATTATCTCAATAGATGCAGAGAAAGCCTTTGACAAAATTCATCATCCGTTTATGATAAAATCTCTCCAGAAAGTAGAAATAGATGGAACATACCTCAACATAATAAAAGCTATATATGACAAACCTGCAGCAAACATTATCCTCAATGGTGAAAAATTGAAAGCATTTCCCCTAAAGTCAGGAACAAGACAAGCCCAGTTTCACCGCTGCTGTTCAACATAGTTCTGGAAGTTCTGGCCACAGCAATCAGAGCAGAAAAAGAAATAAAAGGAATCCAAATTGGAAAAGAAGAAGTAAAACTTTCACTGTTTGCAGATGACATGATCCTCTACATAGAAAACCCTAAAGACTCCACCAGACAATTACTAGAGCTAATCAATGAATATAGTAAAGTTGCAGGATATAAAATCAACACACAGAAATCCCTTGCGTTCCTATACACTAATAATGAGAAAGTAGAAAAAGAAATTAAGGAATCAATTCCATTCACCATTGCAACGAAAAGAATAAAATACTTAGGAATATATCTACCTAAAGAACCTAAAGACCTATATATAGAAAACTATAAAACACTGATGAAAGAAATCAAAGAGGACACTAATAGATGGAGAAATATACCATGTTCATGGATCGGAAGAATCAATATAGTGAAAATGAGTATACTACCCAAAGCAATCTACAGATTTAATGCAATCCCTATCAAGCTACCAGCAGTATTTTTCACAGAGCTAGAACAAATAATTTCACAATTTGTATGGAAATACAAAAAAACCTCGAATAGCCAAAGCCATCTTGAGAAAGAAGAATGGAACTGGAGGAATCAACCTGCCTGACTTCAGACTATACTACAAGGCCACAGTCATCAAGACAGTATGGTACTGGCACAAAGACAGAAATATAGATCAATGGAGCAAAACAGAAAGCCCAGAGATAAATCCACACACCTATGGACACCTTATCTTCGACAAAGGAGGCAAGAATATACAGTGGATTAAAGACAATCTTTTTAACAAGTGGTGCTGGGAAAACTGGACAACCACTTGTAAAAGAATGAAATTAGATCACTTTCTAACACCATACACAAAAATAAACTCAAAATGGATTAAAGATCTAAACGTAAGACAAGAAACTATAAAACTCCTAGAGGAGAACATAGGCAAAACACTCTCTGACATAAATCACAGCAGGATCCTCTATGATCCACCTCCCAGAATATTGGAAATAAAAGCAAAAATAAACAAATGGAATCTAATTAAAATTAAAAGCTTCTGCACAACAAAGGAAACTATAAGCAAGGTGAAAAGACAGCCTTCGGAATGGGAGAAAATAATAGCAAATGAAGTAACTGACAAAGAACTAATCTCAAAAATATACAAGCAACTTATGCACCTCAATTCCAGAAAAATAAATGACCCAATCAAAAAATGGGCCAAAGAACTAAACAGTCTTCTCCAAAGACATACAGATGGCCAACAAACACATGAAGCTCAACATCACTCATTATCAGAGAAATGCAAATCAAGACCACAATGAGGTACCATTTCACAACAGTCAGAACGGCTGTGATCCAAAAGTCAGCAAGCAATAAATGCTGGAGAGGGTGTGGAAAAAAGGGAACCCTCTTACACTGTTGGTGGGAATGCAAACTAGTACAGCCACTATGGAGAACAGTGTGGAGATTCCTTAAAAACTGGAAATAGAACTGCCTTATGACCCAGCAGTCCCACTGCTGGGATACACACCGAGGAAACCAGAATTGAAAGAGACACGTGTACCCCAATGTTCATTGCATCTCTGTTTATAATAGCCAGGACATGGAAGCAACCTAGATGTCCATCAGCAGATGAATGAATAAGAAAGATGTGGTATATATACGCAATGGAGTATTACTCAGCCATTAAAAAGAATACATTTGAATCCGTTCTAATGAGGTGGATGACACTGGAGCCGATTATACAGAGTGAAGTAAGCCAGAAAGAAAAATACCAATACAGTATACTAACACATATATATGTAATTTAGAAAGATGGTAATGATAACCCTGTATGTGAGACAGCAAAAGAGACACAGAGGTATAGAACAGACTTATGGACTCTGGGAGAGGGAAAAGGTGGGATGATTTGGGAGAATGGCATTGAAATCTGTATACTATCATGTAAGAAAGAATCGCCAGTCTAGGTTTGATACAGGATACAGGATGCTTGGGGCTGGTGCACTGGAATGACCCAGAGAGATGATGTAGGGAGGGTGGTGGGAGGGGAGTTCAGGGTTGGGAACTCATGTACTCCTGTGGCGGATTCATGTCAGTGTATGGCAAAACCAATACAGTATTGTAAAGTAAAAAAAAAAAAAAAAAAAAAAAACTGAAAGGAAAATCACAATGGAGAATAATACATTAAAAACCAGTGAGGAGAGAATAGATTTCTATTTAAAACCACTTCTTGCATTGAGCTAAAATTCAACTGCTTCTGAAAATTTTCTACATTTGCTAACACTTTCCTTCTCTCTCTAATTGAAGAGAAAACCATTAAGGGAAACAAAAAACTGTTTTGTGTTATTTCTCATCCACCTACTTTGGTTGGCAGTTACCCTTAGAGCTATTCTGAAGGTCAAAGTTGAAGTAGCATACTTTGTATTTTGAAGGTGAAAGAAGACTGCTTGAAGGTGGATTAACCGTGGCTAACTATCCTAGCATGAAAAGTGAATGTGTTAGTTGCTCAGTTATGTCTGACCCCTTGCGACCCCATGGCCTGTAGCCCACAGGCTCCTCAATCCATGGAATTCTCCCAGCAAGAATACTGGAGTGAGTTGCCATTCCCTTCTTCAGGGGATGTTCTGGACCCAGGGATCAAACCCAGGTCTCCCACATTGCAGGCAGATTCTTTACTGTCTACACTCATTGAAGAGTAGCCAAACAGCTAAGTTAATGAATCAGGCTTGAGTTTGAGGTTGCAAAAAAAAAAAGAGTTTTCACAGGGAACATGAATGTAGTGTATCAATACTAAACAAGAGCTGTGCTAAAAAGAGCCTATAAGCTTGTATAATGTTAGGCATAATATACACTTAAATTTCATGCAGCAAACATGGTTTTACCTGGAGATTATCATATGGGTAGCTCAGCTGGTAAAGTATCTGTCTGCAATACGGGAGACCCCGTTTCCATTCCTGGGTTGGGAAGATCCCTGAAGAAGGGATAGGCTACCATTCCAATATTCCCTGGGAGGGGAGGGAAAGACAGGGAGTTTAGAATTGACATGTGTTGTTGTTTAGTCACTAAGTCACATCCGTATCTTTTGCAACCCCATGGACTGTAGCCCACCAGGCCCCTCTGTCAATGGGATTTCCTAAGCAAGAATACTGGATGAGTTGCCATGCCCTTGAGGATATCTTCCTGACCCAAGGATCGAACCTGCGCCTCTTGCGTTGCAGGCGGGTTCTTTACCACTGAGCCACCAGGAAAGTGATGACATGTACACGCTGCTATATTTAAAATAAATAGCCTGTATGGCACAGGGACTTCTACTCAATATTCTGTTACAACCTAAATGGGAAAATTTGGAAAAGAAGATACATATATAACAGAATCACTTTACTGTATACCTGAAACTAACACAACATTGCTAATCAACTACTCCAGTATAAAATACAAATTTATAAAAAAGTTTTACCATCTATGAATTCCTACAGAAAAATAGAACTAAAACATGAAAAATAGCTGCCTCAAAAGCACCAAAGATCCTTTGGTCAATGTTTCATTGTCAATGTAAGATTTTAAATTGTGGATACCCCTCAAAAGTATTCTAGTTTTTAATAATAGGTCACCATAAATCTTATATGTAATAAAAATTCTGACTTGGCTTTCTAAAATTTAATATTCATAGTTTTATCAAGTAAAAGTTATTTTCCTTTTTCTGAAGAGGAAACTGAAAATTTATAGAGTAGTTAAGTTTCTCAACTACAGGCCTTGTATATGGTGGCATAATAATAGTATTCAAAGAATGTGTTATTATGGAGGTGGGGGACAACTTGCAACAACTAGCAGGTAATGAAGCAGGAATTCAAATCTGTCTCTGACTCCCAAACAGTTTGAAGCCATAAATATTTTTTCTTGCCAAACTTACCCTTCCTCAGGGCTACTAGAAAATTGTAGCACTAGACTAAATTGGTGTTCTTCTAATCTCTTCTGGCAGTCAGTGCTAGTCCTGGCAAACCTTTTTCCAAAGTTATTGCACAAGTTTGCAAATCAGGATCAAGAAACATCTTAGGAATTACATAAAGGCAGGCACTAAGGGTATTAGGCATTTGTGTAGATTCATATGTAAAGATAAGAGGATCTATGTATATCATAATCAAGAATTCTGGGATTTTGAATTCCTTAGCCGAGGTTTGAAGCTCCCATAATGTTGGTCTTTAATGTTTTTCAAGTTTCCTCTTTCAGAAACCCTTCTTTACATCCTCTTATACTTCTTCCTCATTGCTTTCTACACCCTTTTCTGTATTCTCCAGTCGCTATCTCTGCTCAAACTGGTCTATGTCTGAAACCACCTCCATTATCTACTTGATAAAATTAACATCTATTCTTCTTCATAGTACTTAAAAGTACTCATTCGCTTTTCCAAAATCCTCATGTTTTAACTCAGACTAGTCTGTCTTAAGGTCAGTGATTATGTCTTTGATTCCTATATTATTACAAATAAGAATCAAATAATTATAGAAAGTGGAGGAGTTTTGAGCTCCTAGCAGTCAGAGGTCTTATTCATTGTTACATCCTCAAAGCAGCCTAGCTATTTGGGAGATAGAATGCTGGTGTACAAAGAACATAGAATCAAATATAGTTTTTAAACTATATGCAGAATTATTTCTTAAATATTTATAGGATTTCATTGAATCACTTTTTAGATGCTAATGCCAAGGGAAATACAGATGAATGATAAAATACTTACCCTCAAAAGTGTTGCAGTCTTGAATTCAGGCCTTCCACACATGAAACAAAGCAAACCTTACAAAACACACTATAAATAAGTATTAAATAAGGTATATGTATAGTATAGTAAAGCATCTATCTACAATGCGGGAGACCTGGGTTCAATCCCTGGGTCGAGAAGATCTCCTGGAGAAGGAAATGGCAACCCACTCCAGTATTCTTGCCTGGAAAATCCCATGGACAGAGGAGCCTGGTAGGCTACAGTCCATGGGGTTGCAGAGTCACACACGACTGAGCGACTCACTCACTCACTCACTCACATGTGCAGTATTTGGGAGGAGAGGGATGTAAAGAAGGATGAAAACAATATGAGTCAAGATCAAAGTGAGTTTGGTGTAAAGTTTTTGATGTGAGGGGAAGTCAGCCAAACTCTAGAGCTTGAATTATAGAGAATAATTGTGAAATAAATTTACCCATGCAAGCCTTGAAACCCCAAGTAGACTTTCCAGTCTTGCCACTTCCGACTCCAGATTCATTTGACATATGTAGGTATATTGAGGGGCTTCCCTGGTGGGAATCCTGGTGGGAATCCTTCTGTATTGTGGGAGACCTGGGTTCAATCCCTGGCTTGGGAAGATCCCCTGGAGAAGAGAATGGCTACCCATTCCAGCCTACTGTTTGAGCCTCACCATAGTCCTCTTGTATACCCTTTATTGCGGTTACACTGAGCTGTCCGCAATTTCCTGAACATGATCACTTTTTCTGACCGTACTGAATGTAAAACTCAAGTATTGTTTGACATAATTGCTTATGCCCTCCTAATTGAAATGGTTATGTCTTTTGGCTACCTTGGTTTTTCTGTTATCTCATTGGCCATTTATCATCTCTTTTTCTTTGATTACTCCCTGCTTGATTTCAAATTATTGGAATGCCACAGGGCTCCATCTTGGCCTTTCTCTTCTTTCTCTGGTTCCCTAGGTGATTTTTTTTTTTGAGGGGGGGACTACAAAATCTAAATACTATCTATAGTAGTCCTGCCATCCATGGTGGGCCTGAAACTACAAAGAGCACAAAATTCTACATATACTGTTTTTCCTTATACAGGCACACACCCCAGAAATATTTTAAAGTCAATTCCAGACCACTGCAATAAAGCAAATATCATAATGAAATGAAAGTGAAAGTGTTAGTCTTGTCTGACTCTTTGTGACCCCATGGTCTCTAGCCTGCCAGGCTCCTCTATCCATGAAATTCTCTAGGCAAGAATACCGGAGTGGATTGCCATTTCCTTCTCCACAGGATCTTCTCAACCCAGGGATTGAATCTGGGTCTTCCACACTGCAGGCAGATTCTGTACCATGTGAGCCACTAATGAAGCATGTCAAATGAATTTTTTGGTTTCCCTATGCATGTAAACTTATGTTTATGCTATACTGTAGTCTGTTAAGTGTATAATAGAGTTCTATATAAAAAATCAATGTATATACCTTAATTAAAAAAGAATCTGTTGGAATGATGATGCCAATAGTCTTGCTTAGTACAGGGTTGCCACAACCCTTTGAGTTGTGAAAAAAAAAAAAAAACACATGGTGAAGCAAAATATAAAAATATCAAAAATAAAGCAAAGTGCAATATAATGAGATATGCCTGTACATACATACCTATAATAAAGTTTAATTTATTAATTAGGCACAGTATTAAATTAGGTAAAAGATAAACAATAATAAATGTTGATAGAAAAGTTATAATTACTATATTAAAAATTACAAGAATGTGGACTTTCTCTCAAAATATCTTATTGTGTAAATACAATGCCTTTTTTTAATTAAGCACTTTCACGCACTGTAGCCATAACTTTTGGAAGTAGAGGTGAGACTGCGACTAGTATGACTTCTTTTTCCTTCATCACAGTTTCATGAAAGAAGATTCATTCTTAGTGTTGAGTTTAGCAAACTCAGTATACATTTTTTTTTTTTTTAACATTTACCTCTTCACGTCAAGGAAGCACTTTATGGCTCCTCTTTGTTGTATCCAAATTGCCACTATCACTACTCTTGTGCTTCGTGGCTATTATTAAGTAAAATTAGGATTGCTTGCATGTAAGCGCTGTGATAGTTGATCTGATAACCAAGATAACTGCTGAATGACTTCTGAACATAGGGATGATTCATGACCCAGGTGGGATGGAGCAGGAGAGCATGATATTTCATCACGCTATTCAGAACAGCCTGCAATTTAAAACTTAGAAATTGTTTATTTTTGGAATTTTTCCGTTTAATATTTTTGGACCTTGGTTAACTGCAGATAACTGGAATCGCAGAAACGGAAACTGAGGCTAGGGGGATGTATTTTATATGCTATCAACTCTCCTGCTCTCAGTTCAGTTCAGTCATTCAGTTGTGTTCAGTTCTTTGCAATCCCTTAGAATGCAGCACTCCAGGCCTCCATGTCCATCACCAACTCCTGGAATTTACTCAAACTCATGTCCATTGAGTCCATTATGCCATCCAACCACCTCATCCTCTCTCCCCCTCTCCTCCTGCCTTCAATCTTTCCCAGCATCAGGGTCTTTTCAAATGAGTTAGTTCTTGCCATCAGGTGGCCAAAGTATTGGAGTTTCAGCTTTAACATCAGTCCTTCCAATGGATATTCAGGACTGATCTCCTTTAGAATGGACTGGTTGGATCTCCTTGCAGTCCAAGGGACTCTCAAGAGTCTTCTCCAACACCACAGTTCAAAAGCAACAGTTCTTCGGTGCTCAGCCTTCTTCACAGCCCAACTCTCACATCCATACATGACTACTGGAGAAACCATAGCCTTGACTAAATGGACCTTTGTTGGCATAGTAATGTCTCTGCTTTGTAATGTGCTTTCTAGGTTCGTCATAACTTTTCTTCCAAGGAGCAAGGCGTCTTTTAATTTCATGGCTGAAGTCACCATCTGCAGTGATTTTGGAGCCCCCCAAAAATAGCCTGTCACTGTTTCCACTGTTTCCTCAACTATTTGCCATGAAGTGATGGGACCGGATGCCATGTTCTTAGTTTTCTGAATGTTGAGTTTTAAGCCAGCTTCTTCACTCTCCTCTTTCACTTTCATCAGGAGGCTCTTAAGTTCTTCTTCACTTTCTGCCATAAGGGTGGTGTCATCTGCATATCTGAGGTTATTGATATTTCTCCTGGCAATCTTGATTCCTGCTCTAAGCTGACTTATTTGACACTCAATTATTATACACAACTGTACATCATATCTCTTTTTGGATCTTTAGTAGGTACCTGGAACTTTAATATATACAAAATTTCACTCTTAGTTTTTCCACCCAGCCTGTTCTTAGCCTGATTCTTTGTTAAATGTAGTTTCATCTTTCCATTTGCTTAGACAGCCTTGGAGTTATGTTTTTCTCTTAATTTCATTAGTAAGTTGTCTGGTTTCTTCCTTTAAAATACACCTGAACCTAGCAACTCTTCACTATTTCTGCCTCTGCTACCCTCATTAGCATAAACTACCATCATTTCTTGCTGAGACCAGCCACGCCTTGACTCCTTCCACACGTAGCCAGGGCAACCAGAATGATGTTGTATAAATGTAAGTGTAAATCAGATCTTAACCATTTCCCAATGTAAAACTCTCCAATGGCTTTCCTTTGCAATTACTATAAATATCAAGTTCTTTACTGTGGTCTATAAGGACCTACATGATCAGACTTCTGCTATCTCTTTCTTATACCAGCCTCAACTTAAATGTCACTTCCTCAGAGATGTCTTCCCCAGCTATTCTGTTGAAAATAATTCCCTTCCCCCTGCCCCTCTGCTACCTTTTACAGTCCTGTTTATTTTCTTCACAACACTTAGCATTTTCTAAAGTTACTTATTCATTTACTTGAGTATTGTTTCCTTTATTAGAATATGTTTTATGAAAACAGGGACCGTAGTTTTTTTGTTCATATGCCTAGCTCCTAGAATGGTGTCCTAAACGTAGGTAGGTGCTCAATAAATACCTGTTGACTGAATGAATGAACATGCTGTGTTCTTCCATGTGTTATTTCATTGTCTAAGAACTGCTACCCATCTCTCTTCCCCAAACCTAAAATTTCATCCCTTTCATTAATAAACTCTAAGGTCCTTTAAGTTTCTGTTTATATTTTTCTTTTCCTCTGAAGCTTTTCCTTAGCCCTTTCACCCTTTCACTAAGGCACAATTAAGCATTTCCTTCTCAGTGTTCATTGTACTTTTTTTTGATTTCTCAGTTTTACTTATTACATTATAATACAGCTATTTATGTATCCATCTGCCCTCATTAGATTGTGAAGGTTTTCATGAACAGGAGCTGTATATTATTTGGGTTGGTTTCCTTAGCATCTGGAATAATGCAAGGCATTCAGTTAATATTGATAAATAAATGAATAAAAATCAGAATATTCCCATGGTAGTTTATCAGAAGATAACATTGCTCTTGCCTTGTGAATTTATAATTTATTCATTATTAAACAAATATTTATCTATGTGTGCCAGACATTACGCTTAAGTGGTAAGGCTACAGTTATAAAGGTCCCTGCCCAAAGAAATTGTATTGTTTCTTTGATTTTGATTAATAATACTTCATGCTGTATATTGGTGTTTCCTAGATATTTAGAATCTGTAATTAACCTGTGAACCCTATGGGAGACACCAAGATACAGATAACTGCCTAATTCTAATCTTACTTTGTACGTATATCTATCCCATGGTTACATATTGGCAAAGGAGGAGTGATGAAGGCCAGAATCGTATTATTTTTTATTCCATATGTATGGCATAATTACACTTGAGACTAGCAATACAGATTGTTCATATGTGATGATGACATTTAAAAATTTTTATTACTGTTAGTGTTTTTTAATATTATCATAAACAAATCGAACCATGGCTTATATTTCTTAATTTATGTGGCTAAATGTATTTATTATTCATGTTTCTGGCACATTTCTTAACTGTTTGTAACTTTGGCACAGAGCTTAATGTTGCTCTGAATTCTCCAGTTTCTAAATACTGGGTTTTTCTGAGTCCTAAGTGAAAGCATGTTATTTTGAGGGAATTATGGTATAGCAATTAAAAAGTTCTATAGATTTCAGTGGTTTCTTTATTTTTACTGAAGCTGTATTTCTATACAATACCCATGAGTATAGTTTCAAATTTCTGTTCTTCCAGAACTGCTGTTTCACTTGGAAACTAGAGTCTTTGAGTGTACATTTTAGTAGCATATTTGGAATTTAATATAGTTGACAAATTTGCTTCTTTTGGTGAAAATACATATGTAGGCAATAGCATATAACTTGTAGAAATTCTTATGTATGCAGTGTATTTATAATTGAAGTTTAAAAACACTTTGGTAGAGAAGGAGTTAACAAGTTAGCTCCCCTTGGTTGTTCTCAGTATGCTCTCTTGCCTTTAGGAGCTGAAAAGATGATAGCTAACATTGGGCCCGGACATGCCTGTGTGGAGGTTATGGTACTCCTGGGGTTTTTGCAGCTAACTGTAAAGCAAGCTAGAACTTGTTCATCTCAGAGTTCCTTGTTTTTCTTTCAACCTTTTCAGTGCCCTGCAGGAGTCATTAAATAAAACTTCATGCTGATCATCACCCACCGAGAAGTCCAGCGGGAGTACAACCTGAACTTCTCAGGAAGCAGTACCATTCAAGAGGTGAGTTATGTCTCACAGTTAAGGAATAAAGGTAGCTCATTATAGCTAATGTTGACCCTGTTAAAGAGGGCTTATCTGTTCTGGTTGGAAACTCTCTGTATGTTTCATTATTGGCTTCTTAATTTTAATTAACTAGAGCATCAGTGATTACTGTAGATATATTATTTGACCTAGAAAGATAGATATGCTGATCATCACCCACCGAGAAGTCCAGCGGGAGTACAACCTGAACTTCTCAGGAAGCAGTACCATTCAAGAGGTGAGTTATGTCTCACAGTTAAGGAATAAAGGTAGCTCATTATAGCTAATGTTGACCCTGTTAAAGAGGGCTTATCTGTTCTGGTTGGAAACTCTCTGTATGTTTCATTATTGGCTTCTTAATTTTAATTAACTAGAGCATCAGTGATTACTGTAGATATATTATTTGACCTAGAAAGATAGATGTCGTAAATGAAAGCTCTTGATAATTCTTAAAATAGTCAACTTTTAAAACCTTTCTTAAAAATAACTTATTGTTATATATTTCACAGTTTTATAGTAATTATTCAGTATACTAATTTGGAAATTATTGATAGCATGCATTTTCAGACATGCTTATATTTTATTTGAATGGTTGCTCTCAAATTATTATTTATAATGTGTAGCCTGCCTGTTTCCAAAAGGAATTGAAGAGGATTGTCTTAAGCAGCTGAATTCCAGCCTTGGGCAGTATTCTAGAGATGCTGTAGGAACCCAGTCATTTTGCCCAGAGTATCTAATAAGAATCTATTTATAGTGTCAATATTTTCTTCAGTGGAGCCAACCAGGGCCACCGTTTCAAAAAAGAACCTTCCCCAAGAGAGAAGAGGTAACTTCTTGTCTGTGGCCCCACCCACCTAAAAGCTAGTAATTTATCTCCTTGATGAGGCTGGGCAGGTATGTGTAAGGCTATGATGAGACTTGTGTTTAGAAACAGTGAAATGATTATGTCACATTACCTCTTGTAAGATATGAAGACAGCAGTCATGTGTCTAATCATGTTTTTATTAATCATGTTTAATCTTGGATTATTTCATAAATTTTTTGGACTACATTGCTTAAACTAATTATTAATGTCATATTGAAAGAACAAGTTTCCATCCTAATCATCTTCAGAAGTATATGAATTGTTTCTGAAATGGCTGGACAGTTAATGGTTTTCTTTTTTCATTTTATCAATAAATTTCAACTGCTGAGTTTGGCATAAATAACTCATTACATGAAGTTTATTTTCTCTCTTTATCACTTGAATAGCTTATTGACTAGTAACTAAGATTAAAAAAATTTTTTTTGGCCTCTAATTTGAATTTTAGATTTAAATTATTTGATTTTTTTCTAAGGTTTCAAATATAGTAACTGCCATTTCATTTAAAATCTCTAAAATGGATGTTTTGTTCTCTGAATTTAAAATTTTAATTCCTTGAAGAATCATTGTTTTCATGGTAAAAATAATAACTCTGGCCCTATTGGAAAGTTATTCTTGGAACCTCACGATTATGAAATTTAAATTATATATTGAATAAAATTAAATAAGAAATTTAGTTTTATAATAAATAACCTCAATTAATATGAAGAAAAGCACACATAATGAGAGATAAATTTCATTGTTATTGATTTACTTTTTTAAGTTGAAGACTAGTATAGTGCATGAAGGATAAATATAGACTGCCCTATTTTTCTTTTTGGTTGAGATTTTTATAGCCAAAGTTTTCCCTTTTTTTTGTTTATTGTATTTTTGTTTTAACGTTCCATTTTTATAGTTTGAGTGTGTTTCAACTTTCTCCCACAAGAGGGCAGAGAGGACTATTAAACTGATAGTTTAAAAATGCCATTCAGTGTTTTCAAATTAGCTTCTCTTATATTAACAAAAAGGAGCATAATGGCCAAGTTATTGTTTGATTTACAGATAATTGGCACATTGCAGGGAGGAGACTTAATTTCACCCTTTTAAATTAAACAGGGAGATTTAAAAAGACATAAAATATTCATTAATGTTCGGTGATTATAAAGTGGTGGCATATATTTATTTTGCCTTTATTACTGTTTCGATGGGAAAATACTGCAAATATTTCCGAAATCGAGTTGGCCATACTGACAAGTTGAAATGTTTAAGCAGCGTTAATGCAATCTGCCACACCTGATATCCTATGCAGAATGATTCAAAATGACTACATCAATTATTAAAAGAAATATTTAAAATTCTGTAAATGTGCCATTGTACGCCACCGTTGGCTGAAACTGTTCTCTGTAGCCTGCTATTTAGATTATCAAATATATTTTAAGCTTCAAGGACTTGAAAACAGTAAATCTTTTTACATCATTTTCTAAATGAAAAATGTCTCAAAAATATTTTTGCAGATGGATGTTCTTAAATGTATTTCTTAACAAGAGTGGTTTTTTCTTTTTTTTTCCTTTTCTCTCTCTCTCTTTTTTCTTTTCCTTTTTCAAAAGTTGACCTAAAGTAATATTTTGAAATACTAGTTCCCAGGAAAAAAAAAAACAAAAAACTTTCATTTCTAATATCTGTGGGCAGACAGGTACACATAGGCTCTTTTATTCTGTACAGGTTAGAAAAGGAATGTGGATTATACTCTTTAGGCCTTGGGTCCTACTCTGTAGGCCTAACCCTAAGACTTCTTCAACTTGTGGAATACCTGGAAGGGGATTCAGGAGGACAAAATGGTCTTATGCCACAGCCTTGCAACCCACAGTGACACTGAAATACATGTATTTTTTTGTAGTAGCCTGATGGAAAGTCAGGTTGCCACACAACAAAAATGTAATCTTGAAATGATTTTACAATGTTACTTTATAAATGCTAGAAATTTTGCTGTTACTGTGGAAGCTTAATGATATCATATATTCTAACTTGTAAATTATTTTTTGTCACCAGTTTCAGAAATCTCTTTTCAGTATTGTTTTATTTAAAAGGTTCAAGAAGAATTCTAAGCAACATATGAGAGAAAGGAAGAAATTTGTTTTTAAACTTGGTTTTATTTTTCACTTAGTAGTATGTTATTTTTGTTTTAGGTGGGAAAAATGTCATTTTGGGGATATTTTGAAAGTCTTATTTTTAAAAAGAAAACTCTTGTAATGAAATAGAATTTAAAAAGGCACTATAATTTCAACTTTTAATTAACAAAATACATTTTAAAAATACTGACTTGGAAAATAGAACTTACATGCAGTTTGAATTTTAAATAACTCTTCACTGACCATATGTTCATGCAAGTTAGTGGTGATAAACCGATAGTTGTACAAGTGTTTGTTCATTCTGGCTCTGTGGTCTCTTGCCTTACAATGCATGACTTATGTCCTTTGGGTGCTCTAGAATTTAATTTAAGCTAGTTAGATATTGAGGTTATTTTTTTAAGCTCTTTACAAATCCTTCCACTTACATTATCCTCCTACTTGAGGAAAAGGCAATATTAGTATAAAAAGGTCAAAATGGAGGGTTGCAAGTAGTCATAATAATAAAAAATCCATTATCCTTTTCCATTATGACAAGATAGTTTATAAAATTATCAAATAATGTAACGATAATTTCATTATATTTCTACTTTTGGGGTCCTCAATCAGCTACTTGGTACACTGTAGTGACTTTCCTTGAAAATTTAAACAAGCTTACCTTAATTTAATGAATTTTCTACCCTGAGAATGTAGATTTTTTTAAACGGTTAATTGTGTAGATCTAAGTAATTCTGTCTTCAAATACTATTAAAAATCTGTGGTTACAAATGCACTTGGGATTGGTTAAATTAAGGGGAAGAAAAGATTGATTTGCCTACTGTAAATCCTAATCCCAGGTGTGGAAAAGGATATAAAGTCCCTGAAATCAAGCCAACTTTTCTTAGAAACTAATTCTTTGTTGTCCATCTTGCTATTGCAGAAGCTCCTGTTAGACAAAATATCCACTTTGCTTTGTAGATGTCATACAAATTTAAGGAATATACACATGACCCAGAATAACAAGGATTAAAGAAACAAAGTAATTTTGGTTCTGAATCATGTAGTATTCCGTGTCTCATGCAGCAGAAGGCAGGATGAATAGCTATTGGAATTATTTAAATTCTTTTCTGAGTTTCACTTTATCCTAAAATTCTCACTGTTCTTGTTAATGTTGATTTATTTCTTAATGGGAATTAAAGGGAAAATTTGACAACCTGTAAAGATACACTTGCATGAAATAGTAGAACATTTTACTACTAATACTAGTGATTGTTAAGTAGGAAGCTACAAATTTGAATTAGCAAGTAGAAGTAAATTAAATAAATCATACCAGTCCTCGAAAATAATGTCAGCTAAATAACTGTGAACTCATGAGGCTAATTCTGATTCTGCAAATTGAAATTCCTATTAGGGTTTTGTGTGCATTTTTATTTTCCTACTTTTTCAACTTGCTTGACTAACATATATTTCAAACTATTCTCCTTTAGTGCTAGAGGTTAGTACCAGTAATTAAATATGTAGTCTTTTCCAGATTATACTAAGGAGCAATTTTCTAGTAGTGTATTGACTGTAACTTCTTAACTAACTGCCCTTTCTATATATGTTTTAGATATAGTTTGTTTGTTTATTTGTTGGTTTGTTTGTTTTCCAGTATGGAGAGTAGGGGCTGCTGGCACAGAACTGAAGAGTAGGGAGATGAGAATGTTCATATGCAATATAAATTAAATTGTGTGCTTATTTAATTAAAAGTTTAAGTGGTTTATTTTTATTGCAAGATAAATGACATATAAGCTCAATTAGAATGAACCCATTTTAATTAGCATGTATCATAGTCTGATTTTTTTTTTTAATTTGAAATCACAAATGATATCTAAGCAAGAATAAAAGATAATTTCTTAAGCAACTGGGCAGTGAATTCAAGCCTTTATTCAGCTTTCAGGAAAGGAGATTATGAGTTTCTTTTAAATATGCATGTATATTATAAATTTCAAGTTGCACTTTATAACAGAGATGTGTTGAGGTTATGCTATTTCAAATGAACAAACCAGTAATGATCAGTTTATAAATATTGGGGTTTTCTGTGATGCTTAATAAATTATCTCCTTAGGAAATACATTTATAATGCAGCCATTGGAACTGACAAGTCTTTCTCTCCCTCTGAAAGTATTTTAAAATAATCTCTATTGGGCTTTTTTTTTTTTAGCCCTTGTAAGTATTTCTTCTCCTACATTTCAAGAAGATAGAAACAAGAAATTTTGTTAAAAAGTTGACAGAGGTTTAGACCTTTGTTACTTAAGGTACGTGTATCCTAACAACTTCTTGGCCGACTGTATTTCATAATCTGTAATTTGTGTGTTGGTAGGTTTTAAATGCCTGGGGTAAGAGATATTATGTTCAGTTATCAGAAACTAATAAACATAAGACATTTTTATATGCAAGAAAAGGCAGAGAGTAAATAATTGCACTGGTGACCAATACTGTAATAATCCTGTTTTACAATATGCACTTGACAGGTTGTAATAGTGCTAATTGAAGAGACTAATTCACACTTGCTTCATTCTATTCAAAGGCAAAATCAGCAGCTTGTTTTGCTTTTGACCAGATGGTCCTCATGAACACCTACTGTGCACTTTAAGTGCTTTACTAGAATTACAAAGGCTGGGGGGCTGTGTTCGACTCCGAATGATTTGAGGAGAGAGGGAGAGAGAGAGGGAGGAAAAAAATCCCTCTGTGCTCAATGGATTTGGTGCAAGTAAATTAATTCTAGTAGACCCATTACACACTGAGCCCCCTTTTCAAAGCTCTGAGCCTCCTCGCTTGCTCTGTAGCAATGAGAAAGAGAAAGAGAAAGGCAGATTACTGCAAACAGAAATAAAAAAAAAGGGGGTATGAAAGGGAGAAAAGAGGCCTTGAAGCCTTTCATATCATTTGAGTTTTTCAAGTGCGTTATTTTTGGGGAGGGTGGATCTCTGAAAAGCCAATTGGAGTTTTTTTTGTTTTAAAGTGCGCTATTTAAGCACCATGAATATAGGCGCAAGAGCAACAGTTGACTGAGTTTACTGTGGTGAAGCTTTGTGTTCGAGGATGAATCAAATTCATTATATTCAACTCTTTGTGTTTTAACATGAATGTAGGGTTAGTTTCACAAGACTGTGTCTGTTTAGGATAATTATAATTTAATATTTTCCTTTCATAAAGTTATCACTGTAGATGTCTAAAATTTTAATCAAAGCAGATTTTGTACATTGACTTTGAAGCACCCTGACAGTTTAAATTCAAAGGAAAGCTTTTTTAGTTTTCAAAAGAAAAGAAAGGCTCATTCTAATGGCATTGAAGCAGAGATTATTATAACTAATTAGAAGTCACACATCTGTTAGCTTTTGGTTTGTGACTTACTTATGAATTTTTTGAGTAAAATATATACTTTAAAAATATATCGCTGTTACTGAGTAAACCGAAAGGGATAAAATGCACTTAAAAAAGAACCACTTGTTTGAACCAACCATTTTTTCAAATCTCCACATGGTACCATAAAAATATATAATGTATTAAAGTCCATTAAATGTAAATTGTACTTGTGTAATTAATAACCTTAAGTTCAAATGAACTTCCAAATAAATTGTTTTTGCATAGCTCTGCTTAGCATAATTCTGATTAGTAACCAAAATTATTATAAAACAAAAAAGAAAGGATAAGCAAACCTAGTTTGTGCAAATTTATAATTATTTTTTATTCTTAAAGCTGTTTGTGTACAATTGTAACTTGGAATACTGACAATGTAAAATAATTAATTCTTATTCTAAGGTATATGGATTAAAATACAAAGGATCACATACAAATTATTTTGTGCATTTTTATATTTCAGGCATATTTTCTTATGATATGTTTTTATTCCATGGTTTACTTTTGTTTAATGGCACATATTACACTGTAATCAAGTTTATTTTAAATATAGCCATTAACAGAGAACAAAAGAATCATACCAATAGTATATGACTTATGTGATAATTATAAACATTTTACAAAAAAATAAATGTCTAGAGTTTACATTTTGGCATTATGCACCAATATGCTTTATATGTCAGTATGTTTTAGTTATATTCTTAGAAAATAAAATATAGAAATATAAAGACAAAAAAAAAAGAAATATAAAGACAACCACAAAAACATTTAAAATTTTACTTTTCAAAGACCTTTAATGAAGAAGATAGCATGCTGTTTGATATTTAAATTAAATTAATTTCCTATTAGTGCAGTCATTACTTTGGGACTTGTTCATTCAAATATAAATTGAAGCTGGAGAGGAATATAAAGGGAATCCTCAGACTTTCAACTAACAAAATATCCAATGAAATTTATAAGCAATGAGGTGTTAATGAATTGATATCGTTGGGGGAAAAGAGATTTCAAGAAAAAATCTGAATGATTAGGGAAACTTACTGAAAAAATTTTTTTACAGTAGACTATTTAAAATAAAGGTAAGACTGCTAGATTCTCTTTCTTGTAGGTACCATAAAAAGCTATGTTTAAAGCCAGACCCTCTTTTAGCAGAAGTGGGTTGATCATGACCATGCAGTCATTTGTTTAGGTGGGGCTCAGTCTTTGGTTTCACACACACAGTAGTTGGAGCTTTTCTCCTCATGAAGAAGAGTTTATTTCAGTATTAAAATATTAACCCCTAGATTCCTGAATGTCAGAGATAAGATTCTCTTCTGTGGGTAAAGGTTGGAAAATACTGTGGTTTATATACCTTGGTAAATACCACATTACTTAAGCTGAAATGTGTTTTAACATTATACTATCCTCTAGGCATAAAATAAGAATCATATAGCTTCCTTTATATAGATATAAAAATATTAAAGAGAATTATGTAGCCTCCTTTATATAATTATAAAAATATAAAAGAGAATTTTATTTTTCCTATCTCCCTACTCTCCCCCTAGCAAAAATATAAACAAAAACAAAGAAGTAAATCAAAGGGTGGGTAGGTAAATAAACATAAAGTGCTTATACATAAGCTAGACTTAAGACTAGGTGTATAAAAATAAGGTCTGCATATAGGAAATATTTACATGTTTATCTATATACCAAACATTATTTGTCTATAACCTCTTAAAATGTCTGCCTATGGTAATTTTTCTTTTGTCTAATGTGTCTTGTATGTGGCCTAATATTATTTAGCCAAGCAGTTATCCTTTTTCAAACGTATCTATTTTGGCAAATATACTTAAAAAAATTTTGTTGCTCAGTACTCTCAATGTATTCCTATTATTATTCTCTTAAGCACTTTTTTAGAAGAAAAAGACTCTAAAAGCCATAGCAAACATTTTCTGTAAATGACAAAATGTATTCCTTGCTTTGTGGTCATTGCGTGACCAGACAGTAGAGTACTGGATTGTTTTAAGGTTTTTACAGCTGCAAGGCAAAAGCATCTGCTCATTGCAAAGCCGGCATTGTTTAATTTTGACACTGACTTTTCCATGTGTCTTGTACCAAGGACTGGATTAGATGCCCCTTAGATGAAATTTGTTTTAAGTTGCTCCCAAAGTGCAGCTGTCCCCATAAAACAGACACACAGGATCAATCAGAATCTTTGTACAAGGGTCACCTCACTAGGCAAGAGAGGCTCAGAGGAAGAATGTTAATGATATTATTTATCATGAATAACTGCAAAATTAGTTTCCAGGCTGGTTTAGTATATGTAGTCCCCATAGCTTCTCCCCCCATCTGCTTTTTAGGGCAATAGAATCATTATTAAATATTTAGCTTTTAAACTGAGATATAAATAGTCAAGATGCCTATATATGCATTAGGCACTATTCTGCAGTCAGTTGCAAGGAAAATGATCAGTTTATTGGCCACAAAAGTAGTAATTGACTGAAAATAAAACTCAATCTAAAATAGCTCTGCTAAAATCTTGAGAAATGGACATTTTTATAGAATGATAATTTTTCTTTAATGTTTCAAGTGAATGAAAAATGAAAGAGCACCTCACTTCCCGGGTTTCCTGGGATTGTGTGAATTTCTACCCAGCTGGTCTAAATTGATTGATACAGGGCCAAATATTTGTCTGCCTACATTTCAAAGTCTATAATTTGCTAATGAATTGTGGTAATAATCTTTCATCATACATGAAAGATTTAGCCAAACAATTTGCTAAGTATGTATTTTGATCATAAAATTTTTGGACTTACACCAAGCTTTACATCTATTTTACAGCTAATACATAGGGGTGGAGGGAGAGCAGGGGGAGAAATAATATTGAACATGGACACTTGATGGAAAAGGATGAAGGAAACAAGAGGAAAGAAGGTACTTTGGAAAAGAATAATGCTGGAAAGACTTATAAGTGACAGTGAAAAACCAATTAGATTTGCACATAGAGTGCAAAATTTTTAAAATGCCAGAGTTTTAGTCTTCAGTGTCTAGACGTATGGAATCCACGTGGCTGAACACAAGACAGAAATCTTTTCCTTTTTAGCCACAGCTATTCCACACATTGATTATGGAATAATTTGCTAAAAATTTATGCTACAAAAGTCAGATGCCCACAAATTGGAAATAATTAAAAGTATTAGTATAAAAACCAGATGTTTGTTCTGTTTGATTTAGAGACATTAGGTGGGGAAAAACAGTGAAGAAATAAATGATTGCACCAATTTCAGAAGAAGATGAGAGAGGAACTTCCAAGTTAAACTTTTAGCTAGGAATGACTAGAAATGATTGCAGGCATCCAAGAGGGAATTATTTTCTGTCTCCAAAACAAATACTAGGCTTTATCTGTGAGGGGACATTTAGGATTAAATAACTTCCATTGAGAAAGTACAAACTTTTATTTATGTTATTTGGGAGGACAGCATAAATTATATACCATAGGAAGTCCAAGATTAAACTATTGAGTGAGAAGACAAGAAAATGTTCTAAATAAAACTATCTTATAAATGTAATTTCTCTTTCATTGTTAGAGATTAGAGAATGATGACTTCCTATTTGACTGAAATAATCTGAATTGCTTTCAGGTTGTCCATAAGGAGGATATTTAATGATACCAATAAAATTCTCCTTGCTTTGTAAGCAGAGAGTTAAAAATAAATTAAAAAAAGAAAAGAAAGAAACAAAGCTATGTAGTTGAAGGAGAAAAACCATATTGTGAAAGAGACTGAAACTTCCATTTTGTAGATTTTAAAGCTAAACAACTCTAGAATTTTTACATACCTGCTGTACCTCTTGAATATGTCCCACTTCGAAAGCATGAGTCTGTATCCATTTATGTAATTCTCTTTTTGTTCTCTGATAGAGATAAACCTAATGTTAAGTACAGTGAATGTCTATCCAAGATTCAGTGTTATAGCTTTGAATTAACAGTACTTCTCAATTGACAATTAATTAACTTGTGATAGTGGAAAGATTATTGCATTATGATATAGTGAATCTGAGGTCTAAACCCCCTGTCACTAGAAAGCTATATGATCATCTAGGCCTGAGTGGCCTGGTATTTCTTTTTTTGTTTATTTGGCTTTTTTAGTGTAAGACTGCAGAAGCTCTGTTTTTGCTAATGAAAATATAAAATGAACCTTAAAATATGTGTAAAGTCCCTGTGTCTCATTGCACTTGTTAGACACTTCTGTTGTAGCATTTCTGTCCTTCTATTTGCCTTGTGTTTGTTTTCCTTTTCATGGTAGGCTCCTTGAGGGCAGGATCTCAGTCATTCAATCTTCATATTTACAGCACTAAGCCTTTTTAATGATTGTTGAATGAGCAAATATTTACATGAATTAGCATTCAGTGGTTGAAAAGAAATTTGGAAACCTAGATTCTAATATCTGATATTTTGCTCTCTCCCTATATGAGTTTGGGCAGTTCATTTAACTACTCTGGGTTTGGTTCATCTATAAAAAATAGGAAATGATTTCCAAGAATTTTTCTGGTTCTAAAATGTTGTGATTACATGTGATTTTAAAATTTCATATATGCTTGTATGGGAGGGAGAGGGAGAGATGGGAAAAACTGGTCAATAGGTAATAACTATGTATATCAATATACATATTTACCGTAATGGGATGTAAATATCCCTTTAATCATTAAGGTGTTACTTAAAAGGCTCAAGGTTGAAATAGAGGCCTCTGTTGCCATGGTGTTTGAATTTCTATAATTAAGAATTTTTCTGAATAATTTTGTTTTTATCTTAAAGTACACTTTTGCCTTAAATATGTATCATGCAATAAGATTTTAACAGTTAATTGCATAAGCATGACACACCTTTCTAATATATAAGAAGATTTAAAAAATACTGAGATGCCATAAAAGTAAATGGTATATTAATTTGATGTCATTAGTTTCACCTNGAAGAAGGCTGAGCACCGAAGAATTGATGCTTTTGAACTGTGGTGTTGGAGAAGACTCGAGAGTCCCTTGGACTGCAAGGAGATCCAACCAGTCCATTCGAAAGGATATCAGTCCTGGGTGTTCATTGGAAGGACTGATGTTAAAGCTGAAACTCCAATACTTTGGTCACCTCATGAGAAGAGTTGACTCATTGGGAAAGACTCTGATGCTGGGAGGGATTAGGGGCAGGAGGAGAAGGGGATGACAGAGGATGAGATGGCTGGATGGCATCACCAACTCAATGGACATGAGTTTGAGTGAACTCCAGGAGTTGGTGATGGACAGGGAGGCCTGGTGTGCTGCTATTCATGGAGTCACAAAGAGTCAGACACGACTGAGCAACTGAACTGAACTGAACTGAATATATTTTCACGCTTCTGATATTTAATTTTCTAGTTTGTAAATAAAAAATTTAAATAAAATAATGCACATAAAGTGTTTATGTAATATTTAAAAATAGAGTAGTTTTTCTGTAAATGTTAGCCATTTGGGCTTCCCAGATGGCTCAGTGGTAAAGAATCTGCCTGCAGTGCCAGAGACTTGAGTTCAAACCCTGGGTTGGGAAGATCCCTTGGAGAAGGAAATGACTTCTCCTGGTCCATATTCTTTTTCAAAGCTCTCTTGGAATGCTAGTCTGAATATTTTCACACCCAGAAGGAAAAAGAGTGAAAATATTTCTAAAATTTGTATCCATTGTAGACTCATCCAGCTTCTCTTATGTTTTGAAGCCTATTGGTCAGATTCTATTGGGGGTACTTAATGGGAAAATACTAATGATATCCAGAGAATAGAAGAAATATGTATTTAAATTAGCCCTGCTAAGGACAAGGCGTCCCCTAAAACCTTGGAATAGCCTAGAATTCCCATCGCCTTTGCCTACTCTCTTTAATTCTATTCTTGTCACATTTATGTTCATTCTATCTTTCAAGTAGAAATGCATGTCAATTCACAAAAACGGATGTGTCCTTGAGATCATTGATCATAATAAAACATTCTGCAAACTGAATGCTTTTTTTTCTTACATTTGCTTCCAAAATATAAGGTTTTCCAAGAACCATACAATGCCAGTAGACACCCTGTGCCAGCCTTACATTCACACGCACAATAAAGAATAAATACACATCAGAGATAAAGCAAACTGAAGTATCAACAGAAAAATAAAATATCTCTGGAATAGGCTCCAGGACTTGGGACTTGTTTTCAGGTTCATAGGTTCATTCATTCTTTACTTTCTCATGGAAGGTGTACTGAACCTCTTGCAACTGAGCATACAATTGTGAACAAAAACATTTAAAAATTTGCGCTTTCATAAAGTTCCTGTCTGGAGAGGGAACAGGGGACAACACTCCGTTAAATAAATAAGTACTTCAGGCTAGAATTAAGTGTTATGCAGGAAACAAACAATAAGCTATGAAAGAGAGCTTTTTCTTTTAAAGGTTATGAATTCCTTCCCGAAAGAATTAGCATTTGAGGTGAAGATGATGAATGAAAGAGTTAAGTAGGAACAGTTGAAGAGTGAAGTGAGTTTCAAGAAGAAGGGAAAGAATATCCAAAGGCCATGAGGCTGGAAAGAGAATAGTTTATATTAGAATCTGAAAGGTCAGAGTGGCTGGACGCAGACAATGATGGGAATAGAGCTCTCAGATGACACTGGAGAGGTGAGCAGACCGAGGACCGTGAAGGCCATATTAAGGCATTTTATTTATGTTTTTATTTTATTTTACTTTTTTCTTATAGGCAAGATGCCTTAAATCAAGATGTGAAAAAAATCAGATTACTCTTTGAAACGTTTACTTTTCAGAGACCAATACTCTCAGTCTTTCAGGAAATGGTGCTGACATAGAACATAAAATCTATTGGGCCAAGGTCTCAGAGACAAGATCTTCATTTTAGTCAGTTCTTTTGAGAGGTAGCAATGCTGTGGAGAGTGAGTGGGGAAGGAGACAGTGCATTTTTCCAGCCCCAAGCCCAGGGACTGACTGCATGGTCTCTGACTTCTGCTTACCAAGTTTGTTGTACCAATCTAGCATCAAGGGTCAAGAAAAAAATTTTAATTTTTTTTTTCTCAGCGAGTCTTAGTGTTTTTAAAAGTCAGAAATCCATCCTACTTTATAAATTCAACCATCAGAATTTAGTATGTGGAGTTGCCTTATGATAAAGGATGACTTCTACACAAATTTAAGGGGCTTCCCTGGTAGTTTAGATGATAGAGAATCTGCCTGTAATGCAGGAGACCTAGGTTCGATTCCTGGGTCGGGAAGATCCCCTGGAGAAGGAAATGGCAACCCACTCTAGTATTCTTGCCTGAAGAATTCCAAGGACAGAGGAGCCTAATGGGTACAATTCATGGGGCCACAAAGAGTCGGACATGACTAAGCAACTAACATATACGCGCGCACACACACACACACACACACACACACGGACGTTAAGAATGAACTTATGGTCGCCAAGAAGGAGGAATGGGGGAAGAGGATAGTTAGGGAGTTTGGGATGGACATGTACACACTGCTGTATTTAAAATAGGTAACCAACAAGGTCCTACTATATAGCACAGGGAAATCTGCTCAGTGTTACATGGCAGCCTGAGTGGGAGGAGAATGGATACATGTGTATGTTTTGGCTGAGTCCCTGTGCTGTCCACCTGAAACTATCACAACATTGTTAATCAGCTATATTTCAATATAAAATAAAAAGTTTTAAGAAACTAAAAATGAAAAATGCTTTCTAGATTTTTGTTGGTCGGGAACCAAGGACCTGTTCAGGGATCTTTATCAATTAGTGTGAAGAACACTTGAAAAGGCAGAGGAGAATGAAGACTCAGAGAATCACGTGTAGAATCTGATGGATGCGAAAGCAAGCAGTGCTCATATAAACTGGAAATGTTTTGGGTAGCTACACTGTGTATCTTTCTGAGTCTACATCTTCTCTCTTTTCTGATATTTTCCCCCATTCTGCTGTACGGACTGGTTTTCTCTGAGCCTTCACACAATCATTGTCCTCGTGGCTTCCGATGACTTAGGCTTTGGCTTGCCTGGGAACCTCTCACTCTGACACAGACTTCTCAACCCTTGAGTTCTCTTCCTTCTAAACTCAGCTCTTTGCCGCTTGGTTCAAATGCCACTTTAGGCATCTAGATAGCTAAGTTCAGTTTGTGGGTGTTTTTCTCTTGGTTCAAATGTTCATCCGGTAACAATCACACTAGGAGGGTTTGGTACACGTGACTGCCTGTATTGGCGTTTGTCATCACGTTGGATCAATTTAGAAGAGAAAACTGAGCCTGGTGAGTTCATATCACAGATTAAAAAGAAAATGATAACAACTACAATGAGTTTAAAACTCAGAAAACAAAAAAAAAAAACAACTTTCATTTCCACTCTAACCAGCTCCTCTAGAAAGAATATAAAAGGGCAACTCAGGTAAAGATAATGCTTAACAACTTATCTTTAAGCCTCTCCTGATTAAGCAAGACTTTTAGAACTGGGGACCTTTGACCCTAACAAGCCAACCACCTAAGTTATGAAATGTGATAATTTTTAAGGATGGAATGTTACTCCACACTTTGAGCATACGCGTATCATCTGCTTGAAGCTGAGTTTTAAAGTTTGGAATGTGGAGAAAACAAGTGCTTTCCTGGTCTGAAACATTTCCCCCACCCCCTTCCAGACACCACTGTTGGGCTACTCCTGGAAGATAGAGGGAGAAAAGGAGACATCACTTTCGGTCGAGTGGGAGTCCACAGTGGATGAAGATGGCTGGGGATGGCTTATAAAACACAGACCAATTATCACAGCACTGGCCTTTCAAACACAAGCTAGAGACACTCTGGAGCCACCTAGCGGTGTAAGATCATAGCACTAAAACATTGAGAAGAGCGGGGTTCCCACCCGAGGAAAAGTCCACATGCATCTCCAGTGGAATCCATCTCTCGAAACAATCTCACCTAGAGGTCTCATCATTCCAGGAAGGCAGCTCTTATGCACATGTCCTGGTTCTAGGAAGACAGTGGCCATCCTCTCACGCTACTCTAGTCCTTTTCATCAGAGCTTCCTCCAGCACTGTTCCAAGGTGTGGCATGCATCATCTCGTAAGCCAGATGGAGTGGAATTTATCAACAGTAGATATTTTAAAAAGTGGGTCCATAAAGTATCAATACAAGTCTGTGTCTCTCCAGGAGGCATTAGAATCTGTTGGTTGCTTTATTATTGACTCCTACCTAATTCTACCTATTTTCAAATAAACATTTTTGGGCTGAGATTGGGCTGTCAAGGGAATATTTAATGGCTCTAAGTTGTAAGGACAAATGCTTTATTTTGACTGATATTTATAGGGCTGAAAGAATAGAAGGAATGGAGGCATTTTCCTATCCCTGAAACTGAAAAACAATCCTCTTTACAAAGGTTTGGATGGGATGGGACTGATCTGAAATACTTGGAAGAGATTTTCCTTAGAAACTGCACTAACAGCTACTTTCTCATAATTTTACCTTACTTCTTTTATTTTGCTTATAAAACACAGACCAATTATCACAGCACTGGCCTTTCAAACACAAGCTAGAGACACTCTGGAGCCACCTAGCGGTGTAAGATCATAGCACTAAAACATTGAGAAGAGCGGGGTTCCCACCCGAGGAAAAGTCCACATGCATCTCCAGTGGAATCAATCTCTCGAAACAATCTCACCTAGAGGTCTCATCATTCCAGGAAGGCAGCTCTTATGCACATGTCCTGGTTCTAGGAAGACAGTGGCCATCCTCTCACGCTACTCTAGTCCTTTTGATCAGAGCTTCCTCCAGCACTGTTCCAAGGTGTGGCATGCATCATCTCGTAAGCCAGATGGAGTGGAATTTATCAACAGTAGATATTTTAAAAAGTGGGTCCATAAAGTATCAATACAAGTCTGTGTCTCTCCAGGAGGCATTAGAATCTGTTGGTTGCTTTATTATTGACTCCTACCTAATTCTACCTATTTTCAAATAAACATTTTTGGGCTGAGATTGGGCTGTCAAGGGAATATTTAATGGCTCTAAGTTGTAAGGACAAATGCTTTATTTTGACTGATATTTATAGGGCTGAAAGAATAGAAGGAATGGAGGCATTTTCCTATCCCTGAAACTGAAAAGCAATCCTCTTTACAAAGGTTTGGATGGGATGGGACTGATCTGAAATACTTGGAAGAGATTTTCCTTAGAAACTGCACTAACAGCTACTTTCTCATAATTTTACCTTACTTCTTTTATTTGGCAAATTAATTACCAAAATTAATTACTGCTCTGTGGCAGTTGATCTCAAACTTGAATGTGCATCAGAAACAATTGAAGACCTATTAAAATGCTGATTTCTAGAATTTCTATATCAGGTAGGTCTGGCAAGAGATACTGATATTGTTAACTGAGACACAGTACTTCATGAACTACTGATGTGGGGAATTGAGGCACAGAGGTTTACCCTTTATCTTTTCACTGACTTACACAGAAGACTTGAACATTCTCTCTGAGCCTCCCCTACCCTGCCCAGCTGCCATGTGCAACACATTTTTATCATTGCTAATTCCTCTATTTTTTTTAACGACCCGATTCCTTAAATGAGATCCTATTATGGAGTCCAAGTTTGAACTGCTGGCTCCACGACAGGCCGATAAATCAAGAGACAAGTTACTGGGGCAAGGAATAGTGACTTTATTTGGAAAGCCAGCAGACCAAGAAAATGGTGGATCAGAATCCCAAAGAACCATCATCTCTGAGTTATGATGTAGGCTTTTTATACTAAAAGGGGAGGAGGTAAGGTTCTGGTTCCAGCCAGACTCTAAAGGGTATGTGTTCATGTCTTCCTTCCCGCAGCCATTTACAGATGGGCCTGATCAGAACGTTTCCTGTGAGTTAAACAAAGGTACGTTAGCTTAACGTTCATTACTTGGGAGGCAGGTTTCCCAAAATGGACCACTGTGCATAATGTAGGTATAGGCTGCATCCCTTTAGTGATTAATTTAGAATACAAAGTTCCTTCCTAGTACAGTCCTTCACAGAATCCCAATATACGAAACAGATAAATATAAAGCTGCTCTGATTAAAATGAAGTTTGAGAAACAATAGCTCACCTGTTCTTCCTCACCCCCCGACAAATTGCCACAGGAGATATAAAAACAACCTCAACCAAACCCCTAAAGCATCAGAGAGCAGTTTGAAGACCAAAGTAGCCGTTAATAGGACTGCTGTCTCTTTAATGCCCTCTTGATGGTTTCCAGTTGCACGGCTCTTAGAAAGTTTTGTTTATCATCCAGACTTCTCTCTCTAGTTGTTTCAACCTAGGCTCAAATACCATTTCCTAAAAAATACCCGCTTTGCACTTCACTGCTGTTTTCCATTGGGTGGGGGTGGGGGAGAATTGTGAATAGAAGAGGGTGTGTTTTTCTTGTAAGGATAACACTTGCTTATAAATTTGGTTTCACCATACTAATCCATGAGATAATAGGAAGCTTAAGGAGTATGCTCAGCACAGCTGGGCTCTTTAGCACTTTCAGAAGTTATGACCAAGATCACCATCACCCCAGATTCTGCCACTGCCAGCAGTTCACCGCCACCCGTCCCACCAACCCTTCCATAACACCAACCCTTCCACAACTATGTTTATTTAGGAACGCTTTCAAACCATACTTTTTAACTCAAGATTTCTCTCCTTCAACAGCCCAATGTTGGTTTACTACAGAGCAGAGAGAGAAAACAGGTTAGAAATTGTTATTGACTTGAAGATTTTCTAAGTCACAGGCTTTATTGGAAGCTTCCTATGGGAATGTGCAACTGTGTGAATATTTATCTGAGAGCTATTTCTCCTTTATTCTTTCCAAATGAGTTCATGAATCTAAATCATTACTCAAAAGCAGAAAGGTAGAAGGTTCTGTATCTCTGAGTGCTGGAATTGCATTGGGGTGTAAATCTAGGATTTCTTCATTTCAGGCTATACAGAGATCATTCTGTCATTTTTGAGATTGCATCCAAGTACTGCATTTCGGACTCTTTTGTTGACCATGATGGCTACTTACTCACTTGCAGTAAGTGAATTAAAATTCTATGTGAATATCAAGGCTAAGTTACTGCCATGATAATAGACATATACATTGGTGGAATAGAATTAAAAGTCCAGAAATAATCTGAGTCAGCTGGATATCTACATGCAAAAGTATAAAATTGGCTTATTCCTTCACATCTATACAAAAATCAACTCACTTGGATCAAAGACCTCAATGTAAAAGCTAGAACTATAAAACTTTTAACAGAAAACATTGAAATAATTTTGTGATCTTGGGTTAGGCAATGATTCCTTAAATATGACACCAAAACATAAATAACATAAAGAAGGTAAATTGAGCTTCATCACAATTAAAAACTTCTGTGCCTCCAAGAGCACAATCAATAAAGTGAAAAGACAACTCACAGAATGAAATATTTCCAAATCATACATTGGAAAGGGACTTTATCTCAAATATGTGAAAATCTCTTACAGCTCAAAAAGAAAAATAACCCAGTGGTAAAATGAGGAAAAATTCATACTTATGTGCTAGAATACTAGAATAGGGGTACTGAAGGTATACTGAAGACCTCCAGGGTGTCTTCCTGATCGAGGAATTCAACCAGTGTCTCTGCGTCTCCTGCATTGCAGGCAAATTCTTTACCTACTGAGCCATCAGGGAAGACTGTGCAGTCAGTAAGCACATGCAAAATTGCTCTACATATTTAGTCATTCAATTCAGTTCAGTCACTCAGTTGTGTCCGACTCTTTGCAACCCCATGAACCGCAGCACGCCAGGCCTCCCTGTCCATCACCAACTCCCGGAGTTCACCCAAACCCATGTCCATTGAGTCAGTGATGCCATCCAACCATCTCATCCTCTGTCGTCCCTTTCTCTCCTGGCCTCAATCTTCCCCAGCACCAGGGTCTTCTCAAATGAGTCAGCTCTTCGCATGAGGTGGCCCAAGTACTGGATTTCAGCTTCAACATCAGTCTTTCCAATGAACACCCAGGACTGATCTCCTTTAGGATGGACTGGTTGGATCTCCTTGCAGTCCAAGGGACTCTCAAGAGTCTTCTCCAACACCACAGTTCAAAAGCATCAATTCTTTGGTGCTCAACTTTCTTTATAGTCCAACTCTCACATTGTACATGACTACTGGAAAAACCATAGCCTTGACTAGATGTATCTTTGTTGACAAAGTAATGTTTCTGCTTTTTAATATGCTGTCTAGGTTGGTCATAACTTTCCTTCCAAGGAGTAAGCGTCTTTTAATTTCATGGCTGCAGTCGCCATCTGCAGTGATTTTGGAGCCCCAAAACACAAAGTCAGCCATTGTTTCCCCTTCTATTTGCCATGAAGTGATGAGACTGGATGCCATGATCTTAGTTTTCTGAATGTTGATTTTTAAGCCAACTTTTCACTCTCCTCTTTTACTTTCATCAAGAAGCTCTTTAGTTCTTCTTCACTTTCTGCCTACTTTTGGCACTTGTCACTTCACTTTCTTTAGTCATTAGAGAATTGCAAACCCAAACCAAAATAAGATACCAATACTTGCTAAAAAAAAAAAAAAAAAATCAATTTTGAGAAAATTATTCACATGAAAGAGCCAAACACAAAATGTCCTCATACTGTGTGATTACGTTTATATGAAGTGCCCAAAATAGGCAAATGTACAGAGATAACACGTAAGGTTAGTAGGGCTGAAACTACTCTGTATAATACAATACTGGTGGATACATGCCATAAATTTGTCCAAATCCATAGACTGTATAGCACCAAGAGAACCCTAACATAAAATATGGTCTTTGAGTAATGATGAGATGTCAGTGTAGGTTTGTCAGTTGTAATAAATACACTACTCTGGTAGGGTATGTTGGGGAAGGCTGTGAATGTATCAGTGCAAGGGGTATGTGGAAACTCTACCTTCTTCTCAATTTTGTTGTGAACCTAAACTTCTCTAAAAATTACAGCTTATTTAAAAAACTTTTTTTTTTTTAAAGTAGATTCATGGTTGTCAGGGACACCTGGCTGAGTAAGAAAGGGGAATGGGTCATGGCTACTAATGAACTTAGGTGTTTTGATATTGTTTTCCTTTGTCTTGTTGTTTTTGTTTTTTGCATTTCATTAATAATAAACTGCTAAGGGTGCAACAATCCATTAGAATATTAAATATCTTTAAATGTGTGTTTATTTATATGCAACATCTTTTCATGATGAGAAATATACTGTAATCTAAATACAACACAGTGGTCTTCATATGGGTACCCATAGAATATTTAAGAAATTAGGAAAACCAATTTAAATCTTCATATTTATTTGTGTATACATTTGTCTTTGTGTGCATATCTCTCCGTACTTCAGTGAATTTTCAGAGTTCTAAAATATTTTTGGCTTTCTGAAAAAAATCTGATGATGTTTGACAGAAAACAGCAAAATTTGTAAAGCAATTATCCTTTAGTTAAAAAATAAATTTTTAAAAAATTAAAAATAATAAAAAGTTAAAATTTTTTTAAATATCTGAATTTGCCATATGTATGATTTTTCCATGGTTTTATTAAGGCTGAATAATATTCCATTGTATTTTTTGTACCACATTTTGTTCTATCCATTTATTCACTGATGACATATTTGGGTTGCCTCTACCTTCTACCTGTAGTGAATAATTCTGCTATGAGCATGGATGGACAAATATCTGTTCAAGCCCCTTCTTTCAGTTCTTTTGGATATATACCCACAAGTGAAATTTTTAGGTCATATGGTAATTCCAGGTTACATTTTTTGAGAAACTGTCATACTGTTTTCCACAGTGACTACACTATTTTACATTCCCATCAACAATCCACAAGGCTTCCAATTTCAACATATCCTCACCAACACTTGTTATTTTCTGTCTTTTAAATAAAACCATCTTAGTAAATATAGAGTGATATTTCATTTTGGTTTATGATTTGCATTTTCATGATGGCTGGTGATATTGACCTGGCATTATTTCTGGTGCTTATTGGCTATTGTATACATATTCTTTGGAGAAATGTCCATTTAAATCCTTTATCCATTTTGGGGGAGGTTCTTTTTGGAGTGATGAACTCTGGAATTCATTATTGATGATGGTTGCACAAGTTTGTGAATTTATTGAAACCCATTGAACTGTACATTTAAAAACAGTAAAGTAAACTAAACAAAAATGAGTATCAAGAACTGAGAGCCTATGAGAATGCAACAGCTACTAATTGAAATATTATACCAAAAAGGGTTAAAGAACTGGTGATGATGCCACCACGATAAAGTATTGGATTGGCCACAAAGTTGCTTTAAAGTAAAAAGACACATATTTCATTTCCCCAAGAACTTCACAGAAAATATATTTACCATTTTGTTCCGCTACCTACTGCTGGTTTTCAGGCAACTTCATAATTTCATCTTCCCAAAATTTTTTATCTTTTTGAGCAAAGAACTGTTCCAGGTACCTTTTACAGTCTTCTGGGGCATTGGAATTTTTTCCATTAAGAGAATTTTGTAAAGACCAAAATAAATGGAAATCTGCAGGTGCACTGTCTGGTGAACATGGCAGATGAATTAGAACTTCCCAGTTGAGCTACAGTAGTTTTTGCCTGATCATCAAAGAAACGTGTGTTCTTACATTACTCTTACGGAACATAAAAGTTAACTAATTCCAGACACTTTCTGTTGCTGCCTTCTGTTGATCTGATTGGCAACATTACTTGTTGCAGTTAACTGTTTGGTTTTCCAGAAGACACTCCATACTAGAGAACTCCCTTTTAGTCCCACCATATACACAACATCACCTTTGGATGAAGACTGACCTTTGGTGTGATTGGTGGTGATTCATTTCACTTGCCTTGCGTCTCTTCCATTCTGTTTCTATACAGTATACACTTTTCATTGCCTGTCACAATTTGTTTTAAAAATAGAATATTTACATTTAAGTGGAGAATCGAATGTGGAAATATGGTCAAGAAGGTTTTTTCACTTAATTTATGTGGAACCCAAACATCGAAGTGATGAACATAACCGCATAGTGCAAATGATTTCAACACATGATTTGGATATTGTATGTTGACTATCTCCCGCCTGGTATAACATTGATTGTTCTCAGTTAATGTCTTGATTTGATCTCTATCAACTTCAACTGGTTACCCATCCTTGGAGCATTGTCCAGCAAGATATCTCTAGCATGAAACTTTGCAAACCACTTTTGACACATTCAATCAGTCACCGTGCCTTCTTCATACACTACAAATCATTTTTTGCATTACAGTTACATTTTTATTAATACCATTCTTGAAATAATAAAGCATAATATGTTGAAATGTTGCTTTTTCTTCTGTCTTCAGTTTTTCTTCTATTAAAATGGCTACACAAAATTTCACCAGTTTTTACTTTTTTTAAATGTACACTGATATGACAGCCATCACACTATACTCTAACAAAATTGTTTTGAATACTACTAGAGCCATCTTACAGGAAAAAAACCAAACTAACCTTTTGGCCAACCCAATATATGAGAAACCAGATTTCAGTTTACCAGTATTTGCCGAGAATTTAAAGAACTCTTTTCAAGATAGTAACTAAATGTCCCTCCATGCCCCCCTTTCTGTTGAAGTTAAGAGGAAACAGACAGACTTGGTAATGTTGAAGAGAATTTTTCTTGAGTTTGAGATTATTAAGGATTGGAGAGATTTTTGGAATCACGTAAGCTTTTCTGGTAAATATTTAAAAGAGAACAGATTCTTACTTTGTTTCTACTTCATGGCAAGTCTATTGCATGACTAGAATAATATCCCAAGTGGATTAATACCAATTTCTTTACATGGTGGTAACTTGAACGGTCCTGATGATTTTATCATATAGAGTTTCTTTGATTAATTTTTCATAGAACTTTTTCATCAGCATTGTTTTTGTTCACACCACACATTATATGGGATCTTAGTTCTGAACCTGCAACCTCTGCACTGGAAGTGCATGGTCTTAACCACTGGACACCAGGAAATTCCCCATCAGTGTTGTTCTGTTACTTTGATGTAGTCGATGCGTTTCTAGCATGGAGTGAATACTTTGTATCCAGAATTAAGATGTTAATTATTTGCTTAGTTCAGTTCAGTCACTCAGTCGTGTCAGTGGTTTCCGACTCCTCGCGACCCCATGAACTGCAGCATGCCAGGCCTCCCTGTCCATCACCAACTCTGGAGCCTACTCAAGCTCACGTCCATTGAGTTGTGATGCCATCCAACCATCTCATCTTCTGTCGTCCCCTTCTCTCTTGCCCCCAATCCCTCTGAGCATCAGGGTCTTCTCAAATGAGTTAGCTCTTCGTATCAGATGGCCAAAGTACTGGAGTTTCAACTTTAACATCAGTCCTTCCAATGAACAACCAGGACTGATCTCTTTTAGGATGGACTGGTTGGATCTCCTTGCAGTCCAAGGGACTCTCAAGAGTCTTCTCCAACACCACAGTTCACAAGCATCAATTCTTCGGCGCTCAGTTTTCTTTATAGCCCAACTCTCATATCCATACATGACTACTGGGAAAACCATAGCCTTGACTAGATGGGCCTTTGTTGACAAAGTAATGTCTCTGGCTTTTGAATAAGCTTTCTAGGTTGGTCATAACTTTTCTGCCAAGGAGTAAGCGTCTTTTAATTTCATGGCTGCAGTCACCATCTGCAGTGATTTTGGAGCTCCCCAAAATAAAGTCTGATACTATTTCCACTGTTTCCCCATCTATTTGCCATGAAGTGATGGGACCAGATGCCGTGATCTTCGTTTTCTGAATGTTGAGTTTTAAGCCCACTATTTCACTCTCCTCTCACTTTTATCAAGAAGCTCTTTAGTTCTTCTTCACTTTCTGCCATAAGGGTGGTGCTATCTGTATATCTGAAGTTATTGATATTTCTCCTGGCAATCTTGATTCCAGCTTGTGCTTCATCCAGCCCGGCGTTTCTCATGATGTACTCTGCATATAAGTTAAATAAGCAGGGTGACAATATACAGCCTTGACATACTGCTTTTCCTGTTTGGAACCAGTCTGTTTTCCATGTCCAGTTCGAACTGTTGCTTTCTACCCGCATATAGGTTTCTCAAGAAGTAGGTCAGGTGGTCTGGTATCCCCATGTCTTAAAGAATTTTCCACAGTTTATTGTGATCCACACAATCAAAGGCTTTGGCATAGTCAATAAAGCAGAAAAAGATGTTTTTCTGGAACTCTCTTGCTCTTTTGATGATCCAGTGGATGTTGGCAATTTGCTCTCTGGTTATTCTGCCTTTTCTAAAACAAGCCTGAACATTTTGAAGTTCGGTTCATGTATTGCTGAAGCCTAGCTTGGAGAATTTTGAGCATTAGTTTACTAGCGTGTGAGATGAGTGCAATTATGTGGTAGTTTGAGCATTCTTTGACATTTCCTTTCTTTGTTATTTGTTAGTCTGTTAAAAAACATTCTCTGAGAGAAGTTATTATCTGTCATCTATAATCTAGTAGAGGCTCATTAAAAACTGGAATGGTTTTTATTTCACAGTAATTTAGGTGAATTTCTTTTTTTTTTCCCCCTTATTCAGCTTTCCCCCGTTTTACTTGGATTTGTTTGTGTATTTTTCTTTTCAATAGTGTAATTGGCTTTAATTCTTTTTTAAAACACTTATATTGGGGAAGAATTGAATAAAAATGTTTTGTTAGTTTCAGGTATACAGCAAAGTGATTCAGTTAAACATACACATGTGTCTGTTCTTTTTCAAATTCTTGGATAAGTTTCTGTGGAGACTCCTCTAGTTAGTGATATTCTAGTTGTTAATCTTAAAGTTGTTGATAACTTCACTGAGAGGAAAAAGGAGGAAGTTTCACATTGGGTTAGTGTTTTATAGTTTTTAATTCCCTTCTTCCTGCCTTAGTTCATTTGATTCTTATAGACTCTACTAGTGTCAGGCCTGTGCATATTGTTACACAGGTTGAAAACAGCATCATCCTGAAAGCCGTGGTCTTGATGAGCATGTCAATGTAGAACCTGATGAAAATTCTTCCATCTTGCTAAATAAAGAGAGGTACTAATGCAGATTGTAGATAAATGGTCTCTAAGAATCTCCAATAAAATATTACTTTTCCTCACTGTATGATTTGTAGTGCCTTCAGTGATTCCATTCCCTAAATCTTTAATCCATTAGCAGTGTGTGTATTGAGGATTAACCTACTTCACCCTCCTTTTGTCTCTACATAGACTCTTTCCTCATCTTTAAAGTTAGCGTAGTGGAAATATTACTTGCCTGGCAGATATTTAATTGTGAGCATGAAAGTGAGATAATATAGTTGAATACAACTTTATTTACTCTAAAATACTTTTTAAAGGAATTATTCTTATTTTCCATGTACCTCAGATTTTACTAAATGATATTATTGTCTCACACTCTGCTATTTTTAAAAAGGTTCCTTTGACTCTTCTCTTTTTGCTTGATCCCTTCTCTTCACACTGTTCCACCACCTCTATATGTTTCAGGAAATAGCAATCCACTCCAATACTCCTGCATGGAAAATCCCATGGACAGAGAAGCCTGGTAGGCTACAGTCCCTGGGGTCGCAAAGAGTCGGACACAACTGAACGACTTCACTTTCACTTTCTCTTCACACTGTTCAGCCACCCCTATATGTTTCAGGAAGACCATACTTAGCTCGTATACCCTGTGGGAAACCTTAAGTCCTCTGTCCTATTGTGAATGTAACCTTTCCTTACGTGTTGATTTTGTCCTCAAATGCCACAGAGTGTCACTGTGTCCCATACTTAACGTGTAGATGTCTTAGCCCATTGTCCATCCTATATGCTGTTTGAGAAGAGAGGGATTATACTATAAATATATATCTTCTCATCTTTTTATTTCATCTATATAGAACCGAACAGAATGCTTTTAGAATAGTAGTAGAAGAAAAGGTATTTGTTGAAATTAACTGAGATACTCAAGAATTTTGTGAACTTGACAAACTGTTGCTTACTTGAAATCAGCCATACAGAGAGTATTTACACCATGGAAATCAGCAGTCTTTTCAAATCACAGCCTTTTGTTTTGAGATCCAGTTTTATCAGCACACTACTGGTTGTGTGTCTCCAACCCCCAGCAGATTGTGACTCTTTCACATTCATCTCTGCCTCAGTGCCTGTTCTGTGATAGGAAAGTTGTTTGCTGAATTAGTGAATAAATAAGTGATTGAATATATCAACTGCCTTATTCCTGTACTGCTAACTCTTGCTAGTAGAGTTAGCAGAATCTAGTATATTTTTTGAGACCAAGTTCCAAAATGACCCATTGTCATGGACTGCAGTTTTCTTTCTGCTTCATAGTTTAAACCAGAAAAAAGCGTCTTTTGGAAATCAAGGCTGTTAAACACACATGTTTCAATAGCACAGTTAGGATGGCATTTCTGTCCATTATCACCTTGTTAAGCTACTTTTGCTCTGACTTTGCTACCTACTAAGTTTGAGGAATCTATTGCTTAACGAATTAACTTACTTTTTGATTTCCAAGTTGAAAGCCAAGAGTGTGAACCACCTCAAATTAGCTGAAAGATTTTTTTTCATATTTATAAGTGAGAAACCTGTATGCAGGTCAGGAAGCAACAGTTAGAACTGGACATGGAACAACAGACTGGTTCCAAATAGGAAAAGGAGTACGTCAAGGCTGTATATTGTCCCCCTGCTTATTTAACTTCTATGCAGAGTACATCATGAGAAACGCTGGACTGGAAGAAACACAAGCTGGAATCAAGATTGCTGGGAGAAATCTCAATAACCTCAGATATGCAGATGACACCACCCTTATGGCAGAAAGTGAAGAGGAGCTAAAAAGCCTCTTGTTGAAAGTGAAAGAGGAGAGTGAAAAAGTTGGCTTAAAGCTCAGCATTTAGAAAATGAAGATCATGGCATCTGGTCCCATCACTTCATGGGAAATAGATGGGGAAACAGTAGAAACAGTGTCAGACTTTATTTTGGGGGGCTCCAAAATCACTGCAGATGGTGACTGCAGCCATGAAATTAAAAGGCGCTTACTCCTTGGAAGAAAAGTTATGACCAACCTAGATAGTATATTCAAAAGCAGAGACATTACTTTGCTGACTAAGGTCCGTCTAGTCAAGGCTATGGTTTTTCCTNACTCCTTGGAAGAAAAGTTATGACCAACCTAGATAGTATATTCAAAAGCAGAGACATTACTTTGCCGACTAAGGTCCGTCTAGTCAAGGCTATGGTTTTTCCTGTGGTCATGTATGGATGTGAGAGTTGGACTGTGAAGAAGGCTGAGCGCCGAAGAATTGATGCTTTTGAACTGTGGTGTTGGAGAAGACTCTTGAGAGTCCCTTGGACTGCAAGGAGATCCAACCAGTCCGTTCTGAGGGAGATCAACCCTGGGATTTGTTTGGAAGGAATGATACTAAAGCTGAAGCTCCAGTACTTTGGCCACCTCATGTGAAGAGTTGACTCATTGGAAAAGACCCTGATGCTGGGAGGGATTGGGGGCAGGAGGAGAAGGGGACGACAGAGGATGAGATGGCTGGATGGCATCATGGACTCAATGGACGTGAGTCTGAGTGAACTCCGGGAGTTGGTGATGGACAGGAGGCCTTGCGTGCTGTGATCATGGGCTCCCAAAGAGTCAGACACGACTGCGCGACTGAACTGAACTGTATATCTTCTTTGGAGAAATGTCTGTTTAGGTCTTCTGACCACTTTTTGATTGGGTTGCTTGTTTTTTGGTGTTGAGCTTGTGTGAGCTGCTTCTACGTTTTTGAGATTAATATTTGTCAGTTTTTTCATTTGGTATTATTTTCTCCCATTCTGAGGTGTGTCTTTTCACCTTGTGTGAAATAGTTTCCTTCCTCTCAGCATTTTGGGCTTCCCTGGTAGCTGATAAATGTCACGCAAGTGTATGTTCCTCGGTTCTTTGTCTCGTCACAACAAAGATTTGGAGAGATGGACATTAAAGCCCTTGGCGCATCACAGCTCTCGGGTCTTGGACAAACCGTCTTATAGCTCTTAGGCAAATCAGTGTTACAGCTCTATTTTATTTAGGAGATAGCAGGAGAATCCATCCTCGAAGAGTGAGGGCATGCCAACCCAAAGACTTGAAGAGAAGAGAGTGTAGGAGCGGGTGGAGGAGGGGGAGAGAGAGAAGAGAAAGAATACGCGCACGCACACGGGAGAGGAAGAGAGAGAGAAACGGTGCGTTGGCTCCTCCTTTTATATGTTTTTGCCTCCACCTGGGCCTGCCCTATGCAAATTGGGCTTAGGCAGGAGTGGTGTTTGTTCTACCTGAAGTCTTCACTCTGGTCCTTTGACCTTCCTTTAATCTTCCTTGTTTTTNACGCGCACACACACGGGAGAGGAAGAGAGAGAGAAACGGTGCGTTGGCTCCTCCTTTTATATGTTTTTGCCTCCACCTGGGCCTGCCCTATGCAAATTGGGCTTAGGCAGGAGTGGTGTTTGTTCTACCTGAAGTCTTCACTCTGGTCCTTTGACCTTCCTTTAATCTTCCTTGTTTTTTTTTTAGCCACCGCCATTTTGGACTCCTTTTCCCTGTTCTACCTACCTAACATAAAGAATCTGCCTGCAATGCAGGAGACCCTGGTTTGGTTCCTGGGTTGGGAAGATCCCTTGGAAAAGGATAGGCTACCCACTCCAGTATTCTTTCCTGGAGAATCCCCATGGACAAAGGAGCCTGGCGGGCTACAGTCCATGGGGTTGCAAAGAGTTGGGTACAACTGAGCGACTAAGCACAGCATTTTAGCAAGCTGACCCTCTAGACTGTGAACTTCACACACATTTCTCACCTCTTAGGTGGGACAGGATGGCTGGTGGGAGCTACAGCTGGTTATTTTTCTTCCCCAGGTCAGCTAGATGTTGATCAAATCCCAGCTGTCTAGGCTCAGGTTAGCTAGTTTCTCCAGAGGACAGTCTTGTTAAAAACAGAATTCTCTGGTGTATTTTAAGACAACTCCTTTACCCCTCCATTAGTGAATTTTTACTGTGAAACCCTCATCAGGCTCCTGGAGGCACAACTCACAATGGTGAGCCCCCTGGAGGGCCCTGAGACTTGCCCATGCTGGACCACACGGCCCACAGCCCTGGCTCCCACAAAGGGTTCAGTTCACATTCCTGCTCCAGGAAGCTGGAGTTCTCAGAACTTGCCTGATGGTCTCAGCATCCGCGCTGTTGATTGCCCTGTGACTTCAGTTTGCTTGAGGATTGAAGAAGAGTTGTTGACTCAGCTTGTTTGACGTTTTCTTTGCTGTCGCAATATTGACTGCCACCCTGTTTGTGTGCAGAACTGGGATCTGGAAGTCCAGAGGCAGCATGTTAAGGTCCATAATAGCTGTGTGAGGGCCCATGTGGTCAGTGCCAGGAACTCATGTGCATTAGGAAGTGTGCTCTGCTCACGGGAGAGACTCAGGGCTCCTAGAGGAAGGTCTGTCACCACTAAGCTCTGCACACCTGGATGGGTCATCCTTTACATCCTCACTCTGCCCTTCACCTCACGGTCCAAGATGCCTCGAGAGCATCTTCGCAGTTAGGAAGGTGGGGTACAGCCCTCCTTCTTAGGATGCTGTGTTGACATTTCCATTTTCTTTCCATTGTGCATACATAGGCTTCTCACAGCTGCAGGTGGACTTTGGTCCTGATCTGGCTGGCTATGTGCTCAGCCAACGTTGGGCTCTGACAGAAGCCCAGGAAGGTGAGGGGAGGGGAACTGGTCATGAAATTCAGTCAGTAATCTCAGGGCAGAATCTGACTTTTTAATGGGAATCCACATCTTTCTCAGCTGGCTCTGAAAGAGTCAGTTCTGAGGCAGGTTGATAGGAAATATGGGGTCCCCGAGGAGGAGAGAGGGGTCTGAGGCTCTCAAGGAGGAGATAGGGGTCTGGAATTCCCAAGGAGGAGGAAAGGGCAAACTTTTTTTTCCTCTACATTCCTTGGTCTTAGTCACATAAAACGATTTTTTTTTTCTTTAAGCCTGGAAGTGGTGATTACACAACAGACAAATCAGTTTGAACTCTGTACTAGGGATTATATAACAACAATGTATCCTGCTTGAGGACAGTTTCTCCTTTCTGAAAGCCTTCTGGCTAATCCTGTTATCTCCAAATGTAAATTACGGGAGTGGGTCTAGTAAGATATCTACAACCTGGAGACATTCTTTTGATTTACTATAATAACTAATTAAAAAAGTATATAACTCCCTTGCTAACACTAGCGAGGGGGGCACTCTCCATCCCCCTTCTGCTGTCTATGTCAGAAGCTTTCTCTATTTCTTTACATACTTTAATAAAACTCTGCTATATAAAAGCTCTTGAGTGATCAAGCCTAGTCCCTGGTCTCGAAGTTAAATCTTCTTCGGAAATCACGAATCCAACATTTTTCACCGTAAGCTATCATCTTGGGGGCTCATCCAGGGTCTTTAGGACTAGGGAAGAACATTCAGAGCTGTAGCCTCTTTGATTTCTCAATATACACATTTTCTGCTTTACTTTACTAACACTACAGTGTGCTTGTGTGAATGGATTACACACCCTTCGTGAAAGGAGGATTGAGCCCTGCTCTAAAGTTTTGCAGTGACTCATAATGACTGAAGGCTGCCCCAAAAGGGAGACTTGTCGGGGGTTTATACTGACCTGCCAATGCCTAGAGACACCCAACGTCCCTGCAAAGGGAACGGCCAGAAATGGGCGAAGCGTATGGACTAAACTTTCCTTTCTTTGTCACTTTTTCCTGGTCTCTTTGGCCATTTCATAATTGCGTTTGGAATTAGAACTACTAAGATAATCTGTCAGATCATAGACGTTCAAGGGACTTGTGATCCATGCTGTTACTATGTACTTTTACTTAGACTCATGTGTGGAAGCTCTTAGCCTTGCTAGACTAGTTAAGCCTTGCTAGAAATTTACTAGGAGCAGGTACAGAACGACCTGGAGCTCTAGCTCCAGAGCATGTTCAGGAGCTAGGCAGAGCTCTAGCTCCAGGATATCTCTCAGGCTAGAGGTCACTCTCTTGGCTGCCTGCCTAGGGTCCAGCGACCTGAAAGTGAGCCTTTGTCATGGCTGTGCCTCTGATCTATGTGGACAGAAGCACTGCTGGTGGCCATGAGGTTTCTGAGGACACAGATTGGGAACTGCAGGATCTGGTCAGATTGGAAGCGCAGTGGGCTTCTTCCTTTGGTAGTGCTAGCTCTTAGTGGACCAGAGGAGGCTCTCTAGTGGCTTTTGTCTCAACTCCTTAGATACTTTTTTGTGAAATCTGTGGAGATGAACTAGAAGGATTGGCCCTACTAGCTGGAGAACAAAAATCACTTTTTCCTCTCTGGCCCACCCTCCACCACTGCTTTTGCTATACTGGCGCGGTGACACTCAGAAGGGACGTCGTGGTTGCTGTTCACCTCTTTATGACTCTTTGCTTCTTCTGTGGTCAGGACTGCACTCGGGAATGCGCATGGGTACGTGTAAGATGGATGCTCCCCCAGGAGTCCTAGCTGGGGAAACATTCCACAGAGCTTCTCTGCTCCACCCTGGGTGGCATCTGAGAAAAGGACAGATCAAACAAAGGTCTTGGTGGTAGGGAACTAAATCAGTCTGGGATGCCATCAGGTCTACCCCTGGTGCATCTCCACCCCGCCTCGGTGGTAGAACCAGGAGGGATGAATAAGGTGCCTGTGTCGGTAAGGGACAGACTAAGTCCCTTAGAAGAGAAGAGAGAGAGTCTGTCTCCACCCCCATCTAGAGGTGGGATGGAAAGAAGCCACAGCTGTGCCGCTTTTTTCTCTCTTACAGAAGGGAGCTAGCAGTTCCAGAACCACTCCTTTACAATGTATTTTAAAAACTGGGACAAGGTTGATCCCCAGAGTTTAAAAAAGACACGCCTGATCTTCTGTGATATTGAATGGCCACAGTATCCTTTGGAAGACGGAACACTGACCTGTTGAAGGATCTCAATCATTACTGTTTTACAACTAGATTGGTTCTGTAGAAAATGACGGAAATGGGTAGAAGTGCTATATGTGTTTTCTCTATCTCTCTGTGAGACATGCCAGATTTATGTCATAAGGGTGCAGATTTGGGTGTGAAACCGTCAGCTCCCTCCTGTTCTCTTACTTTGCCCCTGTATCTGGGGATCCCAACTGAACAGGCTGAGGATCAGGGCACCCTTCCAGCAGGGGTTGCCTCAGTCTAGGTAGAAATTTAAACAGTCCCAATTGTTGTCAAGACTATTTAGAGGATCCAAAATGTATGTAGAAGGCTTTACAGGACTAACTTTACTTTTTGAGGTTACTTGGAGAGATGCAATGTGTGCCTTGGGACAGACGCTGACTCCTGACTTGAGAGCTCAAGTTTTGGGGGAAGCTACTACTTTTGGAGATGAATGGCTCGAGTGTGAGACAAGGGGAACTAGAGAAGATGAAGTAACCCTCCTCCCTACTGGAAGCCAAGCAGTTCCCATAACAGCCACTTTGTCAGATGCATTCTTGAAGGACTCAAGTGAGCACACAAGAAGACTTTAAATTAGGCTAATTGGATGACATAGAACAGGGAGAAAAAAAAGGAGAGAGGGAAACTCCTGGTAAATTCCTAGATAGACTATAGGAGGCTCTCCAAAGTTTACTGACTTTGATCCTGAAACTACAGAGGGAGAAATGATCTTAAAAGATAGATTTCTCACTCAGTCGGCTCCAGATATCTGCTGTAAATTATGAAAACAGGTGTTTGGACCAAATCATCTTTTAAAAAGTGTTACAGCTGGCTCAGATGGTATATTATGGTAGAGAATAGGAGGAGGAAAAAAAAGAGCCAGGCAAAAGACTGAAGCCCCAATGACTGTTAGACCTGCTTTGAGACAGTCTGAGGAAAAATGCCGACAGGGACCCAGGTGAAAAGGGACAGATTTGTTATTACTGTGGGAAAGAGGGGGCATCTCAAGTGGGATTGCCCTCAGTCATCTAAGCCACCCCCAGCTCTGTGTCTGGTCCAGAAAGGACCACACTGGAGGAGAGACTGCCCTCTGAGGTATAGGCCCCAGAGGTCGGACTCTCAAGACAATTGGGACTGAAGGTGCCTGGGGGTCCGCAAGCAAGCCCCCTTCCTAATTACACCTGAGGAACCCCGGGTATTAGTAACTGTGGGGGCCAATCATTCGATTTTCCTTTGGACCCGGGGGCAACTTTCTCTGTGCTCGTGGAAGCCCCGGCCGCTTTCCTCCTGATCCAGTACTGTAATGGGGCTGTCAGGACTAGCCAAGCGCTGTGACGCCAGTCATCCTTTAAGCTGCAGCTGGGACTCTGCGCTCTTTTCTCGAGTTTCTAATTGTGCTGGGAGTCTCCCTCACCTCTTCTGAGGAAGGATATACCGAACAAGGTCCAGGCCTCTGTTTTCATAAATATGGAATCTATTCTTTTTAACTGAACAAAATGTAAATCCTAAAGTGTGGGCTGATGGAAAAACTGTGAGTCTAGCACAAAATGCTGTTCCTGTAGTTATAAAGCTCAAAGACCCTCACCTATTTCCATATCAAAAGCAGTATCCACTAAAGCCTGGGGTTAAGGAAGGGTTAAAACCCATCATTGAAAATTTAAAGGAACAGGGGCTATCAATTCTCTGTAATAGTCCATACAACACTGCTATTTTGGGTGTGAAAAAAGTCAAATGATAAATGGAGACTTGTTTAAGATATGCAAATAATAAGTGCCTAATCCTTATACCTTGTCTGAAATTCCTAAACGAGCCAAATATGACTTTAAGACATTGAGAGGATTCTTGGGCATTACAGGCTATTGCCACATTTGGATTCTGGGTTATGGGGAACTTGCCTGGCCTTTATATAAATTTATAACTGAAACTCAGCAGGCCCAAACCAACAAGCTGATTTGGTCCCCAGAAACTCAAAAGGCTTTTAAGGCTCTTCAAACTGCTCTCTTACAGGCTCCTCCTTTGAGCTTGCCCACAGGATCAGAGTTCAGTTTGTTATTGAAAAAATGCTATGGCCACATTGCTTAAGGGTAATTGCTATTATTGGTTTGCTAATGACTAAAGCTTGTAAGTTTCCTATTGGACAAAATCTTACTGTACTGATGTTTCATGATGTAAGGGGGATCTTAAAGTCTGAAGTTCAGAGCAACAATGGCTCCATCTTTAAAGCTGCTGTAGCTCAAGGGGTGTCAAAAGCTTTAGGAATAGAATATCACTTACACTGTTCCTGGAGACCCCAATTTTTAGAAAAGGTTAAAAAGGCTAATGACATTATTAAAAGACACCTGTGTAAGCTAACTCAGGAAACACAAGACTGTTCGCTTAAAGTTGTATCCGAAGCTTCAATGCAGGCTTGAGCTGCCCCTAAGAAGGAAGTGTCTCTATGACAGACTGTATTTGTGCACAGATATTGTCATAGATCCTAAAGCCTTAGAATTATCTATGTGACTCAGATTTCAGCTCTTCAACCTCCTCATCAATTGAAGGCTTCACAGGGTGGGTTTCTCCGCAAAAGGAAAGAACTTTCTTCAGCTCTGTGAATACCTTCACCAACAATAATCGTATGTGACGCCTCATTTAGCAATCCTATTCAGAAAACGCCAT
>SJXQ01005293.1:63211-168948 GCA_006408695.1 Aepyceros melampus | reverse complement strand
GCTCTGTCTCTTCATTTTCTCTGGAGTTATTTCTCCACTATTTTCCAATAGCATATTGGGCACCTATCGACCTGGGGAGTTCATCTTTCAGTGTCATATCTTTTTGCCTTTTCTTACTCTTCATGGGGTTCTCAAGGCAAGAATACTGAAGTGGTTAGCCATTCCCTTCTCCAGAGACTGGAGCCTGACTTAGATATCCTATGTTCTCCTGTAACACCCTATGTGTACTTTTATCTTTTCCAGAGATATTACACAGCATTGCAACTGCCTGCCAACTCTCCTGTTAGACTATGAACTCCTCAAAGGCACAAAAAGTGACTTGTATATTATAATATTCCTAGAGTGAAGAATGGTGCCAAACACCTAGCTGATGATTAAAACATTGATTGTTTTGAATTAAATTTCTTGCCTAGAGAGCTGTGCCTAGTATATTATGGGCTGTTTTTCTGCTTGGCCTCTGGGTCCAAGTCCCTTTCCTTATAATCTGCTTAGGAAGATGGTCCCTGGGAGTGAGTCTATGCCTCAACCTTGCCAGTTTCTTTCTCTGAACCTTGCACCTTATCCAATACCACCATTCTGGTAGCTACAGTCATACTTCCTACTGACAAACTTTTTGGCATTAACTACTGGCTTCTGAGAGATTTCCAGGTGGCACTAGTGGTAAAGAACCTGCCTGCCAATGCAGGAGACATAAGAGACATGGGTTCGATCCCTGGGTTGGGAAGATCTTCTGGAGGAGGGCATGGCAACCCACTCCAGTCTTCTTGCCTGGAGAATCCCATGGACAGAGGAGCCTGACAGGCTACAGTCTATAGTGTTGAAAAGAGTTGGATACAACTGAAGTGACTTAGCATGCACACACAAACTAATTTCTGCTTTTCCAAGACAGTTTAGGATGATAGAATTAATCATGGGCTGTGCACAAAATAACACGGATGCTAATCCCATCTTAGTTTTGTTTAACTCTGTGAATTTTGGGGGGGGGGTAGGTATCTTAGCTTCTCTGAGCCTCAATTTCCACCCATTTAAAATGAGGTAAAAACATTTATAAATTGTTATAAGAGAAAAATGAGTTAACTTTATTCTCTACCTAATTCAAAGATTCAAGAAATACTTCTTTTATCTTTGACTTTCCTTCTTCTGTATTCTTTTAGGTAATACATGCTGTCCCAGACAGATACACCACATTTTTCTTTATATTCCCAGATTTTGCATACCAAACTGGGTCTGACAAGTTTATACTCTGACTCAGTAAGTGGGTCTAGACTAAGTTCTGATCTAACACTCAAATTTCTTGATTCTACAATATTTAGTAAATATGGAATTGAATTTAATTTCAGTATATGTTTAATAAAACTTATTGTCAGCATTCAAATCAAAGAGAGTGAAGAATATCTTTGCTTGTTGGCATTCTCTTCTAAATCAGTCAGGAAGGCTTTCTTTCATAAACAGAAAGTCAGACTGTTAAGACTTAAATAAGTGAAGTTTTACTTTTCTTAGCCTTCCACGGTGGTTCAGAAGCTGCGTGCAATGCAGGAGACCTGGGTTTGATCCCTGGGTCAGGAAGATCCCATGGATAAGGGAATGGCAACCCACTCCAATATTCTCTCCTGGAGAATCCCATGGACGAGTTATAGTCCATGGGATAGCAAAGAGTCAGACATGACTGAGCAACTAACACTTTTACTTTTCTTAAGTAAAAAGAAGTTCAAAGTTAGTGTAACTGGGGTAGCTACTTCACATTTAGTTAACACGACCAACAGGATTCCAAGTTGTCTCTGTCTGGCTCTGCCAAGCTTAGCACATTGTTTTTGTGCTGGTCAATTTTTGCAATAAGTTGCTGTATTCCAAGTGCGATAAGTATGCGCCACGCAGAAAGAGAGGAAAGGAGCAAATGGAGAGCAGAAGAAATGACAGAAACCTCTCTCCAAAGAGACTTCCACTAACTGTCACTGGCCTCCTCTGACCTGAGCATCCATAATGTGAAGTGGAGGTGACCAAGATGTGCAACAACTCTCATTCATTGGTAATGAGAATGCAAAATGGTTCAGCCTGTTTTGAAGACAGTTGGTTAGGTTCTTAGGAGACTAAACATACTCTTACCATAAGATCCAGCATCTGTGCTGCTTGGTACTTACCCCCAAAGAGTTGAAAACTTATGCCTACACAAAACCTTCCACACAGATGTTTATAGCAGTTCCAATTGTCAAAACTTGGAAGCAATAAATGTGTCCTTCAGTGGGTGAATGGATAAATATATTGTGGTACTTGCAGACAATGGAAGATTTTTCAGTGCTAAAAAGAAGTAAGCTATCAAGGCTTGAAAAGTGGTGGTGATGGGGGTGATAGTACTGAGGGAAAAGAAGCCAATCAGAATATGCTACCTACTGTATGAGTCCAACTATATGACTTTCTGGAAAAGACAAAACTATCAAGATAGTAAAAAGATCAGTGAATACCAAGGGAGAGGAAAGAGATTGGGATGAATAAGTGGAGCACAGAGAATGTTTAGGGCAGTGAAACTATTTTGTATGATGCCATAATGAGGGATATGAGTCACTACACATTTGTCCAAACCCATAGAATGTACATCAAGACTGAATAACAATATAAACTATGGATTTCAGGTGATTATAATGTGTCACTGTAGTTTCACCAGTTATAACAAAGGTACACTCTGGTGGGAAATGTTGACAATGGGAGAAGCTATGCATATGTGGAAGGGGAAGTATATGATGACCCTCTGTACAGTCCTCTCAACATTACTATGAACTTAATACTGTTCTAAAATTTAAAAAGTGTAAATTAAAAAAAAAAGAGAGAACTAAGTTGAAAAATGCAAAGGATGTGAATAGACATTGACCATTTCCAAAGAAGATTTGCAAATGGTCAATAAGCACCTAAAAAGATGCTCAACATCATTAATTACTGGGGAAATATAAATTAAGACCACAATGAAATATCACTTCCCTCCACTAGAATGGCTATGATTAAAAACCGAGACAGTAGCAAGTTCTGAGGATACAGAGAAATTGGAAACCTTGTAGATTAGTGATAGTAGGGATGCAAAATCATTCAGTCACTTTGGGAAACAAGTAACAGTTCCTTAACACATTAAATAGATTTATCATATGACCTAGCAATTCCACTCTTAGCTATGCATTCCAAAGATGTGAAAATATGGCTTTACAAAAACTTGCACACAGGTGTTCATAGCAGAATTATTCATAATAACTAAAAAGTGGAAACAATCTAAGTTTTCATCAACTGTTGAATGAACAAACAAAATATGGTATAGTTATACAATGGAATATTACTCAGCAATAAAAAGAATGAAGTACTGATACTGCAACATGATTAAACCTTAAAAACATGCTACATCAAAGAAGCCAGATACAAAAGGCCACATACTACAAGAGTTCGATTTATATGAAATGTCCAGAACAGGCAAATTTATAGAGACATAAGTAGGTTAGCTATTGTTTAAGACTGAGGGTGAAGGGTAGGGGTTGACTGCTAATGGATATGGGATTTCTTTTAGGAGATCAAACATGTTCTAAAATTAGATTGTCATGATGATTGCACAACTGTGTGACTACACTAAGAAACAATGAATTGTACATGTGTGAATCATCTGTGAATTTTATTTAAATGAAGCTATTTTTTAAAAAGAAAATTAAATAAGCCTAATACATGAATGGATATTGCAATTACATTACAGAATAATTAGGAAGTTTCAAAAACAAAAATAGCAGCATCAAGTCTCCTTGCAAAATATTTCTTAGTAAATGCTTTGAGAAGAGGCTATATTTTTTGAATTCCCCCTATTTCCCATTTAAGAAAAATGGCCATGCAATCTCTTGTATTCATTTTCTATAGCTGCCATAACAAATTACCATAAATTTAAACAAACACAAATTTATTATCTTTCGGTTCTGTAGGTCAGAAGTTGTCATAGTTCTCACAGGCTCAAATTAATTTTGTGGGCAATTTGCATTTTTCTGTGTAGACTCCAGGGTAAAGTCTGTTTCCTTCTCTTTTATAGCTTCTTCAGGCCATGAGTTCCTTGACTCATGGTCCCCTTTCTCCATCTTCAAACCCATCAATGTAGCATCTTTCTGACCCTGTTTCCATCCTTACATCTCTATCTCTAACCATAGCCGAGAGAGATTCTCCGCTTTTAAGGGTTTATGTGATTAGATTGGTCCCATCCATATAAAGCGGGGGTATCTAACCATCTACGTCTTCTTTCCTCTTTTTTCTTTAATCACATATGCAAAGTCCTTTTTGCCATGTAACATAACAGATTTACAGAGCGACTGTTAGTCTGCCTATATGATTGAATCTCTATGTTTTGGAAACTCTTGGACTAAATCCCCAAAATTTATAATAACATCATAAATACTAATGACTACCAAAAGACTCTGGATGCAATATGAAAAGGGAGAGGTTCAAAGAGTCCATTAAGGCCAAATATTTGTCTCTGAGTAACTCACTCAACAGAGTTAATTTAACATTCTTTTAGGAGTTTGTTGAAAACGCCACTCCAGGTTGTTGTAAAACATCATAAAATAACTGCATCCATTTAATGGGCTTCTGAATTTTCAGAAATACTTAGGACAAATATATAGCCTGAAACAGTTTTTTGATACTAGGCATGGTATAATCCAGTGATCAAAAATTTTGTCTTGTTTAAACATGGAAATATGGCTCCTGTAGCCATAGTCCAGCTGACAGTGGTTAGTCATCCCTACATCCATGCACTTTATGTGTCCTGAGTCCTCCTGTGAATGATGCAAACATATATTAAATAAAACTTTAAGTAAGTAACTAAAGTCACTCAGTCGTGTCCGACCCTTTGTGACCCCATGGACTGCAGCCCACCAGGCTCCTCAGTCCATGAGAGTCTCCAAGCAAGAATACTGGAGTGGGTTGCCATTTCCTTCTCCAGGGGATCTTCCTGACCCAGGGATCGAACCCGGGTCTCCTGCATTGGTGGCAGACGCTTTAACCCTGAGCCACCAGGGAAGTCCTTGGTTCCTAAATCATATCCTTTACTTTTAGCACTTTTTGTTGTAGAATCAACTCAATGGACATGAGTTTGAGCAAACTCCCAGAGACAGTGAAGGATAGGGAAGCCCGGCATGCTGCAGTTCCTGGGGTCACAAAGTTGGACACAACTGAGTGAATGAACAATGATACCAGAAATATCATGAGGCCAAAGAGCTCCATGGAGCAGGAATAAGGAAATTACTTTCCATTATTCTTGAAGATTATTCTTTTCAACCCACTTTGGTCATTGTTTGATTGATATATTCACATATAAGGTAACAGAATGAGATATAACTCATGAAAGAAAAGTTAGAAATTCCTAAGATAGATCTTTTTAAAAAGATGAGGAATATAGTGTGTAATAGACAAACGTGGCTATTCTCTTTCCCTCAGCAACTTTCTATTTGACAAGACTCAAAAACCACAGTTTTGATCCCCTTAACCCCACTATTGTAATTTTCATTGTTCATTGGTACTAAATGCCATCATTGATAAACAAGCATCAATGTCCTAAAAAGTTCACAAACACTGTAAACTGCTATGTGATTGGTTGACAGTGTTAACACTCTACATTATTTGGTTCTATCACCCACTAAAATGAGGTGAAGCAAAGTTGTCCTCTATCATAGACAGCCCATTTGATAAATAAAATCAAGAAAACATCAGTGTGCACGGTATGTTCAGTGGCTATAAACATACAATAAAAGCAGGTTTTTAACATAAAGGGTAGAAACAATAATGTCCTAAAAGGAGATTTGGCCATATTATAAAGAGCCTTGATTTCCACAGTCAGGAACGTCAAGTTTATTTTGTACATCAGTGATTTATTACACTGACTTATTTGAGATCATGAAAGAAAAATATGGACACTGGCAGACATAATTAGCTGGTATTTAGGGCCAGTCTGTCTTTTTGCAACCAGTGTACATGCTGTTCGGTTAGCAAAGCAGCTGTGATTTGGTTGGTATTCCATCCTCTCACTTTCAATTTCTTTGATTATCACCCCTAAAAGCTTGATCTATTCTCGTAGAGTCTGTTTCATTTGGTCTGGGTGAGGCCGGGCATGTTGTTGCTCAGCTGCTAAGTCATGTCCAACTCTTTGTGACCCCATGGACTGCAGCACGCCAGGCTTCCCTGTCCTCCACTGTCTCTGAGAATTTATTCAAGTTCTTGTCCTTTGAATCGGGGGTGCTATCTAACCATCTCATCCTCTGCTACCCTCTTCTCCTCTCGCCTTCAAGCTATCCCAGCATCAGGTTCTTTTCCAATGAGTGAGGCTGGGCATAGGTTGCTCTAAAAACTCCCCAAGTAATTCTAATGTGAAGTCAGGACTGGGAATCACTGTTGTAAAAAACTGAAAACCAGTGAAGGTTTTCCAACGTGAGAGTGACATGATGAATATACGGTTCTAAAAGCAACAATTAATCTGAAGTGTACTGAGGGAGGGAGCAGATATTAAGACAGAGAAATTACTCATCCATTAATTTGACAAGTAGTCATTTTGTGTAGCTCTGGGCATTGAGATACAATGCCGACCCAGCTGAAGAAATGGGACAGTTCAGTTCAGTTCAGTTTAGTCGCTCAGTCGTGTCCGACTCTCTGCGACCCCATGAATCGCAGCACGCCAGGCCTCCCTGTCCATCACCAGCTCCCGGAGTTCACTCAGCCTCACGTCCATCGAGTCAGTGATGCCATCCAGCCATCTCATCCTCGGTCGTCCCCTTCTCCTCCTGCCCCCAGTCCCTCCCAGCATCAGGGTCTTTTCCAGTGAGTCAACTCTTCTCATGAGGTGGCCAAAGGACTGGAGTTTCAGCTTTAGCATCATTCCTTCCAAAGAAATCCCAGGGTTGATCTTCTTCAGAATGGACTGGTTGGATCTCCTTGCAGTCCAAGGGACTCTCAAGAGTCTTCTCCAACACTACAGTTCAAAAGCATCAATTCTTCGGCAGTCAGCTTTCTTCACAGTCCAACTCTCACATCCATAAGGTAGCACCAAAAGGAAAGGTAGACTGCAGATAACAAAATAATCCAGGGTGTGGTACATAGAAGGTGCACTAGTCAGAAACCAAACAGAGAAGGTCTGGCACTAATTCTACTTTAATCCATTGTGGGATATTGTGTCAAGTTTCCTTACCTATAAATGCATTTTGAATTTGTGAAAGAAATTGGAAATGACTCAGAGGAAGGACCATCTTTTCCATTTTAGCCCATGAAAATATATCTTGGCTTCGGCAGTTACAGTTTTTGTTTCTTATCCCTGATATCTTTAGGTATTGTACTGCTATATTCTTACACTTTTTCTTTTGAGTTACCGTGTTTTGTGTTTTGAGTTACTAGTTTTGTGGAGAGGACTGAAAGAAAAGACATCAGATGATTTTATTAAAAGCGATTTAGTAGAATGCAGATCAGGAAGCAATAGAACTAGATTTGGAACAACAGACTGGTTCCAAACTGGGAAAGGAGTACGTCACGGCTGTATATTGTCACCTTACTTATTTAAATTATGCAGAGTACATCATGTGAAATGCCAGGCTGGATGAAGTACAAGCTGGAATCAAGATTGCTGGGAGAAATATCAATAACCTCAGATATGCAGATGACACCACCCTTATGGCAGAAAGTGAAGAGGAACTAAAGAGACTCTTGATAAAAGTGAAAGAGGAGAGTGAAAAAGTTGGCTTAAAACTCAACATTCAAAAAGCAAAGATCATGGCATCTGATCCCATCACTTCATGGCAAATAGATGGGGAAACATTGGAAATAGTGACAGACTTTATTTTCTTGGGTTCCAAAATCAATACAGATGTTGACTGCAGCCATAACTTTAAAAGACACTTGCTCCTTGGAAGAAACCAACCTAGACAACATGTTAAAAAACAGAGATATTACTTTGCCAACAAAGGTCCGTCTAGTCAAGGCTATGGTTTTTCCAGTAGTCATGTATGGATAGAAAAAGTTGGCTTAAAACTCAACATTCAAAAAGCAAAGATCATGGCATCTGATCCCATCACTTCATGGCAAATAGATGGGGAAACATTGGAAATAGTGACAGACTTTATTTTCTTGGGTTCCAAAATCAATACAGATGTTGACTGCAGCCATAACTTTAAAAGACACTTGCTCCTTGGAAGAAACCAACCTAGACAACATGTTAAAAAACAGAGATATTACTTTGCCAACAAAGGTCCGTCTAGTCAAGGCTATGGTTTTTCCAGTAGTCATGTATGGATGTGAGAGTTGGACCATAAAGAAGGCTGAGCACCAAAGAATTATTGCCTTTGAGCTGTGGTGTTGGAAAAGAATCTTGAGTCCCTTGGACTGCAAGGAGATCAAACCAGTCAGTCCTAAAGGAAATCAATCCTGAATACACATTGAAAGGACTGATGCTGAAACTGAAGCTCCAATACTATGGCCACCTGATGCAAAGAGCTGACTCATTAGAAAAGACCCTGATTCTGGGAAATATTGGAGGAGGAGAAGGGGCTGACAAGGATGAGGTGGTTGGACGGCATCACCGACTCAACAGACTTGAGTTTGAGCAAGCTTCAGGAGACAGTGAAGGACAGGGAAGCCTGGCATGCTGCAGTCCATGGGGTTGCAAAAGAGTTGGACACACTTAAGCAACTGAACAACAACAATTGAACACTCTAGGATCAGCTTCAGAGGAAACATAGAAGTATCTGCTCCTGTCCTTTTTTAAAGATTATTTTGATATGGACAATTTTTTAAAGTCTTTATTGAATTTGTTACAATATTGCTTCTGTTTTGTTTTGGTTTTTTGGCCCCAAGACTTACAGGATCTTAGCTCCCTGACCCGGGATTGAACCCACACCTCCTGCATTGGAAGGCGAAGTCTTAACCACTGGGACACCAGGGATGTTCCTCTGCTCCAGTCCTTGATATGTAGGGAGGAAAGAAGATCAATGTGCAAGCAAATACTAATTTACAAAACAAATCTGTATGACTAAGGATCCCCCAAATAGTAAATACTCTAAGAGATAGAGTTCATTAAAAACAACAACAGCAACAAGTAAACTCAAAGCTTTCTAGAAAGATATCTTTGAGAATTAGACCTTGACTTTGAAAACAAGTAGGTTTTGAGTAAACAGAGAGGAAAGGCACACCAATGAAGGAGAATCAGGTAAGCAACAGTGTAGAGGCTGAAGTGCTGGGGGACTTCTGAGCAGACCATTCTAAAAGGACCACCTAATCCCTGACCTAGTGACTCCATGCTTCTTAGCTTGCTGGTTCTTGACTACTTTCATTTCTGACCTCATCAAGAATTTCAAGTGGGCATAAGATCATGAGGAGAGAGTCAGAGATGGGAAGAAACATAATCTCACTATAATACAGTCAGACACCTTTTACTTACTTTAACATTTATACAGAGCTATGGGAATACCAGACCACCTGATCTGCCTCTTGAGAAATCTGTATGCAGGTCAGGAAGCAACAGTTAGAGCTGGACATGGAACAACAGACTGGTTCCAAATAGGAAATAGAGTATGTCAAGGCTGTATATTGTCACCCTGCTTATTTAACTTCTATGCAGAGTACATCATGAGAAACGCTGGGCTGGAAGAAGCACAAGCTGGAATCAAGATTGCTGGGAGAAATATCAATAACCTCAGATATGCAGATGACACCACCCTTATGGCAGAAAGTAAAGAAGAACTAAAGAGCCTCTTGATGAAAGTGAAAGTGGAGAGTGAAAAAGTTGGCTTAAAATTCAACGTTTGGAAAACAAAGATCATGGCATCTGGTTGCATCACTTCATGGCAAATAGATGAGGAAACAGTGGAAACAGTGTCAGACTTTATTCTTGGGGGCTCCCAAATCACTGCAGATGGTGACTGCAGCCATGAAATTAAAAGACACTCCTTGGAAGGAAAGTTATGACCACCTAGATAGCATACTAAAAAGCAGAGACGTTACTTTGCCAAAAATGCTCTGCCTAGTCAAGGCTATGGTTTTTCCAGTGGTCATGTATAGATGTGAGAGTTGGACTATAAGGAAAGCTGAGCACCAAAGAATTGATGCTTTTGAACTGTGGTATTGAAGAAGACTCTTGAGAGTCCCTTGGACTGCAAGGAGATCCAACCAGTCCATCTTAAAGGAGATCAGTCCTGGGTGTTCACTGGAAGGACTGATTTGAAGCTGAAATTCCAATACTTTGGCCACCTGGCATGAAGAGCTGACTCATTGGAAAAGACTCTGATGATGGGAAAGATTGAGGGCAGGAGGAGAAGGGGCCAACAGAGGATGAGATGGTTGGATGGCATCACTGACTCAGTGGACATGAGTTTGGATAAACTCTGGGAGTTGGTGATGGACAGGGAGGCCTGGCATGCCACATTTCATGGAATCACAAAGAGTTGGACATGACTGAGCGACTGAACTGAACTGAACTGATACTCACTAGGTACTGATGGTGGTAGTTTAGTCACTAAGTCACTAAGTTTGTCCAACTCTTGTGACCCCATGGACTGTAGCCCTCCAGGTTCCTCTGTCCATGGGATTCTCCAGGCAAGAATATTGAAGTGGGTTGCCATTCCCTTCTCCAGGGTACTAGGCATGGTTTTAAAAACATTTACATAACAACTCATTTAATCTTCATAACAACCACATGATACAGATACAACTTAGGATCCATTTTAGAGAAGAGGAAAGAGGTACAATAGAGGTTAAGGACAATGTTTGAGTGGCACAGGTTGGTAAGTGATAGAGCTGGAATTTGAGCTCCGATAGCCTGGCTTCAGAACACCAACTCCCACGCAGAATTGAACATGTGTAGTAGAGGGGTCCTGGAACACAGATATAGGAGTTGGTATTTCACTCTTAGAGCAGAGGGGAATCCTTGAAGGTTTTGACATTTGTCTAACATGATAAATTTAATCTGGCATGAATGTGTAGAATTGACTAGAGGAGAAACCGCTGCCATATTACTTTCTCTCTTTTTTTCCTAAAGTGTAGTTTTCNCACAGATATAGGAGTTGGTATTTCACTCTTAGAGCAGAGGGGAATCCTTGAAGGTTTTGACATTTGTCTAACATGATAAATTTAATCTGGCATGAATGTGTAGAACTGACTAGAGGAGAAACCGCTGCCATATTACTTTCTCTCTTTTTTTCCTAAAGTGTAGTTTTCAATGTGTTATGTAGCTGGCAGACTTTGAATCTGACCCACAGTTCTGGTTTAGCTGATGTACTCTGGCTTGTGAATGGCACCTGTCTCCCTATTCCAATGTTTTCAGTTAAACCATGGAAACATAACGGTTGCGTTCACTTTTCCTGGATGGCTTCAAGTACCCATATTAAAGCTCTGTGGAGGGGAATCTTGCCATTTGCCTGTCTGCCTGCCCCCATTGCCTTTTCAAGCGAAGCGTGCATGCCACATTTCCATGAGGCAACATGGGCAACCCGTCAGGAAAGGTCTTGGTGCCTCCAATTAAAAATTGTTCAATAAACTCAAATTTCAAGCCCTCTAAGACTAAAATCAAATCCCTGGTGGGTTGTTGATAGACTTGTTATTAAAGGTTTGCCAAGCTTTAATAAGACTGATAACAAGAAACTGCAAATCTCCTCAACTATTCTGTAAACATTTGGATAGGACTGAAATTAAGAATACAGAGTACACGCATTTCAGGAATCTGTTCTTTTTAGCTGGCTTTCATGTTACAAAATCAGCAACATATGTAGGCAGATCCAATTGACCTTCAAGCTAGAGTTTGAATATCTTAGGTGTATGTCACCTCATCTCTGACTTTGATCTGCTGTAAGAAAGAGAAATATAATTATTAGTGCATTGTTCTGTGCAGCTGACAGAGCATCTGGTATTTTAGAAATGCTTTTGAGACGCCTAAATTGATTTGAAAGTCAGCTGTAAGGGAGCTTGGAAAAGATGCAACATCTTTATAGCATTAGTAATTAAGAGAAATCAGAAACAAGGTTGATCAGCATAAAGTTATAGCTGGGAATAAAATATCTAAGAATGATTAAGGAAAGAATTCATTTAAAAATGAAAGCACATAAGCCTCCTTATGAATGATTAGTCAACTCTTTCTGATACGGACAATTTAATTACATTTCCTTATTGCAACATCACCATCCACCTGACTATAGTGACTGAATTTCCATCATGAACCATTATGTCTGAGTTTCCATTATATACAGTAATTTTTGAGGTTTAAAACCTCAGTCATTTCAAATTGCTTCAGATTTTAACTTGGCATATGGGCTGTTAGTCCAGCTGCCATTATGTGAAAAAGAAAAAAAAAGTATTTGAAGTCTTTCAAGACAGTTATGAATAAAAAATAAAAGTATACAATTTTCATGCTTCTTTCCTCAATCTCTAGTCTAAAAGAAATGTGCAAAAGAGTTAGTCTAAAGATGTTTCAATACTGGTTTTGATCCAAATGAATGAAAAATATCTCTATTCATTTGAATGGGGATTACTGTCATAACAAATATTTGAAAGGGGAGAAAAAGTGCCATGTTCTTTCAAAAGAGAAGTCAAAAATACCTGTAAAATGTCTAGTTAGAAATGCTGGTTTGGGTCCACTCCCTAGCATCAGAATAGTTTCTAGTATATTTCTAATATAATAAATATTTTCTTAGGCAATTTTGTATTCATTTTTAGAAATTTTAGAAGTAAATTTCCAAATTTTCTGCTAAATTTTAAATGCTGAAATTTCATAATAAATGTTTGTCATTCTGTTTGTACTCTTTTTTCAAGGATAATGCACTTATTGATAAATTAAGATACATTTCTGGTTTGTTCCCAAATACCGTTTATCTTCTATTATGAAAACAATGCTGAGGGCCAAATCATAGTGCCTATGACCTGGCTTTGTAAAGCATTTCCATATTTGTGGCTAAGAAAGAACTATACTCTTGGTCAACTGCTGGTCATGTATCTGCACGTTATTCACATTATGACAGACATGAAATCAACACTTAATTCTTCTATGGCCATCGTCTGCTTTCCTTTCCCCAGGATGACAGATATGTTTTTAGGAAATGCAAAGTAATACTTAAACCAATTCTCTTCTTTCAAGAAAAACTTCAATATGTAAACTTGCATGGATTTTTTAAATTAGAAAATCTCTGATGTTGACTTGGGTATTCTATATTTTATGCCATGACTATACATATCACCGGAGAAGGCAATGGCACCCCACTCCAGTACTCTTGCCTGGAAAATCCCATGGATGGAGGAGCCTGGTAGGCTGCAGTCCATGCTAAGGTTCGGACACGACTGAGCGACTTCCCTTTCACTTTCCACTTTCATGCACTGGAGAAGGAAATGGCAGCCCACTCCAGTGTTCTTGCCTGGAGAATCCCAGGGACGGGGGAGCCTGGTGGGCTGCCGTCTATGGGGTCACACAGAGTTGGACACTACTGAAGGGACTTAGCAGCATACATATCACTTATAAAATACCACTTTTAACCATGGAAATATTACTAGTGCGTGAAGGCAAACAACATCCAGTAGCAACACTTGAACTTATAAAACTGAGAAGTCCAAAGTGTACCTTTTGTGAACTCCTAAGGAAGAACAAGCTGATCTCAAAGCTGGTATTGCATTCTATAAACAGCAAATGAACCAATGCACATTCATCAACAAAATCCCAAGCTCAGTTAATCTTTGGAGGGAAAGACCCCTCATCCAATTACCTCCCTATTCACCCACACCTGCCACCTACACACCCACATGTACACACACAAGTGTAGTGACAGAGGATCAGATGAAATTGTTGTGAAGAAGTCCATATAGAATCAGTGATGCTCTGCAACCCCATCTTTGTGGGATAGAAGTCTGGAGAAGGTGAGAAGAAGTGAGAGCTGTGGCCTCCATGCCCTAAGAGTCACAATTTGAAAACTCAGAATATCTAGTTCTCACTAATGTATAAGGTTGGTATATATTACAGATGCTTTTAGACACCCTCATACCTATTTAACAGTACAAATAGCCATGCTTTTTAAAGACGATGACTATCTCCTATATCCATCCACATTTATTAAAAAACACTATTTTTAAAAGACTCAGATATATACAGATGTGTAAATTAGGGTCTTACTCTGAAGTCACTAGCAATTCAAAATTTACCAAGGTGAAATGCAGGGGAGAGGTTTTCCGAGGATAAAATTCTTCCAATGCTTGAGGGTGGAGTTTTTTTTTAACCTCACACTGAATCATTCATGGTTTCTTCTGTAGAAGGAAAAAGTCAAAAGCAAATATGAGGGGCAATTTTTTTGAAATCTGGTGTCACTTTTATCATTATTAAACATGTGACCATCCTTGAGTAATCTGATACAGAGGTAGAAATTAGACTTCATGATATTTGTCTAAGAGTATTGCCTAACCAGGGAAGGAGAAAGCAGAGAGAAAAAGATAAATCTGATGGAAAAAAATAGACTCTATTTTCCAGGCAAATATAAATCATTTATCTGCCATACACTATTTTCAGGCAAACCTCTCAATTAGCATAGATAATCAGAAACAAGACTTGCATATTTTATTTCAAAGTACAAACTTTAGCTTACAACCTTAATACCCCAACAAAATATATCTAATCTGACTTTTTATATATCATAAAGCCTTCTATAATAAAAGCATGCATTATGGTCAGTTCCTCAAAGCTAAAATCAGTGACTCTCTAGTGAATTTGGAGATATTTGGGGAGTCTATTTGGCTGTCTACATAAATACAATTCAATATAAACTAAAGACTGTTAGACCCATAAAAGTGTCCCCCCCACACACACAAAGAAAAGCTGAGATCATTCTTACCTGGCAATTGTTTGCCAGGTTTATATAGATGACTTCTTCGGGTTTGTCTGACACCAAATTTTCATGAATATGGTGATGTCTCTCGAACTCCAGTATTCGCATGAATTGTTCCCTTTGCACACATCACAATTTCAATATAGAAATTCAACTGTTTATTAAAAGAAAGAGCAACTGAATTTCAGAAAGTCATTTTAAAATAAATGATTCACCTCACACTACATTAATATTTAGTCTATTTTGTATTGCTTTAAAGAAGATAATACGGTATTTTTTTTCCATTTTCCTTCCATTTTAATGACAGTTTTTTATGCGTTTAACTTCACCAAGTTCTTTTTGCACAGAAGGAGCCTAAGTGGTGAGTGTAGAACTGAGAATTGTGGAATGCGATTGCCAAAGTGATCAGTGAATGAAAGAAAGGAAAAGAAAAGAAAAGGAGCATTTTAGCTTTCATCTCTGTTCCGCGACACACCTGCGTGCTCACACGTCAGCACAACACATTTACCCAACACCTTTGGGGCGAGGTGTGACTCCCCCTAGAAGTCTCAGATGAGGAAGCTGAGACTCCGAAAGGTCAAAATCTGCCTAAGGTTACACAGCTAAAAAACCAGGATTCAAATCTGGATAAACTTTGGTCGGAACGCACCTTAGTACAACCTGAAACAAGGTGAATTCAAGAGCTTGGAAATTAAAGTGTTCATAATCATTGTGAAGAGAAGCAACTTGGGTTTAACAAGGATATTTGGCTAAAGACAGCAAACAACAACAAGGCTGCTCAAGATTCTTTGCAGCTGTTTCTTTTAGAGAACAAAGTAGAGTTTGGATCTATTTTGCCATTCACATTCTTTCCATCTCTTCCATTCCTAGGCTGTAAATTTAGGAATGTTTCAAAAACTACCTCACTTGAAAATGATGGATCTGACTGTTCCTTGGTGTATTGATAGGGTTCCACTATTACTTGGGGAAGTAAGATTTATTAGAATTTTATGGAACTTGTTTGCAAGGGGACAACTCTAAAGGTCTTCAGTTCCAAGAATGAACTTTAAGAAGTGTGACTTACCCACTCTTTCTCCACCCTGAACTCAAAGTTTTCTTTGGTTCAATCCTTATTTTGCAGCCTGAATTCTAAACTCCCACCAAGTCTTTCCTTGAGGAGGAACTTTCACTAAACTGTGTAGAAAATTCTGTGGATATAAAGAGCTAGAGAAAGAGCTGACCAGTTCTTTATCATTCAGTAATGCGGCAAGACAGACAATAACAGACTGTAAGTGGCAGGCGTATCATTGGGATCAAGGTTAGAGTTCCCTGGGTGGTTTGAAGTCTCTGAAATGCCAACATTTCACAAGAGAGGAAGTGTTTAGGCATCGTTCAGATGTATTCTGCAAAATTCCCCTTTCTATAGAGCAATTATGGTGTGTATATATATATTTAAATGACTAGACATTTAATCTAGTAACAAATTATTGCTTTATAAAACTGTGTAGTCCCTTTGTAGGTGAAGAAATTGCTAAGTTGCAAATCATATTATCACATATCTGTTGGGTTTATGTGAGTTTCTCTCAAACTAGAAAAGATCCCAATTATTAACCTAAGATTAATTCCATTCTTTCTCCCTAGTGCTTGTTGTACTGCCCACTGATGAGTGTCATAGCTGCCATCTTAGATAAAATGCTCCTCCTGATCAACGCCCAAATATGCCTAAAATTGCAGACGACAGTTGTGAGCTTTTTTGCCTGCTCATCTGTCTGCCTTCCATGTGACCCTAAATTAGGCCTCAGAAGGTATACTGTTTAATACAGATTCCGGGCACACTATACCTTCTCACAATTAGTTGAAAGTGCTGTTTTGTAATTAAAGGGTGAAGTGGGGCATGATGAACATATGGAAAAGGAGACCCTTAATAAGTATGGAGCCTTCAAAAGAAATTGCTAATTAGTATGCATTTGATGTGCACTATACCAATTTTAAGACTTTGCCTTGAATAAATTGCTATGTTGGGTGTACGAAGGAGTGGTGAGATTAGCATTTACAAAGGGGGCAATTTTCTGTCTTCTTGACTCTGTTAAATGGAGGAAATAACTTCCAAGACTGGAGCAGTAGTTAGCCCATCAATCATTCTCACAGCTGGAAACTGGGGATCCCAAATGCGGAGATCAGTTAATCCGTCAGCTAATAAGTTCATAGTGGCACCATATGGCGCCGGGCCACTACACACTGGGACAAGGACAGAACTGTTTACACAGGCGTGCTGCTTTCTCAGGTAGCTCCCTGCTGACAGAAGCCTTTGTTCTGAAGGATCAATTTACTTTGCACAGTAAATTGACTGAATTGATCAGTTCAGAGCATATAATTGTTGGCTAATCCTGTGGAATCATGTCCCATCCGTGTGAGAGGGACAAAGGGGTGCTGCCCATAGGCTGGTCTGGGGCACCATCCTGGGGCTATTCTCATGAGACAGGCTGGACACTGATTAAAGGACTGGTGGATGGTAGATACGTAGTAAGCACTGACTTCAAACACCAGGGAGAAGAGAAATCCTGCAAGGTTCAGAGTGTCTTTACTCAACTGGTATCATGACTTGGAATAAAACAGCCAGTCCAAGCAATTTCAGGGCCGACCCTTAATCAAACACTTACCTGCCAAGGATGAGAAGGACCACTCCACCTCCAAATCTAAGAAGCAACTGCACTCACGCTCATTTCTAAATTTTACCTCCTACTTTTAAATTAAGAAGACTGGAAATAAGAAAAGGAAGTTCCAGAGATATGGCCAGAGATTGCAAGCTAAGTGAGAGACGCATATCTGCGTCATTGTGCAGAAGTAACCGAGGCCTCCACTGTTAACGCCTGGGTATGGGAAAGTGCATCACGGCTTTTCAGAGCAAATCAGAGTAGAATCTTCCCATCCCTCTACACTGGTGTGAACTCTTCGCTTTGTTCTGGTGATGTATTTGATCTTTGTTTTTTCCTTCTCAGATAAAAAAATAAAAGAAGAATAAATAAAATGAAAAAATTCCACCAATAGAGATAAATGTTGGACATAGTTCCCTCCACCTAAAGGTTTTCCTCAATAGCTAGCGTCAATAGAATCATTTCACATCAATGATCTGAAAAGAGAATTGTGTTCAATAGGAACTGAAGCCATTTGGAGTTGCTGAGAGGACATTTGCTTATTAAATGCCTGAACTTTATACAACCACACCAAGAGTTTCCATCAATTAGGGAGCCACTGATTTCTTTACTTATTTATCAAAATAATATTGAGAATGTCTGTGATTAGTGTAATAAGGAAAAACTGCCACAATGTTTTGGTTTGACAAAATGTGGTATCTTAGGGATTATTGGTTTTTCTCTTCTTTAAAGCGACAGAGAAAGAGGAGCATACAGTTTAATGGCAGTTGATGCATTTTATCATAAAACACATGTATTACCAGTGTAGCTTCCCAACTTTCTATGCATCTTCAATTTTTTCCCCTCGTGGTGTTTCTCATTTGTCTATTACCACAACCACAGTATGCAGGATTTCACAGTATTGAAAAAAAAACAACACAAAAAACTAAGCATTAGTATATTTTATTTTAGAAACTGCCATAATGAGAATAAAATAAAACATAAATAATACTGTAGAGGCACTTTTAAATTAAACTTGTGAAATGAGAAAAAAAGCATAAAATGTAAATTGTATAAAGAAAACAGCCTAAGCAGGCTGTTTGTGAGGCTAATGTGAAAGCAGGCACTTTGCCAAAAGAACGCTTTTTAGAGAGCAAAAAGCCCTATATGTTGTTTTGGTAAAATTTTCTCTTTCAAATTGTCATCAAATTAGATTCTCCTGCTCCATAGATTGCATCTGAGGCAAGCTCAAACTCTTTCTGAGCCATTCATGTGCCAATTTTCTATTTGTTTAAATAAAAGGTGAGGTGCCCAAGTGCATACTCTGAAGTCCACTTAAATCCCAGGCCCCGAATTACCAAGATCAAATTCATCCCCTTTGCCCTGTACTGAATCTCGCCAAATCTCCACCCCACCCCCATCTCAGCATTTGCAATAGGGAAAAAATAATTCCAAAGGGCTTGTGTTCTAAACTAAAAGATAGGACTCACAGTCATTGAAATAAGTGTTTTATTTTGCCCATTCATGGCACATTGTATAACTGGAGTTGGGTAAAACTTCATAAATTTAATAACTTTTAATCTTCAGTGATTTTTAAGTATAAGGAGTGGGTTTAAAGAGGTTATAAAAATTACATTATACCAAAATATTGCCCAAGAGTTTCCACCCATTTCCTTATTTTCGTGTACTCACACCCTTCCTCGGCTTTCCAGATGCTCTGTAGTAGTTATGCTAGAAATCCCTGAAACTGTTCATGCATCAGAAAATGAGAATGTTCTTCATAGTTTCTGGCAATATGTTCTAATTTTTAAGAGCAATTTTGAATTCATTGTCTCAAAATCTTTACATAAAATCTTCAACATGTTTAACTTATTTATTATTTAAATTAGCAAAAAAGAAAAAAGGAACCAAGAGAAATACACGCTTTCTCCTCCCTTTCGTTCCTGTTGACCTTCTCCTCCCTGGGTCTTTTTCAGTGAAGACAAAGAAAACTCTTCTCCCATCTCATTATAGAATGTCCCCTTACAGGCTCTATCTCTTAAATGCATCATTAGATGTGCTTTCTTTCTTCTGTAGTTTCAGACTAAAGAAACGCCTATTCAAGGGCTTTAGAAATTTGCTGTTTTTCAGAACTAGCTTTGGGTGCATGAGTTGGTCAGTAGACTGAGACTTCATAGACTGAGACAAGCCAAAGGTCAAGACCTTGGTGATTTCTCTTTATGATTACAGCTATTTCTCTATCTACCTATCTAAATTTTAACGTCAAATCCATAATATTGCCCTTCCTTATTTTGTCTCCTTAGCAATGAGCCCCATTTATTATATTACATATTTTGCTTATTCATCTTGTTTGCTGTTCCTCCCAAAATGTAAGGGACATGAGGGTAGAGATTTTTGTTTTGTTCCATTCTGGGTCCCAGTATCTTACATAGCACCTAGCACATAATAGTACCTCAAAAAATATTGTTAAATGAATGAATGAATAAATAAAATTAACTAACAATTATTGTTTGAAATCTTGGGACAAATTATATCATGCAAAAATGGAATCAAATGCACAAATTTCTGCCAATGAAGTCAATATTCTATAAGATTAAGTCTTTATGCAGATTTGTTTTACTATCAATCATGTAAATGTTTATTTTTCAGGCTGTGGGTTATCTGTGACTTTTAGTGCTGTGGGTAGGGATGGAAGCAAATGTAGGAAAAATCATATTCTTTTGTTACTTGTTTGATGTTTAAATTAAAGGTTTTATATAACATAGAAGAAACTTAAACCTAATTAATAGTGTTTGGGTATATTCATGCATTTAATCTCACCCATATAATAATTTCTGTTTCTGTCATTACAAATTGCTAAGAATTGATACTAGTTTGGTATAGAAAGTTTAAGGTTTTAATAGCCAACTTTTAAAAAGTTTATTTTCATTACATGTGATATCAATAAGATATACAAGATTCCTTGGGCAGGGGCTTGGGCAGGGGAGGGGCGGCACTGCCCAGCGCGGGAGGGAGACCAGCTGGGCATCATGACTCGGTTACAGGAGAAGGCAATGGCACCCCACTCCAGTACTCTTGCCTGGAAAATCCCATGGACGGAGGAACCTGGGTGGCTGCAGTCCATGGGGTCGCTCAGAGTTGGGCACGACTGAAGTGACTTAGCAGCAAGATTCCTTTCTTCTAAAAACTGGTATTCTTTTCACTGGTGTGCTGGAGCCAGCCTTCATCAGCTCATGAGAGCTGCTTTTATGTGTCTCTTCCAAACTACATGCTCTGTGACATCAAACTGATATTTCAAAATTGACCATGGGGAGAGAATCTCAAAAATTGGTAAAAGCTACCAGCAGAGGTTGTTTACATTTATCAGTACATCGCTAATCTTATCTGAACCAGATGAAACTAAAAGCTAGCTGTATGCTCAGTCATATCCAACTCTTTATGACCCTATGGACTATAGCNTATTTCAAAATTGACCATGGGGAGAGAATCTCAAAAATTGGTAAAAGCTACCAACAGAGGTTGTTTACATTTATCAGTACATCGCTAATTTTATCTGAACCAGATGAAACTAAAAGCTAGCTCTATGCTCAGTCATATCCAACTCTTTATGACCCTATGGATTATAGCTTGCCAGGATCCTCTGTCCATGGGATTTTCTAGGCAAGAATACTGGAGTGGGTTGCCATGTCCTCCTCTAGGGGATCTTTTTGACCCAGGGATCAAACCCATGTTTCCTGAGTCTCTTGCACTGCAGGCAATTCATACTGCTGAACCACTGGGAAGCCAACTAGAATATTGTTAAACAAAAGAGATATACACATTTCCTTTTTATTCTACTAACCTGGAAAATAGCACTAGAAAGATTTCCCAACTCTCTTTCCACTTCCTCAGCTATTTATTTTCTCTTTTCCTATCAAGGCATTAAGAAAATATTCAAGTATTACTTTCAGATAAAAAGGTTTGCCATACCAACTATTTTTCCAAATGGCCAATGGGTACATATTATATGATGCATGATGATGTTATACAGGTAATAAATCTTAAACAAGGAAGGGAGAAAGTTGTTTTATTAGTCCCTTTGAAATGCAGGATATCAGTTTTTATGGGATATTTTGTGCCACACCCTTCTTCCTGGTACTTTTATACAGAATCATTTAGAAATGAAAAGAGAAACAGGAAGTTGCTTCTGATTCACTTGCAACAGTGCTCTGAGTAATACATTTGTGTAAAAGGTATTAGAGGAAACCATTAGAATCTGATGAATTAAAGGAAACAAAAACTTTTTCCCTTTAAGAGCAAAAAAGGTTGGCATATTTAAGAATCACAGAAGAAGCCATGAAGTCCAAGTCTTGGTGCTTCACTTATGGAATGTATTTGAGAGAACTGCATAATTCCTTGAACAAAAGATGGATCAAATGTTTGAATTCTTTGGCTTTTGCTTTTGGAAGCCCATATCTTAATGTTTTTTGTTCCTTTGAAATGACTTTAGTGTTGGTAGGTTGTATTAGAAAAAGATTGGCGCAGAGTAACATTGTAAAGATGAAGACACTATACAGTGAAATCACAGTGTGCTCTCAACTTCTTTTTTAACTAAAAACAAAATCAAGAATATTACATTGATTTTTAAAAATTAATCAAAGACTTATAGATTCACTTTCATACTATGGTATCAAAGAAACATAATGTTGTAAAAGACTTAGAAATTTATTTGACCCTTGTGAGTAAATGCATGACATGCATGATAGCACTCACCACTCCAAACCCCCATGAAAATCTACCTATTGACCACAACATTCTTTTCCATGTTTCCCAATTTGGTTCACATCGTGGGTAGCCCAATGCTCCAGAGAACCAGTACCAATTATCAAGAATAGGATACAACATAAAACTGATTTTACAACCCTAATTTCAGTGAACCCTTTCATTTCCTACATGGCACACTGAGTTAATGAGAACTATTTTCTCACCAGTTATAAATACATAATTGCTGGATAAAATGTTTAAAGGAATTTAAAAATATATGATTAATCTGTAAGAAAGAAAAAAGATCTCAGATACCATGAATGAAGAAGAAACTTATAGACAGATATGTACCTATGTTGGTTGACATTATGTTAGGCTAGAAGAGATTCATTATAAACTCTTGTTGTTAAGAACTCTGATCTTAATATTCAGACAGTATCAAAACATGTGGCCTTGATTTAAAGTGTGGTATTGAAACTGAACTTTCTACATGTAAAACTGGCTTCCTGGAACTCCAGCTTTTGGGACATTTGTACAGTTTCTACCCATAGACATAGGAAAGTGACAGCAAAAAAAAAAAAAAAAAGTGCCATAGGAAATAATATCTGCAGTTCTTCCCCACACATGGGTTTGCAAACTGAATTAGGCTTCACATGTTATTGTGAAATCCATGGGAGAAAATGAGGATTAAGGGTAGTTAAAGATCAATAAAACCTTTAGGGTTCTCAGCAGAAGCTAACACACAAATATTGAATTTGGACACTTTCAAACTCGAGGGCACAGAAACTCTCGCTTATAAAACAACCGCAGGTGAAGATAAGTGTACAATCAAAAATTACAAGTCGTACAGTATATGATTTACCATATGAGAAAGTAGGCGGAGGTAATCTAGGAACAATAGTATTCCAAGATCATTTGGAACAACAATAGCATTCCAAATAAGGACTTTAAAGAGACCATTAGAAAATTGGGTTAAAACATTAAATTTTAGAACATATAAATTATAATAAAAGAAGATGCTATGAAGAAAATGAATAGCTAAAACTGAAAAAGACCCAAACTGAGCTTCTATAAATGAAAAGTAGTCTCCTAAGTTAAAAATTCAATAGATGGTTTGATAGCTGGTTCAATATTACTAAATTGAGAATATTACTAAATTGAGAATACATGCACTAGAAGATAGATCTGAGGAAATTACTTACAGTACAGCACAGACAGTCAAAGAGACTGGAAATATGAGAAAAGAATTAAGAGGCATGGAGCAAAGACAGGAAGTTCAACAGACACCTCACAGAAACTGCAGAAGGAAAGAATAGAAGGAACCAAAGGAAGGTAATATTTTAAAGATTATGGCTTAAAATTTCAAAATATATGTAAATCATGAATACTCAGAATAAGAAATTACAATTAATTCCAGGTATAATAAATAAATATGAAATATATGTGTGTGTGCATATATATATATACACACACATAGAACTTCAAAGACAAAGAGAAAAGTTTAAAAGCAATTAGAAGAATAAAACATTAGGTATAAATGGCTGAGAATAGATTTCTTATCAAGTATGATAAATGCTAGAAGACAATGGAATAATACTTTAAAGAGCAAGAGAAAAGAGTTGCTAATCTAAAACTATCATTTAAGAGGGCAAAATAAAAAAATTATTTCCAATTTAAAAACTGAGAGAATTTATCATTTCTAGATACTAATCACTATGAGCTACTGGTTACTGTAGCCATGAACTTAGAAGACAATTGCTCCTTGGCAGGAAAGCTATGACAAACCTAGACACTGTATTAAAAAAGCAAAGCTGACACTTTGCTGACAAAAGTCCATGTAGTCAAGGCTATGGTCTTTCCAGTAGTCATGCACGAATGTGAGAGCTGGACCATACGTAGAGCGCCAAAGAACGGATGTTTTTGAACTGTGGTGCTGGAGAAGACTCTTGAGAGTCCCTTGGACTGCAAGGAGATCAAACCAGTCAATTCTAAAGGAAATCAACTCTGAATATTCATTGGAAGGGCTGATGCTGAAGCTGAAGCTCCAATAGTTTGACCACCAGACCCGAGCCGCTGACTCAATGGAAAACACCCTGATGCTGAGAAGGAAGGCAGTAGGAGAAGGGGGTAACAGAGGATGAGATGTTTGGGTGGTATCACTGATTCAATGGACATGAACTTGGGCAAACTCTGGAAGATGGTGAGGGACAGGAAAGCCTAGCATGTTGCAGTCCATGGTGTCACAAACAGTCACACACGACTTGGCAATGAACAATAATATTAGAAATCAAAATCAAAAGGAAGTAATATGAGCAAAATATTGGGAAACATGAATATATGAGTGAAAAATAATATATTTATAAAAGAAATTAATATAATGTATATTTCCTGGTTTAGAGACAATAATAACATGGAAGCTAATGGAAGACAATGGATAATCAGAAACATCCAAAGGTCCTATTGGTAAAAATGGAAAGAAAAATTAATTATAGATTTTATTAAATCTAGCTTGTATTTAAATTATTTTAAAGCTGGCCAAAAAAAAAAAATCACAATGCAAACATCGAAACTATTAGAAGAGAAAAGCGACTGTAGAAAGAGCAGGAGAAAAGTGGGAAACAAAAGAGAAAACATATTTATAGATATGATACAATATATAATAAATAAGTGTAAATCAGATATTCTCAGATTGGATGAAATAAGAATTCAACCATAAGCAGTTACCAAGAGCCATTCTAAAGTTATTAATATTAAGAAAAGGTGGACAGAGACTCAAATTTAGGCAGTATGGCTCCAGAATCTGTGTTTAATCACTGAGATCCATTATCATTATAGTAAGAATAAAATAACTAGCACTTGTTGAATATTTACTCCATGACAGGAAAAGTTCTAAGTGATTTTTCTATCTTAATATATTTAACACTCACCATAAACCTATGTGGTGGTGGTGGTTTAGTCGCTAAGACATGTCCAACTCTTGAGACCCCGTGGAATGTAGCCCTCCAGGCTTCTCTGTCCGTGGGATTTCCCAGGCAGGAATACTGGAGTGGGTTGCCATTTCCTTCTCCAGGGGATCTTCCCAACCTAGGGATTGAATCCAGGTCTCCCACATTGCAGGTAGATTCTTTACTGTCTGAGCCACCAGGGAAACCCAAGAATACTGGGTAGCTTATTCCTTCTCAGGGGATCTTCCCGACCCAGGAATCAAACCCAGGTAGATTCTGAGACCAGGGAAGCGCCATCACCCCCCACCCTCCACCCCCAGCCCGGTTGCATTGCTAGGTAGTGTTATTCAGATGGTGACTCAGACAAAGTAGCAATCTTCTATTTGGGCAATTTCTTTCACTTAAAGAAGATAATATCACATGTTTTTAAACCTTTCTACAACTTGTTTCCTAAATTACTCTCAGTAAACAAGGCTCCAATAAATTAAATAACCTGTGTTGACGAGATACCGAAGAATGACAGTGAAGAGTTTGTCTGCTTTTTTTTTGCATTAAAATTTTTTTCAAATGGAAGATAACTGCTTTACAATGCTGTGTTGTTCTCTGCCATACGGCATGAATCAGCCATAAATAGACACATGTGCCCTTCCTCTTGAACCTCTCTCCAACCCCACAACCCATCCCCTCCCTTTAGCTTGTTGCAGAGTTACTGTATACCCATGTTATACAGTAACTTCCCACTATTTATTTTACATACGGTAATGTCTGCTTTTATAACAGATCCTCCCACCTTACCTAGGTTAAGTAACTTAAGTAACTTAAGTTAATAAACACTTAAGACAATTTTAGTCTAACATCCTTCCAGATCCAAATAATTTTTGCATGAGCCATATACCAGAGAAAAACTTCCTTTCCTTGATTAACTAAAAGAGATTTTTTTCATACGTTCACCATAGGGATTCTATTAAGTGGAATGGAGTCTGGCTCTTTTAGGTACAATTAAGTTACCCCAAGTAGTAGAAAGAATGGAACTAGCAAGGAACTGAGCTACTACAGCAGGCTGTCAAAGAGGCTAGACTAGAATGTCATTCTGAATTTTTTCGTATCAGCTGTAGGGATCATGGCCATCAGTTTGTACAGAAATTTACCTTAGTGCTGACCATTAGCATAACATAGTTGTCTCTTTGTCTTTGGTTATTTTTCTGTGATCTCTTCTTTGCTTCTTCCCATCTGAATTTACTCTGCATCCTTCTCTGCCTCACAGCTTCTCCGTCATCATAATTCTAGTTCATGCACTTTAGCATTATGTTCATCATGATCAGCTGCCAACTCTCAGATAGTCTTCATATTTCCCAAATATCTTTAAATGAGCATCAGATTGGTCAAGGTATTTTCTATTTCAGAATCCTTTTCCACCCTAGGCTACCTCATAGGTAGCTGTCTGGTCTATTGATTATTGTCTTCAGGACAGGCACATATGTAGTCAGCTGGGCCCAAGAAGACATGCTCGCACAGTCTAAAACATGCCCAGCTAATATGGGTTGTTCCTTTTCTGTGAATAAACTATAGGCTTAACATGAATGTGACTTCCAATTAAACATGTTTCTCATAAAAGTTTACTTGAAATCTAACAAAACACAATTTTTCAATGCAGAAATCTTTTCAACATTATTACTACTATGTGCTTAGCTGCTCAATCATGCCCAACTCTTTGCAACCTCATGGATTGTAGCCCACCAAGCTCCTCTGTCCTTGGGGATTCTCCAGGCAAGAATACTGAAGTGGGTTGCCATGCCTTCCTCCAGGGGATCTTCCCTATCCAGAGATAGAATCCCGGTCTTCCACATCGCAGGTGGATTCTTTACCATCTGAGTCCTCAGGGAAGCCCAATTACTACTCAGTCCATTCTTTTCTATCCCATAATTGTTTCTCAGGCAATCATCTTCATTACTATATTACCTTTACAGAAGACCATTAGAAGCAGATCGCTGCCTACTATGAAAATGAGGATTCCAAAATTTAAAAGTAGACACAGTGATTTAAGAGTTCAACTATTTTTCTATTTCTGTCAAACTCACAGAACCAAATAGAAAATAATCCATATTATCACATTATAATGCTTGCCATATCTCTCGAGTTTGGAAGGGTAATTGAAGTTGATTATTTTTATCAATTTTACTCAAGTCACAGAAATACTGGAAACTGGTTTACAAGAATAAAAATTGAGATTAAATTTGAATGAGTAATGGGGGAAAAAACCAAAGGCATTGATTCCTGCCAAATGGCCATAAGGGATGTTCCTTTTCATGCTAGAGTCCCTAGAGGGCAACAGATACACAGAAAATGGGTTTGACGGAACTCATAAAATGTGTCACCATCTTGAGGCAGGGCCAGAGTGGTGATGCTGTTGATGAGCCTTGAGTTCCAAAGACTCCAAACTAAGAACATTTCCAGAATTTTATTTAAAGCACTTGGTGAGAAAAACAAAAACATAAAATTTTCAATACTAAAAAGAGACATTCTAACCCGGCATAAAATTCAGCAATGGACACCAGCTCTATTTCTATCAGATTTCCACATAGGTCCACAAACTCACTCAAACCCACCCTTGATGTCGGGAAGGAAAAAGGCTCTGTTTCATACATTCTCTTCTGGTTTTTCTGTCTCTGTTTTACCAAGTTCAGTCTTCAAAGAATGACTCCTTCCTTAAACAAAAGAGAGCCCTTGGCTGGCACAGCATAGCTGGACCGCCAGACTCTGACAGATTGAATAGCTACAAATCTGCAATGAACCAACAATAGGGCTCCGTGACCTCTAGCACCTCCCTAAGTTGTCTGACCCCTTTCCTTTGTCTCTCTCACTTTTAGTTTTGGATGTGTTACCTACGGCTTTTTCAAAGATTCCATGTCATCTTACCATGTTCCTGCAGAAGTTAATTTCTCAATTTCAGATCCTTTCAGTGAAAGTTAAATTAATTGCTTATCCCTTCACCCTTAGGAAGACTTCCACATACATACACATTGAAAGCTTACTCTTTGATATTTGAAAATTGGTCTCCTCTTGTACAGCATCAATTTTTTTTTGTTGAAATAAAAAATTTTATACATATATACATATACCTTAACTTATATATGTGTATACATATATACTTATATAAATATCAGAATGGCAGACTCACTAAACATTTTTCAGTTTGCATAGTACATAGCAACAAGTGACCTGTTAAATGATGACAAATCCTTTAGATTATGGCTTTAGACCTTTAACCTTTTGACTTTAGGTTGTATCCAGGGAGCAGTCTGAGAGGAAGAATGCAATAAACTGCTTGTAATCTAGTGGTCTCAAAAGAAATTACATCAAAACCAGCTGTTACACCACTAGTCATTAAAGACTGACAACATGTTAACTAAATACGGCCATTACATTGAAAAAGACTCTCCTCCCCACCCCACTGCTGAACTGCTAGAGGTCTCCTGCCTCGCTTAACAACATCAGAAAGAGTGCACGCAACAAAGCAGACCCAACGCTTAGACTCAAACTAGCAAGAAATACGTTGCGTTTGATTAAGACATGACCTCTTTATTGTAATGTGTTTGAGGGATGTGGACAGTTTCAAACATAGTGGTCCTCTAGACTGCTGGCGGATACTTGGGATTTTACGTGTCTTGGCAGCCAGTAGAACTTTTCTTTGATTTTTTTTTTCAAGTGTCGGTTTGTTTAAGATTGCACCTGTCTTCTTTCCTTTCTCATATGATGTGAAGGAAGTTGGTTCAGGGATTTTAATCATAAAGTACAATTCCCCAGGTACCATTTTCCAGCTTCCTTCCACTGGCAATGTCAAAGGACTTTGAGCTGGAAGTCACACCGGTCTGTGTCTGACAACTGATGGCACGTCACAGTTGTAGCATAAAAGCTTGAAATATAGTGCATGTCTTCCTGGTGACTGTCATCCAGCCACACCAGCGTTTAAAATCCAGCAAACGGTATGGGTAGGCTTCAAAGATAAAAATCAAAATCAATGTTGGAAGAACACAGTGGTGGCTGAAAAATAAGGGTAGAAAACATGTTGCTAAGTGCCTGTTATAAACACAACCTGTACAAAAGAGAGTGCTAAGGGTGTCCAAAGAAGAGAAGATGCCTTTCCCTGCCTGGGAAACGGTGCATTTGAGCATGCGGGAAAAGCCAGTGACACAGCCAGGGCACAAATTGAGCAAAAGGCATCATTCCTGGAGCATCGTTTTGACCCTGTTCTTTCTCATGCAGTGTTCAGTACATAATCCTCTCATTAGGATAGGCTCCTTGTTGAAATATCAATAATTTCAAGCTATTCCTGCATTCCTGTTCTGAATTTACAGCAAATTCAACTCTGATTTTTTTTTTTCATTTAACATTTTAAATTTCAAAGCAGATGTAGTGAAAAATAAAATATCCATTTGTAGCAAGAAAAAATAACAAATATGTGATCTTTTAAAGCCAAAGTATACTTATAATCTTCAGGTGCTGGGCCAAATCTTTACCCATTGAGAAAGTCTGGGAGGTTTCCTTTTGCTTGAGCCTCTAGAATCAAAATCTCGCATGTTCCTTGTTTGTTCGTGTGCTGTGTAGTTGTCAGCCAGCCCCCTACCTCAGCACCAGGCCTGTTCTAACCAAACACAAAGTCAGGATTTCAACTCTTGATCGATCCTCTTGAGTATTGTGGGCTTGGCCACAGTGGAGAAGGGTCACGGAACCAACATATGAGTCAACATTCACCTACCTGTGTTCTGTGCTTTTGGCCCAGCTTCTTCAAGTTTTAGTTTTCACATGTAAAATGGAGTTGACAAAGCGAGGGCTGTCAGATTTCACCAACTGGATTTTTTAAATAAAAATCAATAAAATATGGTGTATGAAAGGGTTCTATGTAATTTAAAGGGCCACATACATTAAAAAATACTTTTATTACCTCTTGCTGCTCCAATAATTCTCCAGTAAAGTGAGTGGTGACCAGGCTTTCTGAGATCATCTGCCTCCACAATGTACAGAGTTGATTCCATAAGAACAGTCTGGCCTCTGACATCTCTGGTTCTGACCCTTTTCAGTTCAGTTCAGTCGCTCAGTCGTGTCCAACTCTGCAACCCCATGGACTGCAGCACACCAAGCCTCTCTGTCCATCGCCAACTCCCAGAGTTCACTCAAACCCATGTCCATTGAGTCGGTGATGCCATCCAACCATCTCATCCTCTGTCATCCCCTTCTCCTCCTGCCCTCAATCTTTCCAGGCATCAGGGTCTTTTCAAATGAGTCAGCTCTTTGCATCAGGTGGCCAAAATATTGGAGTTTCAGCTTCAGCATCATTCCTTCCAGTGAATATCCAGGACTGATTTCCTTTAGGATGGACTGGTTGGATCGCCTTGCAGTACAAGGGACTCTCAGGAGTCTTCTCCACCACAGTTCAAAAGCATCAATTCTTCGGTGCCAGCTTTCTTTAGAGTCCAACTCTCACATCCATACATAACTACTGGAAAAACCATAGCCTTGACTAGACTGACCTTTATTGACAAAGAAATGTCTCTGCTTTTCAATATGCTGTCTAGGTTGGTCATAACTTTCCTTCCAAGGAGTATTTTAAAGGACTCCAAATAATTCACTAGTAAGTAAAACGTCAGTGAAACCCATGTGCCAGGTTGCCCTGGTGGTTATGACAATAACGCATGTAATGCTATAAAGTTTACAAAATGCAATGTCTTACCAATAGTAAGTGAGGAAAAAGCAAAGTAAAATTCACTGGCCCTCCTATTGTTCATCCCTCATTATTAATTTACATCTACCCTCTGAAGGGGGTTCTGAGAGCTTATGAACCTACTCCATGGCTCTTTTATACTCCTTTAACCTTGTTAAGGAAAAAGAATTTTTCACATATTGAGGATACTTACATCTTCCCTTTCCAGTGAAAACCCTTATCCTGGCATGCTTCCTTTAGTTAATATTTTTAGGAAAATTCCACATTGAATACGACATATAAGTGAGCATAGTACACCCCTTTTTTGTGGTGTTCTGCTCAAAGCACAAGGACTCCTGATTTATCTTAAAACAACATTCTGCAATTCACAGACATGCACAATGCCAGCCATGCTTATATTCCATGACCGTGGCTGATTCAGTTGGTGTGGACACCAACCTAAGGTTCAACGAATCAGATCCTCTTACGCTAATTATGGAATTAAGGTTTAGATGTCTAAATCCTAATAATCTACAGTTAGATTATTTCTACATGCTGCAAAAACCATATCTTATAAATTCAGGGATTGTGAGAGACATGTTTGTAGAAAGAGAGAAAGCTGGATTTAAAGATAGAAGAATGAGGCAAATATTTGAAAAGAAGCCAAAATGGGAAGGTCCTCACAGTCTCTGGATCACAGCCTTTCATGATATGTGAGTCTAATGTGCACTTCTGTCTTTCCAGATATTTTTATATCTTTATGGCAAATTTTATAAATTTCATTATTTTTAGCCTACACCAAATTGATTTATGTTTCGTGCAAAGTCCTAAAAAATATATTGAGATTTTGTACTCACTAATTGGTTTAGAATATCTTAATTTGCCTGAGAAAAGAAAGTGAGGAAAATAGAATGTGTAAGTGGAGAAGATATTAATTGGAAATTTTATACATTTATCACAAGGTCTAAGATACAAATGAAAACATTCTACATGATTTGGTGATATTGAATCCAACTAATACAGAGATTTACTATATTTGTCGATCAGATTCTTGCATCAATTAAGAGTCAGACCAGATGACCACCAGATTTTTGTCATACCATTGCCAGGTTTTTATTTTAAAGTTGGCTAAAAAATTCTCTACCCATCCATCTATCTAATGTCATGATATTTGGATACTAAGTGCTAAGTCACTTTGGTCGTGTCTGACTCTTTGCGACCCTATGGACTGTAGCCTGCCAGGCTCCTCTGTCCATGGGGATTCTCCAGGCAAGAACACTAGAGTGAGTTGCCATGCCCTCCTCCAGGGGAATCTTCCTGATGCAAGGATCGAACCTGCATCCCTTATGCCTCCCACATTGGCAGGCGGGTCCTTTACCACTAGCACTGCTTGGGAAGTCCCATTGAGATACTAGGAAATCCTTTTTTAGAGCCAAGAAATAATGACACACAAAAAGCAATGAGCATTTCTAGTTTCTCTAAAACCTGAGGTAGCTTACTCCAGGGCTGGAGCAGAGAACATACAAGATGACCTTGGAATATTTTGTTATGCCAGAAAGTGTCAAAAATGATGGGTTATGTCACAAAAACAAATAAGTCTATTTGAAGGGACTTCTTAGACCAGATCTGTGACAATTTGTTGACTACAATCATTAAAAATAATTTAAAATTATTGAAAAAATAAGAATTCATGAGTCTATATTAATAATTAAAAATAAACAGAAACTTAGAGCAAACATTCTTCTCAATGCTTAAAAACTGAAGGCATGCCCCCTAAGATCAAGAACAAGACAAGGGTGTCACTTTTACCACTATTATTCAACATAGTTTTGGAAGTCCTAGCTACAGCAATCAGAGAAGAAAAAGAAATAAAAGGAATCCAGATTGAAAAGAAGTAAAGCTCTCACTGTTTGCAGATGACATGATATTGTACATAGAAAACTCTAAAGATAGTATTAGAAAATTACTAGAGCTAATCAGTGAATTTAGCAAAGTTACAGGATATAAAATCAATACACAGAAATCACTTGCATTTCTATATATTAATGAAAAATCAGAAAGAGAAATTAAGGAATCAATCCCATTCACCATTGCAACAAAAAGAATACAATATCTAGGAATAAACTTACCTAAGGAGACAAAAGAACTGTACACAGAAAATTATAAGACACTGATGAAAGACATCAAAGGTGACATAAACAGATGGACCAATATTACATATTCCTGGGTAGCAAGAATCAATATTGTGAAAATGACTATACTACCAAATGCAATCTGCAGATTCAATGTGATCCCTATCAAATTAACAATGGCATTTTTCACAGAACTAGAACAAGAAAATGGCAATTCATATGGAAACACAAAGACCCTGAATAGCCAAAGCAGTCTTGAGAAAGAAGAAAGGAGCTGGAGAAATCAACCTTCCTGACTTCAGATTATACTACAAAGCTACAGTCATCAAGACAGTATGGTACAGGCACAAAAACAGAAATACAGACCAATAGAACAAAATAGAAAGCCAAGAAATAAACCCATGCACTTATTTTTGACCTTATTTTTGACAAAGGAGGCAAGAATATACAATGGGGCAAAGACAGCCTCTTGAATAAATGGTGCTATAGATGGTAAACTAGACAGCTACATGTAAAAGAATGAAATTAGAACACTTCCTAACATCATATACAAAGATAAACTCAAAATGGATTAAAGACCTAAATATAAGACCAGAAACTATAAAACTCTTAGAGGAAAACATACGCAGAACATTTGATGACATAAATCAAAACAAGATCCTCTATGACCCACCTCCTACAGTAATGGAAAAAAAAAAAAAGTAAACAAGTGAGACCTGATTAAATTTAAAAGCTTTTGCATAGCAAAGGAAACTATAAACAAGTTAAAAAGACAGCCCACAGAATGCAAGAAAATAATAGCAAATGAAACAACTGACGAAGGATTAATTTCCAAAATATTCAAGCAACTCATACAATTCAGTACCAGAAAAACAACCCAATCAAAAAGTGGGGAAAAGACCTAAACAGACATTTCTCCAAAGAAAACATACAGACAGCTAACAAACACATGAAAAGATGCTCAACATCACTCATTATTAGAGAAATGCAAATCAAAGCTACAATGAGATATCACTTCACACTGATCAGAATGGCCATCATCAAAAAGTCTACAAACAATAAGTGCTGGGAAAGGTGTGGAGAAAAGGAATGCTCTTGCACTGTTGGTGGGAATTTAAATTGATACAGCCACTATGGAAGACAGCATGGAGATTCCTAAAAAACTAAGAATAAAACCACCATATGACCCAGCAATCCCACTCCTAGGCATATACGCTGAGGAAACCAAAATTGGAAAAGACACATGTATCCCATTGTTCACTGCAGCACTATTTACAATAGCTAGAACATGGACGCAATCTAGATATCCATCGACAGACAAATGGATAAAAAAAATTATAGTACATATACACAATGGAATATTACTCAGCCATAAAAAGGAATGCATTTGAGTCAATTCTAAGGAGGTGGATGAACCTAGAGTCTGTTACACAGAGTGAAGTAAGTCAGAAAGAGAAAGATAAATATCATATTCTAATGCATATATATGGAATCTAGAAGAACGGTAATGAAGAATTTATATACAGGGCAGCAATGGAGAAACAGACATAGAGAATAGACTTATGGATATGGGGAGAGGGGAGGAGAGGGTGAGATGTATGGAAAGAGTAACATGGAAGCTTACATTACCATATGGAAAATAGATAGCTAATGGGAATTTGCTACATGGCTCATAAAACTCAAACAGCAGCTCTGTATCAACCTAGAGGGATGGGTGGGGAGGGAGATGGGAGGGAAGATCAAGAGGGAGGGGATATATGTATACCTATGGCTGATTCGTGTTGAGGTTTGACAAAAAACAACAAAATTCTGTAAAGCAATTATCCTTCAGTTAAAAAATAAATAAATTTGTAAAAATAGATAAAAAGGAAGGCTCTTGCTTAAGTTTGAATGCAAATTACCAACTCATACATGTGAAAAGAGTGCTGAAGCTGGAAAATCAGCATTGTAACCATTACAGAAAGATTGGGTCAGGCAAAAATTATCAATATATCCTAAATCTAAGAGGGAATTTTGACAAGGGGCAAGATATTCACATGGGCTTAAATTATGTCCCACAGACTGATTATTAATGTTAAGGAAGAAAAAACAACAACTGTATAGTGGAGAAATCAATAACACTGACCACATGAATAAAAATACTATCACAATGAAAAATAAATGGCATCATTAATCTCCAGGTGTGATACTCTAAGATGGACACACATTACATGGGAAGTCTTCTAGCCAAGAATGAATAAACTAAATCTGAAATTTCATGCAGAAATCATTAGACAAACCGAAGCTGAGAAATATATTTTAAAAAGACAGAAAATAACAATGTCATTAAAGGCAATGATAGATGAAAATGTTACAGATTAAAAGGAGGCTAAAGAAACATGATAATTAAATGTATCTGACCTACATCCTATACTGGAGGGAAATATGTTATCAAGGATATTATGGGATCAATTTTAAAAATTGGATTGGAGAATATATTAGAGTACTGTATCAATGTTAAATTTATTGAAGTCGATCATTGCACCATTGAAATGTGAGAGACTGTCCATATTAGGAAATACATAATGAATTATTTAGGGATGAAGAGCCACATTGTATGTAACTTATCCTTAAATGTTCCAAAAATTATTCATAGTGAGATGATAGATATATAGATAAATAGATTTTGATAAAGAATAAAACAAATGTTGCAAATGTTTACATAGGTGAATTCTAGGCAAAAATTTTGAGTATCCTTGAACTATTTCCATTCTTACATTTTTCCTGAAAGTTTGAAATTATTTCCAAATTAAAAAATTAATTTTTTAAAAGATCCACTCATAGACCAGAGTAAGACCATGGATAAAGTTTAATCAAATACATCTCAAACTATTCTAAGAGATATTAACAGGTATTCTGAAAAAATATAAGTATTTCATGTTAAAGTTTAAAATGTTAGGTTAAAAAAATATATGAGGTTCTTTACTGAAGGGTTTCTCTGAGCCTTCCACATGTTGTTGATGGAGGTTGTGAAGCTTGAGAAAAGGTCTTCAGCTTGAAGTGCTTGGGCATTGAACTTTCTCTCACTATTCATTTATTATCTTTGTTCTTCTTGTCTAGTCTCCATAACTTTAAAAAGAACAGGGCCTCACAGATGATAAATGATTTCAGTTCTGCCCAAGGGAATATAGCTTGTAAATAAGAATCCAAGTATCTAAAAGCTCTAGAGTACTTACTGTGTGTCCATGCTTGGAATATATTTTTCTTCATGCAGCCCCATAAAGTAGAAGCTACTATCACCTCCATGTAATAGATATGGCCATGGGAGGCCATATGCCTTGCCCAAGGGCACACATCCAACAAGTCAGGTGGGAGATTTGAACCCAGGCTGCCTAGTTTTGCAGCTGACAGGCCAAAGTTAAGGCCAAAACCTGGAGCTTCATTCCTAATCCAGACCTCTCTCTCTAGGAATCACTCAATAAATGGACCTAATTTATTGTCTATTTAAATTTTAAGAGTCAAAGATGAACAGCCTGTTAATTATTGTGTTCTTTTGTTTATGTAGGTTCCATTTTTTATATTTTAAAAGGAAAATGAGTTCCTTGTGTTTTCTGATATTCACATATAATCATCTCAATGAATATTAAAACACAGTTTACCTTAAACTCTTTTAATTGCTTCACTGGTTGTGTGTTGCTTTGAATTGCTAATGTGCAGTATTGACTACCCCATACTGTCAGGACTCCAGAATACTATATTATTGTTAAGTACCATTTACTAGTACTTTATACTGCCCAGTGCTTTGGAGTTAGTTCAGTCAGTTGTTCCTTAATATGGGATGGCAGTGTGAAATCCTCTGCATAAGGCAGAGATGAAAACGGTTTCAGTGTCAGATGAAAGTCTAGTGGAACTTTGAGTTGCAGAACCACCCTTTCAAGGGGTACGATTCACAATGCCCCTCAAAGGCCTACTAGCAGAAGCCTGGCCAGCGAAGCCATGATTGGTACAAAGTTGTTGAGAGACCTAGAGAAAAAAGCTGCTGAATCATATCCATATGCAAAAAGAAATTGTGTCTAAAAGCATTTTTACTACTGAGTAGTTTCTGAAGTTAGTTGCATGTCAGCTTAATTTTTCTTTTCACTTATAATTTACAAGTATCTTCACCATAGACCGGTCTTCTAATTCTTAGTTTAACAGAAGTGCTAAGCCACTCCTTCCCTTGATATGTGGTACAATAACAGTGCCTGAGAAGAAGGATCTGTTACCTAATAATGAAGAATTATGGTACAGACAGCAGTGCTTGTCTTAGTGACCACTGATGTAGAAATCGACAGCTTCCAGGCTGCAGTCTCCTCTGCCTGACTGTGCCAACTAAATGACAGTGTGTCAGCGTTCAAAGCCTCTAGACACGCACAGCTAACCGAGTGTCTCCAGGAACCATGTCGTAGACCTCGGTTACTGTTTATATTGCCAGTTTATCAATCAAACCATACCAAGAGTAGAGCCGGTGGAAAAGCCAGTGGAACTGCTGAATTCAGATATTATGCATAAAGATTATCCATAAAGAATAATTATTCATAGATTATTCATAAAGAACAAAAGAAAGTGTGGACTTGCCCATAAGTTCTAAATTATAAAGCCCTGACATGATTGATTAAAATTACAACTGTTTCCAGTAATTACACCAAGTCCTAAAAGGGGGTTAGAACCAACGTCTAATCCCAGGAAGCAACTTTATGGGTGTCTCCTGTCCAGCCCACCTGTCCAGCCTCATTTTCAACTACAATCAGCCCCCGAGATCTTACTTCTGTCACTTTACCAAAGCATAACGTCCTCCCATGTTCTGTTCTCTCTTCTTGTCCTTCTCCCTCTCACACTTCCTGCTTCCCCAACTTCCTGGCAATTTTCTACCCTTTAAAAAAAACTTTTGCCCAGGCATGACCCTCTGTCCAAGCTCCCTAACCTTTAATTCCTATCCCACAATCATATGCTGTTATTCTTTCTCCAGTATCCTTTCTTTTTCTTTCATTTTTATATTACTACATACATCCATATTGTATATAGATTTATAGTGATTTGTTTATAAGTATATCTAATCCAATAAACTGTGGGTTCCTGGAAAGTGGTGAATGTATGTGTGTGCTCAATTGCTTCAGTCATGTCTGACTCTTTTTGACTCCATGAACTGTAGCCCACCAGGCTCCTCTGTCCTTGGGATTCTCCAGGCAAGAATACTGGAGAGGGTTGCCATGCCCTCCTACAAGGGAACTTCCCAGCCCAGGGATCGAACCCATGTCTCCTGTGTCTCCTGCATTGCCGGCGGATTCTTTACTGCTGAGCCACCAGGGAAGTGGGGACAGACTACATTTTAATCTTTCTTTTTCCAAAGGCCTAATAGTGTACTGATGCATGCTATACCAACTGTAAGTGCAAAAATGATCTGTTGAACTTTAAGTAGGTCTACCTAGGACACTTACCAGTAACATATTTTTTAAAGAGTATTAAGATATTTATGAATAGCATATATCATTGTTTTATAAAATTAGGTAGAGGAATTCAAAACCTTTGAACAGTATTAAAAAGGTAAAAAGAACCTAGCTGACCAGTTATCCAGAGATAACTAGACATATACATATGTATGGATATTTATAGGCATAGGTATGCAAATTTACAGAAATGGTATGAATTTACTCAGGCTCTTATGCAGTCTTATTTTTTTAACTCAGTTATATTTTACAGACATGTTTCTGTGTCGATAAATAAAATCTAAATCTCATTCTAATAGTGGCAGAATAGTTCATAATGTGGATATAATGTACTTTCCACACTGATGGACATTTAGACTGTTCTCAGTCTTACATTGTTACAAATATTGGCACAATGATTTTTGCTAGTAATGTATACTTTACAGTTATTAGTGAGGCAGAGCGTCTTGTATTTTCTCTTTTATAGTTTACTCTTATGGCCTTGTTCTGGTATTTTGACAAGCATTTTACAATCGTAAATTCTTTTAACATCAAAAAGTAACTAATGTTGGAACTTCAGATATGGAGTCAAGAGAAGAAGAAAGACTTTTTTGATGAACCTGCCTTTAAGTGTCCATCAGATCATAGACCTTCATCAGCCTTTTCCAGGAATAACAACTGTGTGTCAGATCCAAGTCATAGAGACGGGAGTTCTCTTTAGGTTATATTTCATTGTGAGATAGTTTAGAAAATCAGTGCATTTGTCTACTTAAATGTTTTACCTTTTCTTCAAAGTAATCCCTCACAATGTTCATTAAAAATTCTTATGACTAATTTACTGACCTCAGACATTTTACTTATGGTTACATGTCACTGTGCCATCTGTTTTTCCCACTGCTGCTGCTAAGTCGCTTCAGTCGTGTCCGACTCTGTGCGACCCTATAGACGGCAGCCCAGCAGGCTCCCCCGTCCCTGGGATTCTCCAGGCAAGAACACTGAAGTGGGTTGCCATTTCCTTCTCCAATGCATGAAAGTGGAAAGTGAAAGGGAAGTCGCTCAGTTGAGTCCGACTCTTAGCGACCCCATGGACTGCAGCCCACCAGGCTCCTCCATCCATGGGATTTTCCAAGCGAGAGTACTGGAGTGGGGTGCCTTTGTTTTTCCCACAGGAATTTAAAATACACATGTTAAAATAAATTTTACATATTCAAAACTACAATTTAAAAACCAATTTATTTTGTGAAGGCTTCTATGGCCTTTAACTGGAACATTTGACACAATTTATATCCCAAAGCATACTCTATCTTTCTGAACTCTTTAATCCTACAAGATAAAATAAGACAGTTTCAAGTGGGGATCTGAATACACATCTGTATATTCTTTTGTGCCACAATTCACAGTGGCTTTGCTGATCTCAAAGGTACTAAAATAAATTTCATTTTCATGCTATAAACACCATTATTCTAAGCTATTGAAAGATTAGTAGGTGAGAGTCTGAGCAATGTTATTTCTAAGCAAAAATGGGAAAGCAAAGTTTCAGGATCAATTTTTGTCAGATATGTGAACACCCGTTCTATAGAATTCAACTCCTGTTTTGACAGCTTATTGAATACTCTCCCAACTTTTCCCGCCTGGTAATGTCTCCCATTAATTAATACCCATTCTCTGTTCACAGTTTTGATAGAACAGCAGTAGTTGTTAACACAACACTCATAATCACAATTGTTCAGGTATGTTTTTTTGTCTGTATTATGCATAAGCCTCAAATAGTAAATGTTGCCCGAAGAGAAAGGTAAGGTAGAATTTTTAGAAATAAAATTCAGACTTGTAATGGGAATAAGAATTGTGTTTGCATTTCACTTCGCCCACCCCCCCTTTATTGTAGTATCAAACTCTGCAAACATCTCTTCTTTTTTTTTTCTTGTATAAGTAAGGCTATAAGAATACAATTTTAAAACTTTTAAAATACATTTAGAAAACAATATTTTTTACTTGGTTGGAATTGGGGAGCAACTTTTTACTACAACAGTGTAAATAATGATCATCAAAAGAGGTCAAATGTTCAAATACAGTTTTGACCTTGGAGTGCAAAGTAATTTAATGATGTCACTTTTCAACATTTGTAAAGAGAAAATATATATGTATTCTTACAACATATGCATTTATGTAGGTATACATGTATATATATGTAACATATACATGTTGTTATATATGTAATATATCTATACATACACACACATATAGGCTTCCCTGGTAGCTTAGCTGGTAAAGTATCTTCCTGCAATGTGGCAGACCTGGGTTTGATTCCTGGTTGGGAAGATCCCCTGGAGAAGGGAATGGCTATCCACTCCTGTATTCTGGCCTGGAAAATTCCATGGACTGTTCATGGGGTCACAAACAGCAGACATGACCGAGCAACTTTCACTTCACTTCACACACATACACCTACGGAGACAGAGAGAGAGAATAGAAAAAGAATTTTTCCTCTTGCTTACATGTTTGGGCAAAAATAAGGGAAGGATCTAACTTCTTTTAATTTTTATTTATTTGGTTATCAGATAGATTGATGATTTCCCCCCATATATTTGTAGACTATGGTTAATAATTTAAATATAATTGGTTATATACAGTAGACCAATAAGAAAAGATATGAAAAATGAAATAATGTAAGTTATTTATGAAGTATGATTGAAATTATAATTAAAATTACTGAAGCCTACTAATCTTGTCTATAAAGTAAATAAAAACTATCTCAATCCATGAATCAGTTTGAGGGATAATAAAAGTAAAACCATTTTCAAAGCAACTGGCTTAAAACAAGTTTTTCCTGGTTATTTGGGCAACTTGTGCTGCTTTACTCCTAAAATTCATTGTGTTTTCATAACAGAATAGAAATTTTTTTCCTGTTTCTATCAAGTGTTACTAAGAGAAAAAAAAATCAAGGATTCACACAAAGAAACAATGACTTAAGTGTTTTTTTTAAGAAAGCAATTAAAGAAATTTTTTTTTATTTTAATGATTATAGATTGTTAAAGAAGAGAAATATGAACCTTTCTGTGGAGATGGGTAAGTTATTTAAACATAATCTTTTCTTCAACGTCATGATCAGTTTAGGTAAATAGATGAATACAGAGGGAACAGGAGAGGAAACATGAATGAAAAGAAGATAGGAGGACAAAAAAGAAACCAATAGGCAAGAAAAATAGAAGGATAGCCACAAGAGGGACTCACAAATAGAGAGCCCCTGAGAGGGTAACAAGCAGGAAGGCCAGGGGTCTCCAAACGGAGGAAACAGCCTGCAAGTGTCAGACATTTTATCTCTCTTAAGCGGCAGGAGGAAACAAACTAGCGATATTTTGTCCTTCTCTATACAAATTTAAAAGGTTTCTCTTAAAATTCTGTGTTGCCATAATGACATCTGATTCACCTGAAGTTAACCAATGCCTTTTTCTTATGGAAATGTTTGTCTTAAGCTATGCTAATGTACTATGCATCCACCCCAAACTCTGTCTTCAAGTTGGTTCCGCCTTTTGGGCTCAGAACCTACTTGATAAACCAGTATGTTATACTCCTATATTGTTCCTCTAATCTATGTAAATGAAACTTTTTGTATGGTGACCTGCCCTTCTTCAAGATTCAAGTTAATCATTTTATGGCCCAAGATAAACCATTTGGAGCCAAGGTTATCCCAAAATACATCTTATGGGTGAGGGGCCTGGTGCCATTCTAAGTTAACAGGCTGCTGGTGACTATATAACATCCAGCTGAAGGCTAGCAGGCGGGTACTCTTTCTACCCCCTTCTGATGCCTATGTCAGAAGCTTTCTCTATCTCCTTTATACTTTAATAAAACTTTATTACACAAAAGCTTTGAGCGATCAAGCCTCGTCTCTGGCCCCGGATCGAATCCTTCTCCTCCGGAGGCCAAGAATCCCGGCATCGTAATTCAACAACAACCTTTCACCCCAAAGCAAGGAAGAAGAAAGTCGTGCAGTTAAAGACCCTGAGGGATCACAGCCATTCTGACTGATGTGAAATGGTATCTCATTGCGGTTTTGATTTGCATTTCTCTGATAATGAGTGATGTTGAGCATCTTTTCATGTGTTTATTAGCCATCCATATGTCTTCTTTAGAGAAATGTCTATTTAGTTCTGTGGCCCATTTTTTGATTGGGTCATTTTTTTTTCTGGAATTGAGCTGCATAAGCTGCTTGTATATTTTTGAGATTAGTTGTTTGTCAGTTGCTTCATTTGCTATTATTTTCTCCCATTCAGAAGGCTGTCTTTTCACCTTGCTTATAGTTTCCTTTGTTGTGCAGAAGCTTTTAATTTTAATTAGATCCCATTTGTTTATTTTTGCTTTTATTTCCAGTATTCTGGCAGGTGGATCATAGAGGATCCTGCTGTGATTTATGTCGGAGAGTGTTTTGCCTATGTTCTCCTCTAAGAGTTTTATAGTTTCTTGTCTTACGTTTAGATCTTTAATCCATTTTGAGTTTATTTTTGTGTATGGTGTTAGAAAGTGATCTAGTTTCATTCTTTTACAAGTGGTTGACCAGTTTTCCCAGCATCACTTGTTAAAGAGATTGTCTTTAATCCACTGTATATTCTTGCCTCCTTTGTCAGAGATAAGGTGTCCGTAGGTGTGTGGATTTATCTCTGGGCTTTCTATTTTGTTCCATTGATCTATATTTCTGTCTTTGTGCCAGTACCATACTGTCTTGATGACTGTGGCTTTGTAGTAAAGCCTGAAGTCAGGCAGGTTGATTCCTGCAGTTCCATTCTTCTTTCTCAAGATGGCTTTGGCTATTCGAGGTTTTTTGTATTTCCATACAAATTGTGAAATTATTTGTTCTAGCTCTGTGAAAAATACTGCTGGTAGCTTGATAGGAATTGCATTGAATCTATAGATTGCTTTGGGTAGTATACTCATTTTCACTATATTGACTCTTCCGATCCATAACACCAACATAGTCCTCTACTTCTTGTGAAGCACTTTCATAAAAAATATTTTATACTTATAAATATCATGAGAAGTAGGAGAGGTATTATAATGTTTATGTGGAAAAATGAGAAGTTTAATCACACATCTGATTGATTGTTTACATGTTTCTTGCTTAGTCACAGCAGGTACCATCTATCTGTGGGTTTTGTTTTTTGTTTTTAATTTTTTTACTTTACAATACTGTATTGGTTTTGCCCTACATTGACATGAATCCGCCACAGGTGTACATGAGTTCCCAACCCTGAACCCCCCTCCCACCACCTTCCCCATATCATCTCTCTGGGTCATCCCAGTATCTGTGGATTTAATGAGACTAAGATGAGGGTAATTTACTATACAAAATGTTATATGTTTTTTTAGTCCATGTGAGCTGCTCTAACACTAACACAATCAGCTAGGTGGCTTAAACAGACATTTATTTCTCACAGCTCTGGAGACTAGTATGTCTAAAATTGAGGCACCAGCAGATTCCCTGTCAGGTGAAGGCCCACTTCCTGGTTCAGAGCCAGCCATCTTGCTGCGTCCTCACATAGTAGAAGGGTAAGGGAGCTTCTCTGCAGTATTTACAGTCTCATTCATGAGGGCTCCACTCTCATGACCTAATCATCCCCAAAGGCCCTACCGCCAAACACCATCACATCAGGGATTAGTTTCAACATATTAATGCTGGGGGGATACAGACATTCAATATATAGTACATGTTGCCTAAAACCCAGCTCACTATCTCCGGAGATACTAAGGTATAGAAGAAAGAACACACTGAGTTGCCTTAGCATTGGAAACAACCACTCATTGTTGAATTTTTGTTCACTGATGCTTTCAGGTACCCAAGCATCTGACTCATAGCAAGCACTGAAGAGACCTCTGTTGAATAAATTAAGGTATGATTTCAAAGTAGAAAATCTAAGAAGATGAAAACCCTAATATAAGAAACTCAAACCCTACATCCAGCAGTTCACATTTTCAAAAATTTCCAGTGGGGTGAAAATAGTCAATACTATGTGGCTAAAGAGCAGACACACATTTTTAGGAGACACTGGATGTCAATCTAAGAAGGTAATAACCAGGATGCTCAGGCATCCTGAAACCATGTCACATGAGGAAGCGCTAGTGGATCAAGATATGTTTAGTTAGAAAAAGAGAGAATAAGATTGCTCTTTCCAAATATTTTAAGTTGTTGGACATGGGCTAAAATTGTCAAGTGGAATAGAAAACTTTTAAAAAAAATGTATTCTCTGTAGATCCAGTGGCTAGGAATATGACCAGTTAATGAAAATTACAGAGAATCAATTTTTCACTGAACAAAACAGGGCAGTTTAAAAATTGGGGCCGCCAAGCACCAGGATGGGCAGCCTTGGGAGGGAGCTGGAAGACAGGAGTGAACAGTAATTTAACATCTCCTATGTGCACGCCGTTGGACATAGGACCTGTATGATGGACAGGACTTCACACTAGTATTACCATCTCTGGGTCAGAAGTGAGGAAAGTGATGCTTACAGAACAAAAGTGACTTGTACAATATCACACAGTTGCTAAGTGGCACATCTGGAATTCAAACCAGAGTAGCTAACTCCTAACATAAGTTATTTCTGCTCAGTTCAACTCAACAAACATTCTTTTTTTAATGTCTGCTTTTGACCAGGAACTATACTGAGTCCTGGGAAATACCAAGATAAATGACAGACAGAAGACAGTCCCTTCCTTGGAAAGATTCAGAGTTTACCATCTCCACAGTGCTAGAAGTGTCTGAATAAAGGCTACATGACCATTAGCCTTTAATGGAGATTGGAGAAAGAATTACTGCTCTGGGAGTAGTCTTTATCAAATAATCACTTAAGGTGCCTACATGCCCAAATTCATAGATGTGGCTAAAACAGATTTCTGGAAATTGAGCTGGTATATTATAAAATCTGGTTATTCCACTGAGGGGAAAATGGAGCTTCAGATGTGATAAAAATCATATGAATTAAGCAACTTTTGAAATATAAAATGACCATATCCTAATGTTACCAATAGGTAACATTTTGTAATTGGACTTGAAGGATTAACACTTAATTTGATTAACTCCTATTTGGTCCTTTGATTGGGTGACATTTTCCCTTTATACTCCCTGTCCTTAAAAATCTTATTTACTTCTCTGGTGGCTCAGATGGTAAAGTGTCTGTCTACAATGCAGGAGACCTGGGTTTGATCCCTGGGTCAGGAAAATTCCCTGGAGAAGGAAATGGCAACCCACTCCAGTACTCTTGCCTAGAAAATCCCATGGACGGAGGAGCCTGGTGTCCACGGGGTCGCAAAGAGTTGGACACAACTGAGCAACTTCACAGTTTCACTTTCACTCTTTAAAAACACATACAATAATGCTGTTTAAAATGTCTAAAAATGAGAATTACATGAAAAATTTAAGTTAGGTTTTACAGTCACACATAGTGCTGGAGCTTTTCAACAACTAAAGCCATAATAAAAACATATTGTAATTCCTACCATCTGATTCATATCGCAACAGAAAGAATTTTCAAGGCAATAAATTCAGAGAGGTATTTACCTAATGTTTCTTTAACCCAAGAATATGGACCTACATAATAATGATTATCTTCAATGATATTTTTATGGAGGATTCAGAAAGTTACTATGATAACAGTTTATGTTTATTATATATTCACTATACAACAAAATAATCTTTAACAAATACCACAAGTATAATTCTAAAACTTTTAGCGGAGCTGAGACTAGAATATTGACTTTCTGACGCTTAATTCACAAATGCTTCCATTTTTTTCGCTATACTATCCTATACATACCACATATAGAAAAGAATTTGGCCATGGAATTACAGATACATACACACACACATGTGCACGCACGCATGCATGCAAATGTGAGTGTAGAATGTCCATAACACACATAGCACACACACAAACACAGGTACCTTTACCAGTATTGATGATTCTATTGAAATTAGAGATTAGTCCTTTTAGTAAATAAAAATAATTCCATTGATTAACTTATCAAATTCACACAGCATCAGTCAAGCTGATGATTTACTATCTTTTACATCGGTTATCTTTGTCTACTTCTCATGGTCCTATCACGTCTCTCTTTCAGTCATTATACACCCAATCCATACCCGGAATACAAAAAGACAAATAAAACTGAGCCTACAATAAAAACAAATCCGGGATTTCAGTTTAACACAAGTCATCAAAAGTCTATATCAACATACCAAGAAATAGAATTTATTCCTTTTCTCCTTTTTCAAATGTACTCAACCCTGCATGCTAATAATAATTTTATTAGTGACATTAAAACCTAAGGTCTGCATGAAAAACAGCAGGGCTCCAGGCTGTAGTAATACCACTCACTAGCTTTCAGCCCATCATAAAGACTATTAACAGATACACTGTTGGCATACTTAGAAAACCAGGAAACTGACCATCTGTTTTTTTCTTTTAGTTACCGACAAACCCAAATGGCTACAGTGCCTTGAGCTGTTTTAGATTGACAAAATACATAAATTCGGATGTAATAAGTTATTCTATTACTGCAAATCAACTATCGAAAATGCATAGAAATCAAAGGATTATAACCAAGTAATCATTCAGCAATCTCCAAATTGTGAGCCTTATGATACTCCAATACCCAGCCAAAAAAAAGTCTAAATTAATGTTTCTTAAAGTGTGGTCTCTTTGTGTTGTGAATTTGTTAGAAATGCAAATTCTTGAACCCCACCTAGACTTTGAATCAGAATTTTAGGGGGGTGGAGCACAAGACTAGGCTTTGATGAGTTGTCTAGTTTACTTTGGTGCTCACTAAAATTTGAGAAATGATCTGAATGAAGGAGTTCTCAACATTTTGTTTCCTTTATGGCCTCAGTTCGTTTCTACCTTGCATGCTCATTCATAACCAACTCCTGTTGCTTATCATAAGCCTTGGAAACTGCAATCAAGCACGGTGTAGGTGAGGATGCTCTGTCAATCCCCATAGTCTTGCATCAACAGAAAAACATCTATGGATATTCTTTCCTCAACCTTTGCTATTCTTCCCTCAGCTGCAACTGCCACGCACAAGATGGGGTGTGCAGCTTTCAGAAGATCATCCAATTGGCAACCAAAACTGCCCGACTCACTGGTTTCAGTCCTTCTATGCAAACCACCTGCACATGGGTACCAAAGGCACAGGCTGCCCATGTCACAGCCCCCCTGCCAACCTACTATGTGAGCCTGCTGTTCATGGTGGCTGAGGGCCCTGCCCTGTTTTGAGTTTTGCTTAATCCAGGAAGGTAGCCTATGGCACCTTGAGTCTGCTTGGAGGAGGAGGTCTGATACTGCAAAGGATAAGCAAGTGATGATGAAAACCCAGCACACACAGATGTGACAGTTGAAGAACTGGAGATGGGCTTCGTTTTTTAACAATCATTTAGGAAAGTGAGGCAGAGAGTCCTGAAAACTCTCATGTTCTTCTCAGTACCCAACACTAAATTCCCCTTGGTTGGCTCCTTTCTTTATCTCCAGAGTCATACTGCTATATTTGGGGCATGCCCAAAGGCAACAAACTAGGTAGAGCAGATACTTTATTGTCAATATTCACTGATTTCATTGTAATATAGACACAAGCTAATGTAAATTATTATTAAATTTAAGTAGACTTTGGGCAACTTATATCTCATAATAATGAGACTTTACTTGTAATACTCCACTAATTTCAAGAGAAGGGTATCAGTGGGTTGCTTTGGACGCATTTCACAGTATCAAACAATGTTTTCATCCGATGTTTTTCTATTATTATGCTCAGTTAATGAGGCTACTTGGTAGTGTACCCGGCATTTGTTCATTAACCTTCACTGCACTGGTGTAGGAATTAGAGGATACCTGCACCTCTTCTACAGCTTTCTTAATGAAAAAATGGAATGAACAATTTAATATGAAGTTTTCAAAACTACTCCTAAAAGTGTAGTGGATGAAGCTGCTTTTGGCTATTTCTGTCCCCAGGACTACCTCCTTCACACACAGAATGACTCTGCCACTCTGAAACCATCTGGCATGAGACGCTGCCAAGTACAAAGCTGAAGGGAAAGAGTGAGTTCAGGGGAGGCCCTGGGAATGAAGAAGTCTCCTAATCTGATTCATACCAGCTATAATTTGCTGCTTGTCTACAACCAGCAAAACAGTTAATGGTTCTCTAATGCCAGACTCTCAGACTCCCTCAAAACACTCCTCCGCCAGTCTCTCTCCCTCAGTGAGGACAGGCCTGTGCTAACACCACTGTCATTTTGAATTAGTGCTGACACTGAGCATAGGAGCCAACCATTCCTCTCCACATTGTACTGAAACAGGTAAAAGGAAGGAAGTGTTAAGGTCACTATATTTTTTAAACATCTCTACAGAAATAGCAAGACCAGGTCCCAAGTACTCAATAGGCTTTAATTCTCAACGAATAATAAGAGAGAGAAAAGCTCACCTCGGAACAAGCTTTCATTTCACTAAAAAAGCAGAAAAAATTGCTAGCATTGACATTATGTGCTTCTTGTTTAATCTAGCTCCTCTGATTAGTGAAAAAGTTTTACTCTTCTTTCCTAGCAAGAATTTTATCTTCCTTCTCCCACAGCTCTCTCACAGGGAATATGTTTGCTATTTGTTTACCTCCTTCAGATCTGCACGACAGCTGTGAGCCTCTCATTTTCTGCCTGGACATTAGTGACCACAGCCCGGCTCTGTTTCAGTTCGTTCTGCATATCCAAGATCTTCCCCAGATAGTAAGCTTCCTTTGATGCTGACTCCTGCAGAAGTGTTTCCTCCCGAGTCTCTCCATCCTCAGCAACCTTACGGTGGATGGAGAAGGACTGCCCAAACGCCTGCAGAGGATTTGGAAAGAGAAAGAACACAAAATGAAATGCACCGCTGCACTACTCAACTGAATTGGGAACATGATTCATTTTGCTTTGTGTACAAGACTTTCAGAAGCAAAAACTACATGGTTCACGTAACAGGCTAGCAGCTCTCACTGACACTTCAATAATTCAATTTAATAAGGAGAAAGAAAAATTTTAAATATTTTGCTAAAATATAGATACAATGTGTTAAAACTTAAAAAACATTACTGCTTGTTTTATGTTACCATTTTTTAGACAAATCCTATCAAGGAATAGACAGCTAAGCACTAATGAGACCATAAGAATTCATATGCTAATTTTCAGTCTAGAAAAAAATTCCCAACATAATTTTTGAGAAAGAAAATGATAGTTTCATTAGCTTTCTAATACATTAGTGGTAAGAATATATCAAACAATCCTTTAAGAGAGAAAACTACCAAACAGCATTCAAACTTCTGGTACCACAAAAAGACATTAAAATGCGATCAATATATAAGAAAACATACCTGTGTACAAAGCAATACAAAAAAACCCAGAAATTAATGAAATTGATAAGCTACAGTTGGTGAGTGGGAATGGGGTAGAAAGAATGAGGGAATGAAATGCTATACAACAGATCACATTTCACAGGAGTGACACTTTTTGAGATCGTCTTATCAGATCATTCTGACTCTACAGCATATGGTTTCACATTTTGTTGTTCAGTTGCTCAGTTGTGTCGACTGTTTGTGACCCCATGGACTGTAGCATGCCAGGCTTCCCTGTCCTTCACCATCTCCCAGAGTTTGCTCAAACTCATGTCCCTGAGTCGATGATGCCATCCAACCATCTTGTCCTGTCATCCCCTTCTCATCCTGCCTTCTTTCCCAGCATCTGGGTCTTTTCCTGTGAGTCAGCTCTTTGCATCAGGTGGCCAAAGTATTGGAGCTTCAGCTTTAGCATCAGTCCTTCCAATGAATACTCAAGATTGATTTCCTTTAGGATTGACTGGTTGGATCTCCTTGCAGTCCAAGGGACTCTCAGGAGGAGTCTTCTCTAAACCACAGTTCAAAAGCATCAGTTCTTTGGTGCTCAGCTTTCTTTATGGTGCAACTCTCACATCCATACATGACTACTGGAAAAATATAGCTTTAACTATACGGACCTTTTGTTAGCAAAGTAATGCCTCTACTCTTCATAATGTTTCATATACCTCCCAAATAAATAATAATTAGGATCAGCCTCAGTGTGTCCAGGGACCCAATGGAACACAAATAGTAACAAATCGACCCAGCTGTACTACAAATGAACAACATGTACTACAAATGACTACATTGAAAGGAGGTGAGAAAAAAGATCTAATCTGAGTAATTTTGGAAATTGGTATTTTTGCTATACACTGTAAAGCTAAAGACAAAACAAATTGTACCCAAACACTATAGTCTAGTTAGTAAATTTGTTTCTCATGGGGATTATAGAGGCACAATTGTAAAACTTCTTTACATGTATATTTGGTTTGAGGAAATAAGTAAACATTATGGATAATGAAAGCCAAATTTCTCCCTGCTGGAGAAAGGCATTACAAATAAAGAAAGGGAAAAGGAAACTAGTTGTATTAAGTTGTAATTAGAAGTATCAGGATAGTCTCTAATAGGGAAGTAGTTCAATAGATGGAGAGACAAAGTTGCTTATGTGTGGTTGTGTACACAGATTTTCTAGCTCTGTCAGCAAACCTTGCAGCCAAATTTTGTTTCTAAATATCAATCCCCAATTAAAAGAACTAGGGCTTTTTGAAGAAATGACTTAGTTCCTGGATGGAGCAAAAAGAACTCCGTGCAAGAGTGGTCCAAAGAGTAACAAAATGCTTTTAAAAAATGATGTGGATATGTCAAAGGACACAAGAGTCTAACTAAATGGCCAAATGGCCAAATCTGGGACAACTGGGGAGAATAAAATAGTTATAGTAGAGAATTATAATCCATAGAACAAAATCAATATTCATGAGTCCACATTGATGTAATAACTGAATAAATAAGGGAAGAAAGAACAGCTTTTCTTCACAGCAGAATTCTAATAATTTAATTCTAACAGAAATAAAATATATCAGCATTATTAGGCAGATACCAAGTAATAATTATTACAGGTAAAGATTATCAATGAAATATATGGAATATAAAATAATAGGCAAAAAAAATGATGAGAAACAGGATATTTACAGTTCTTCTGTGTATTTTTGCCACCTCTTTTAAATATCTTCTGCTACTGTTAGGTCCATACCATTTCTGTCCTTTATTGAGCCCATCTTTGCATGAAATGTTCCCTTGGTATCTCCAATTTTCTTGAAGAGATCTCTAGTCTTTCCCATTCTGTTCTTTTCCTCTATTTCTTTGCATTGATCACTGAAGAAGGCTTTCTTATCTCTTCTTGCTATTCTCTGAAACTCTGCATTCAGATGCTTACATCTTTCCTTTCCTCCTTTGCTTTTCACTTCTCTTCTTCTCACAGCTATTTATAAGGCCTCCGCAGAGAGCCATTTTGCTTTTTTGCATTTCTTTTCCATGGGGATGGTCTTGATCCCTGTCTCCTGCACAATGTCACGAACCTCGTTCCATAGTTCATCAGGAACTCTATCAGATCTAGGCCCTTAAATCTATTTCTCACTTCCACTGTATAATTGTAAGGGATTTGATTTAGGTCATACCTGAATGGTCTAACGGTTTTCCCTAATTTCTTCAATTTAAGTCTGAATTTGGCAATGAGTTCAAGATCTGAGCCACAGTCAGCTTAGAGAACCAGAGATCAAATTGCCAATATCCGCTGGATCATGGAAAAAGCAAAAGAGTTCCAGAAAAACATCTATTTCTGCTTAGTCCCTTGGACTGCAAGGAGATCCAACCAGTCCATTCTGAAGGAGATCAGCCCTGGGATTTCTTTGGAAGGAATGATGCTAAAGCTGAAACTCCAGTACTTTGGCCACCTCATGCGAAGAGTTGACTCATTGAAAAAGACTCTGATGCTGGGAGGGATTGGGGGCAGGAGGAGAAGGGGACGACTGAGGATGAGATGGCTGGATGGCATGACAGACTCGATGGACGTGAGTCTGAGTGAACTCCAGGAGTTGGTGATGGACAAGGAGGCCTGGCGTGCTGCGATTCATGGGGTCGCAAAGAGTCAGACACGACTGAGTGACTGAACTGAACTGAACTGGGTACCTGGAGTGCCCTATTACATAATTTTCAGTGATTGATCTATCCTAATTCTTGAAATACTACCCCTGCTAGTTATGAGTGCTACTTGCAATCCAAGGACTGAAGTGGCTCTAGAATTTACAGTCAAGTTTAGGGGTGATAGAGGGGATTGGTTAGAGAAGCAGACTAGGGAACTTTTCTTTAAGCCATGTTTGCGAAGCGCATTGCATAAATTTGAGAAAACACCATTTTTTAATATCATGGATGCATGAGAACTGATAGAAATTATGTGGCAAGGTATTAAATCCTTCCCAGGCCTCTTAGTGCTGTGGAAATAGCAAGTGGTTCTTTGACTGGGGAGCTGCTTCTAAGACTACATCTGAGGATAGGAAGATGAGCATGGTCAAATAACAATAGTCCCTTCTTGAGATGGACTTGGGAGTCAAGCAAACTGTCTAAATGTTGGGTTAAGTCCAGGGTTTAGCGAGTCTTACTATCATTCGGTTTGGGGGCTAAAGGCAGTATATAGCTGACTTATGTGTAACAGCCAGAACTATAAAGATTTCTCAGATATTTTTCTTACTCCACTCTCAGCCCTGCACTGCTGTCCTCCATGGTCTCTGAGGTTTATTGAAAATCACTGTGCTCTGGAACTATCTGCTCTGAATGGATGCCAATCTGGGTCAAAAGGAACTCACTATCCTGAACATTGATGGCCACTAGGGGGCACTGGGCTTTGGAGCCTGTTACACCACCACCCTGCCCCCTCAAAGCTAATTTTGAATGGCAGCTTCTAAATTTCTTCTGATAACTTTGCCCTGGAGTCTGAAGTGCACTGCAGGAAAGCGGGCAGCTTTTCAAATCACATGATTCAGACATAGTCATCAAGTTACTCCTTAGACCCACAGAATATCCAAGTCTGGCTGTTGTGTTAGAATGTGAGAATGTCTGCACTGGGGGACCATTGGAGGATCACCTAGGCCAGGTTCGGGGGCTTGGGGATTTGTTTTTGTTTTTTCATTCTTTAAATAAGATGCAACTCTTTTGATTAAGGGATAGTGGTAATGGTTGATAGTGGTGATGGTTGACAGGGGGAGGACCTGGGCTCAACCTTAGCCTGAAGAGATGCCTCAGAACTCTAGGGCAGTGTGGTCCAACTTTCAGTCCTACTCAGAGCGCCTATATAATTATGCATTATCTACCAGCCAGTGTGATAATATTTATTTAATATGTTTCTTTAAATTGACTCATTTTTTCTTAAATAAATCCAGCATCATACTATGTAATATAGATTTAATGTCCTAAGCATATTTTTCTAATTCACATTAAAATACATCCACAACTATTGAAATGTAAGATTTATTTTTGATAGTACTTAAAATTGTCTCTTGTCCTTGTATTGCACTTCAGGAAATGACCTTATGGCACCAAAGAACACAGTTGAGAAAGTACGTGTCCTAGTTCATTCTGTTGTCAGGGAAAGACACTAAAAGACCCAGAAAGGATAGGGAGTTATCTGAGGTCACACAGTGACAGAGCTGGGACTTAAACCCAAGTCTACTGACTCCCAGTCCTTTGTTCCTTTCACTGTATCATATTCCAAGGGTATTAGGAAGCCCCTTCACTATCCAGAATCTCCTGTGGGAAAGAAGGAAGGAAAGGAAGAAGAAGAAATGCTATTTGGTTATTGAACTGGGACTGCTACAGAACCTGTGACTCTGGAGTCCCAAGGCAGGTATGGGGTACAATGATTCCCATGTTTCTCTAGGTCAAGTAACTGTCAGGTCTCATCTTCTAAATCCTAGTCTCATTTGCTCATACACACAACATGAAATTATAGAACACCTATTACATGCCTGAGAAGATAAAAAGGAGTTTAAATTCCAGTGGGTGAAACATCTCAGCAAACAGCTGATTAGAGTGCTGGGATGGGGAACATAGGTTGCTGCAAGAGCAGAGAAAGGCTTGATGAAAGTGGGGAGGGGGAGGAGAGTGGGCACAAGCCCTACCCTACACAACTTTAGAAGCCCTAGTCCAAAGGCTTGATTTTCTCTTCTCTCAACCATGGAGACTGATGGGTGTTAAATACCCTTCAAAGTCTAGAGTTGCAAGGCCATATCCATAGAGTCTTTTGATTTTTTTAACCACTGACATTTGTCACCAATGTTCCTTCCTTTACCCTACTCCTTCATATTGGTTGCAAACACAGGACTCACTCTGCAAACAAGAATGAACAAATTGAATGTGACCAGAAAACTCAACTCCAAAAGTACTTAGTGCTGGGCTGTGGCTCCTCCCAAACTCCTCCCCTGCCCAGACTTGTTCATTGGGCACTTCAAAGAGAAAGTGTTGGAAATGGGTCTGTAACTGATTAGTAATGTCTGATTCTGATAACCAACCCAGGGATTGAACCCAGGTCTCCTGCACTGTAGGCAGATGCTTTACCATCTGAGCCATCAGGAAAGTCCTGATTCTGATAACTGTATTTGGCTTTCCATAGTTGGATGAGAAGTTAGGGATCCATTCCCAGCCCCATCACACATGTGGTGCTTCCCCAGAAACCTGGACCGAGCAAAGGGATTTTGTTGCTGATTGGCTGGCATGGCCTTAAGGGCCATGTTTATCGTCATCTCTGCTTCCCCACATACCCTCCAAAAGCTTCAAAAACCTAAAAGGAAGAAGACCTGAAATGTTGTTTCTTTCATAAGTATCCCCTGGATTGGTACCTCACAGCTAGGAAAGTGTTTACCTTGAAGGAGCTCTACTGATATAGTAGACTTAGCCACCCTGGTAAAACTGACACCACTGAGGCAATGAGTAGAAAGAGTACAGACCAGCCATAGCATCAGACTCAGCTTCAAGTGTCTCTTCCCACTTCTCTCTTCAGGATCCTTCTTCACCTTTGTAGTTTTCTCTGTAGTTCTTTCTCACTCCACTCACACCTCCAGGGAACTCAACTACCCCAGCCTTCACCAATCTGATAAATTCATTTGTGGTGGGAAAATTTCTGGATGGAGATAAGAAAACAAGGGTTCAAGTCTTAGCTTTTTCACTTCCTAGTTGTTTAACTTTGAACAAAATAATTTCACCTCTCTGACCCTCAGTTTCTTCTTTGCAAGACAGGCATGATAACCCCTGACCCACTTACCTCAGAAAACTGCTGTACAGATCAAAGGGGATACTGGATATGAAGTTGCTTTGTGAAGAGCCAATCACAATATACATGTGAAATGTTAAGTGAGTCACATCTCTTTGGGCACTGGTATTTTGAAAGAGCATAACTTGAAGGAACCAGCCATTAATACAGCATTTTAAACATCAGGACAGGATGGGATAGACGGTGGAGGCTCAAGCCACTTTGTTGACTTGATCAATCATGTGACAGTCAATAATTAAGCACCTACCACGTGTTAGGCATCCTTCTAGATATTGGAGATAACAGTCCCTGCTCCCATGAAACTGACATCCTAGGAGCATGGCAGGTACCTAAGAAAAATAGCTCTTGTCCTTCTGGCCTACGAAACTGAATCCAAAGTCTAGTTCTGAGCCTAATGGCTATGGAAGAGCTTTCAATGACTTGATTTAATCCTTTCCACACAAAATGTATTTTAGTATTAATTTGACATTATCAACCATTTGCTGAGGTCCTGTGTAGATCCAAAGTAATGTATCATATATTCAATAACATGCATTTAATTCAACAAATGTTTATTGAGAAGCTACTATGCGCTTGTCACTCTGTAAGTGTGGGAATAGTAAATGGAGAAGGATGTGCAGAATTAAACAAGGTAGAATTCTGTCCTTGAAGAGCTTCTAGCCAAGTAAAAGAGGTAATTACAAGAAGATAGACCCATGACACAAATCTTGTTTTGCCTTAACAGTTTAACCCAGTAATGCATGAAAATAGATGCCAAATAAAAGTGAAATATAATTGAGTGCGAGTGCTATGATAATTCTGAGTAGACATTTATGAGGCATATAAAATGGGAAAAGCCTTATGAAAAAGGTGATATTTGAGCTGAATCTTAAAGGTAGAATATATTTTTAGTAAGTATGCTGCTGCTGCTGCTGCTGCTAAGTCGCTTCAGTCATGTCTGACTCTGTGCGACCCCATAGACGGCAGCCCACCAGGCTCTCCCATCCCTGGGATTCTCCAGGCAAGAACACTGGAGTGGGTTGCCATTTCCTTCTCCAATGCATGAAAGTGAAAAGTGAAAGTGAAGTCACTCAGTCGTGTCCGACTCCTAGTGACCCCATGGACTGCAGCCCACCAGGCCTCTCGGTCCATGGGATTTTCCAGGCAAGAGTACTGGAGTGGGTTGCCATTGCCTTCTCCATTTTGTAAGTATAAAAGGAAGTAAATCACCAGCCAGAATGGTCACAAGTAAAAAGATGATAATTCCAAGAGGATAAATAAATGTTTCATAAATATATTAAAAGTACTCAACCTTTTAATCAGGGAAATAAAATAAAAGCCACAATATCATTTACACCAGAATAAATAAAATGAAAAAGATTGACAATACCAAGTATTGTCAAGGATGTAGAGTGACTACTAGTGAGAGTACATATTGAAATAATCACTTCAGAAAACTGTTCATCAGCATCAACTAAAATGTAAAGATATGCATGCCTTATGAGCTAGTAGTTCCACTTCCTAAGTATACATCTAACAGAAATGCAGACATATGTGTGACACCAGTCATTATAGTCAAAGACTGGAAACAACCCAAGCATCCATGTCCATGTAGTTGTTGTTGTTCAGTTGCCAGTCATGTCTGACTCTTTGTGACCCCATGGACTCTAGCACACCAGGCTCCCTGTCCCTCACCATCTTCCAGAGTTTGCCCAAGTTCATGTTCATTGCATTGGTGAAGCCATCCAGCCATCTCATCTGACACCCTCTTCTCCTTCTGCCCTCAATCTTTCCCAGCATCAGGGACTTTTCCAGTGAATCAACTGTTCGCATCAGATGACCAAAATACTGGAGCTTCAGCTTCAGTGTCAGTCCTTCCAATGAATATTCAGGGTTGATCTCCCTTAAGATTGACTGGTTTGATGTCCTTGCTGTCCAAGGACTTTCAGGAGTCTTTTCCAGTATCACAGTTTGAAGACATCAATTCTTCAGCCCTCTGCCTTCTTTATGGTCCAGCTCTCACAACTGTACATGACCACTTGGAAGACCATAGTGGACGTTTGTCAACAGAGTAATAATGTCTCTGCTTTTCAACATACTGTCTAGGTTTGTCATTGCTTTCCTGCCAAGAAGCAATCATCCTCTGATTTCATGGCTGCAGTCATCATCCATAGTGATTTTAGAGCCCAAGAAGAGGAAATCTTTCACTACTTCCACCTTTTCCCCTTCTATTTGCCATGAAGTAATGGGGCTGGATGCCATGATGTTAGGTTTTTTTTTTTTTTTTTTTAATATTTAGTCTTAAGTCGGCTCTTTCACTCTCCTCCTTCACCCTCATCAAGAGGTCTTTAGTTCCTCTTCGTTTTTTGCCATTAGAGGTATATCATCCGCATATCTGAAGTCATTGATGTTTATCTTGATGCCTATCCTGCCTATCTTGATTCCAGCTTGTAACTCATCCAGCCTGGCATTTCTCATGATGTGCTTAGCACATAGGTTAGACAAACAGGGTGACAGCAGACAGCCCTGTCATACTCCTTTCTCAATCCTGAACCAATCAGTTGTTCCATAGAGGGTTCTAACTGTTGCTTCTTGACCCACATACAGGTTTCTCAGGAGATAGGTAAGATGGTATGGATCTAACAGAAGCAGAAGATATTAAGAAGAGGTGGCAAGAATACACAGAAGAACTGTACAAAAAAGATCCTCATGACCTGGATAATCATGACGGTGTGATCACTCATCTAGAGCCAGACATCCTGGAATGCGAAGTCAAGTGGGCCTTAGAAAGCATCACTAGGAACCAAGCTAGTGGAGGTGATGGAGTTCCAGTTGAGCTATTTCAAATCCTGAAAGATGATGCTGTGAAAGTGCCACCCTCAATATGCCAGCAAATTTGGAAAACTCAGCAGTGGCCACAGGACTGGAAAAGGTCTGTTTTCATTCCAATCCCAAAGAAAGGCAATGCCAAAGAATGCTCACACTACCACACAGTTGCACTCATCTCACATGCTAGTAAAGGAATGCTCAAAATTCTCCAAGCCAGGCTTCAGCAATACAGGAGCCATGAACTTCCAGATGTTCAAGCTGGTTTTAGAAAAGGCAGAGGAACCAGAGATCAAATTGCCAACATCCGCTGGATCGTGGAAAAAGCAAGAGAGTTCCAGAAAAACATCTATTTCTGCTTTATTGACTATGCCAAAGCCTTTGACTGTGTGGATCACAGTAAACTGTGGAAAATTCTGAGAGAGATGGGAATACCAGACCACTTGACCTGCCTCTTGAGAAATCTGTATGCAGGTCAGGAAGCAACAGTTAGAACTGGACATGGAACAACAGACTGGTTCCAAATAGGAAAAAGAGTATGCCAAGGCTGTATATTGTCACCCTGCTTATTTAACCTATATGCAGACTACATCTTGAGAAACACTGGACTCAAAGAAACACAAGCTGGAATCAAGATTGCCAGGAGAAATATCAATAACCTCAGATATGCAGATGACATCACCCTTATGGCAGAAAGTGAAGAGGAACTAAAGAGCCTCTTGATAAAAGTGAAAGTGGAGAGTGAAAAAGTTGGCTTAAAGCTCAACATTCAGAAAATGAAGATCATGGCATCTGGTCCCATCACTTCATGGGAAATAGATGGGGAAACAGTGGAAACAGTGTCCAACTTTATTTTTCTCGGCTCCAAAATCACTGCAGATGGTGACTGCAGCCATGAAATTAAAAGATGCTTACTTCTTGCAAGAAAAGTTATGACCAACCTAGACAGTATATTCAAAAGCAGAGATATTACTTTGCTGACTAAGGTCCGTCTAGTCAAGGCTATAGTTTTTCTAGTAGTCATGTATGGATGTGAGAGTTGGACTGTGAAGAAGGCTGAGCACCAAAGAATTGATGCTTTTGAACTGTGGTGTTGGAGAAGACTCTTGGGAGTCCCTTGGACTGCAAGGAGATCCAACCAGTCCTTTCTGAAGGAGATCAGCCCTGGGATTTCTTTGGAAGGAATGATGCTAAAGCTGAAGCTCCAGTACTTTGGCTACCTCATGGGAAGGGTTGACTCATTGGAAAAGACCCTGATGCTGGGAGGGATTGGGGGCAGGAGGAGAAGAGGACTATCGAGGATGAGATGGCTGGATGGCATCATGGACTCAATGGACGCGAGTCTGAGTGAACTCCAGGAGTTGGTGATGGACAGGGAGGCCTGGCGTGCTGCGATTCATGGGGTCGCAAAGAGTCGGACACGACTGATCGACTGAACTGAACTGAACTGAGGTTCAGTTCAGATGGTCCGGTTGGTATTCCCATCTTTCTAAAAGCTTTCCACAGTTTGTCATAATCCACAGCATAGTCGATGAAACAGAGATATTTTTTTGAATTCCCTTGCTTTCTCTATAATCCAGCAAATGTTGGCAATTTGATCTCTAGTTCCTCTTCCTTTTCTAAACCCAGCTTGGACATCTGGAAGTTCTTGGTTTGTATAATGCTGAAGCCTAGCATGCAAGATTTTAAGCATGACCTTACTAGCATGGGAGATGTGTGCAGTTGTCTGATGGTTAGTACATTCTTTGGTCCTACCCTTCTTGGGGATTTGGATGAGGATTGACTTTTCCCAGTCCATGTTGCATATTCATTCAATAAAATAATATGCAGCAATGAAAATGAATGAGCTATGGTTATACTCAAAATTGATGACTCTCAGAAACATAGAATTGAAGGAATGAAGCCAGACACAAAAGAGTACACAAGTATGATTCCATTTATATAAAGTATAAAAATTAGGTAAAATTAATCTGTGCTAACAGAGATAAGGATAGTGGTTACCACCACAGCAGAAGGAGAGGTTGTAACTCTAGGCAGGCCCAAAGGGGGCATCTAGGTTACTAATAATGATACAGCTACTGGGATATGGGGGCTGGTTAAATGGGAGTGTCTCATTTGTGAAATCCAATGATATGTACACATTCACTTTTCTACACAGATGAGCTAATAGTAAAAATAGAAGAAACCAAACAGTCCAATGGAGTAAATGGAAGTCTTTCCAAATAGCAGAAGAATAATAGGATATCCATATCACACACAAATATTCATTTGAAATGGATCATAAATCTAAATGTATTATCTGAAATCATAAAGCTTTCAGAGGAAAACATAGGAGAATATATGACTTGCAGACATGCATTGATTTCTTAAACAAGTCACAGAAAGAATACCCAAACAAAAATAAAAGAGAGACTAAATTAGATTTTGTTGAAATTAAAAATGTCTACTCATCAAAAGGCATTGTCAAGAAAATTGGTAATCAAACTGTAGACTGGGAGAAAAATTTGCAAAACATACATCTGACAAAGGATTCAGGCCATGTAAAGTTCTCCTAAAACTCAATAATAAAAGATGGAAACCTAATTTAAAAGTACACAGGGAATTCCCTCACAGTCCAGTGGTTAGGAGTTGGCATTTTCACTGTGGTGGCCAAGGTTCAACTCCTGGTTGGGGAACTAAGATTCCATAAGCCACGTGGCGTAGCCAAAAAATAAAAGAAAATTTTTAAATACATAAATTTGGTATTAAGAATATAAAAATATTTGAACATACATTTCACAAAAGATAAAGCCAATAAGGACAGGAAAAAATTACTCAACATCATTAGTCATCAAGGAATTTCAAGTTCAAACCACTACTCGTCTACTAGAATGACTAAAATGAAAAAATTTAAGTGAAAATACCAAACACTGGTGAGAATATGGAGTAACTGGAACTCACACTGCTGGTGGTAGTAGTATAAAATGGAACAACTTATTCTGACACAGTTCTGACAGTGTCTTATATAGTTAAACATCTATCTTACTCTATGACCTGACATTTCCACTTCTAGGTATCTACCCAAAAGAAATGAAAATATGTCCATGAAAAAATAATTCATAGCAGCCTTCTTCATAAAAGCTGTAAGCTAGAAATAACCCAGAAGCCCATCAATTGGTGAATACAATACAAATACAGTGGAATACTACCCAGCACAACACAGCTAAATCGCAAAAGTGTTATGCTGTGAAAGATACTACGTTCAAAAACCTACAAGCTGAATTATTCCTTTTATATGAGTCTTTAAAAAGGCACAACTAATCCACGGTGGTTCTCTCGAGGGTGAGAGGGGGTGGGTTTGACTGGGAAGGCCCATGAAGGAAGTTTGCAGGGTGATGGTAATATTCTTAATAGGGGTTTGGGTTCAGTTCAGTTCAGTTCAGTTGCTCAGTCGTGTCCGACTCTTGGCGACCCCATGAATCACAGCACGCCAGGCCTCCCTGTCCATCACCAACTCCTGGAGTTCACTCAGACTCACGTCCATCGAGTCTGTGATGCCATCCTGCCATCTCATCCTTGGTCGTCCCCTTCTCCTCCTGCCCCCAATCCCTCCCAGCATAGGGTCTTTTCCAATGAGTCAACTCTTCCCATGAGGTGGCCAAAGTACTGGAGTTTCAGCTTTAGCATCATTCCTTCCAAAGAAATCCCAGGGCTGATCTCCTTCAGAATGGACTGGTTGGATCTCCTTGCAGTCCAAGGGACTCTCAAGAGTCTTCTCCAACACCACAGTTCAAAAGCATCAATTCTTTGGGATTTGGGTTAGTACTTGTCAAAACTCAGCAAATGTTTTCTTAAGGTTTATGTGTTATCCTACATGTAAGTTTTACCCCAAAAGGAAAAAACTGCAAGAAAATTGAATTCTAATAATATACATACAGAAATACTGAGGGAAAATGTATACTAATGTCTTCAATTTACTTTGAAATGCATTAAAAACAATATGGATTCACAGATCAACAGAGAATTTGGTAGATAGGTATGTGATAAAGCAAATAGAGTAAAATGTTAATGTAGAATCCAGTGATGAATATACAGGTGGTCATGGTAAATGTATTTCAATTTTGGGGGTTGAGTTGAGAAAAAGGAGACAAAGGCATTTGGGGGAAAGGAAAGAGCTCTGGGAAGTGGTCCAGAAACAAATTAGAGACTTGACCAGACCCCAGATATGGAGGGGCCCAGTGGGGCAGCTCAGGAGTCTGGACTTTAATTTTTAGGCAGTGAGGAATCATTTCAGATTTTTAAGAAGTTAAATGACATTATAAGAGGTAGTGTGGCATGGAGAAATGTTCTGTGAGCTAAGAAAGAAGGTTTCTGGTCTCACTTACGACATGACCTTGGGCAAGTGGATTAATACCTCCAAGTCTCAGAAAGATTCAACAAAATATACCCTTCCTCCTTTGTCTCCTCCTCCATCCAAAAAGAGGCCCTCGGGAAACAGAGTTTAATTGAGCACAGAAGGAACTCTGTAAATATGTACTGAAGGAGAAAAATAAACTTCTTCTTTGTCCTTCCCCTCCACCCAAATCCCTTGCCCCTGCCCCTTGCACCCTTGCCCCTGCTCCATTTGAATGATTTTTTTTCTGCCATTTAACTGGCTTTCTTTACCTGCAAGATCAGCAAGTTAGACTTGAAACTTGGCCCCTGGGCCAGAGCACACCAGTCACTTTTCTCTAACTCAGCTGCTGATACTTGATTCTGGTCTTAATGCTCACTACTGTTTCATCCTCTGTCTCTTACTCTCTAGAAATTTCCTGTGTAAGGGCCTTGGGGATTCTAAAGGCCTTAGGTCTGTGGCTATCTTAGAGTCTGAAAAGCTACCCCAAAGAAATGGACCAGGAAATGTCTGAGAATGCAGACACACTTTGTCTACTCCAAGCCTTCCCACTGCTAACCTGAACCCCACCCTATCCCCACCCAGGTCTCCCCCATTTGGCCCTCCTATACTCTCCTCAGCAGTTAGTGTCTCTACCACTGACCTGGTGTTAAGGGAGTTATATTTCTGGATGTGTTTGACCTACCTTTTTGGTAGACTGAATTCTTAGAAGGACAAATGGGTATGGGCAGACAAAAGATCCTGTAAAGCCAGAACACTTCTTAAACTGAACAAAACAAAACAAAAACCTGCCAAATGTAATACCCCAAAGACTTTATTAAAAGAAGCCTCTTGATGTGGTGAGGAACTCCCATATCTCAACATGTCTCTGACACTACACTTTCTTCTTGAAGTTTCTCACTGTTTATTCTCCTTTAATAGTCTGACCCAAAGCCTGGCACAGAACTTCATGCGCCATAGAACAGAGGAGACTAAACTGAAATGTTCAGCAAGACACTAGAAAAGGGAAGGAAATAACAAAAGGGAAATAAAAACCAACAGTACCACAGAGCTAGATAATTCTGGCTTCAAATATACGACTTGGTCTTAAGGCTAGCAATTCCTGATTGTAGAATAGTTGCTTAGTAAATATTTGTGAATGAATACCTATCCACAATGGAAGTGAGACACCATTCTTATCCCTAAGGAACTTAGGTTCTAGTGAGGAGATGTGTTAAATGGATAATTTTAATACAATTTCATAAGTGCTGTGATAGAGAAGTGTTAGTGATAAAAATCACAGACTCTGGAGCTAGACTGCCACAGTGTGAATCATAGATCCTCAGGTAAATGATCTAACTTTTCCCTGTGTTAACTGTAAAATGATGCCCCTGCCTTATATGTATGTATATCACATTGATGTTCACAAAGATTTGAGGTAATTAGAAGGAAAAGCTTAGATAATTTAGATATCACCTTAAGTAAGTCCTACTGCTTCTTTAGGCTTCAATGTTCCCATCTGTATAATGAGGAGACTGGATTTTGTGGAAGGTACCTTCCAGCTCTGACAGCTAGGCTCTAGATTCTGGAGTTGAACCAATGCCAAAGAACATATTATGTTGTATTCTTCTTTTTCCAATGAAAGCATTCTGCAAACCTTCTTGTTGTTAACATTTATTGAGCATTTACTACATGCTAACATTTATTTCCAGGTGCTGTGCCAGCTGCTTTCCATATCTTCTTTCTCATCCTTACAATAAACCTTAACAATAAGCCTCTTCTCTATTGTTTATAGTAAGTCTCCTATATACAAATGAGTTCTGTTCCAAGAGCATGTTCACAAGCCCAATTTGTTCATAGGTCTAACAAAGTTAGCCTAGGTTTCCAACTGACAGTCAGCTATCTAGTACTGTACTGTAATAGGTTTATAATACTTTTCACACAAATAATACATTAAAAAAAAACACAAAAAATACAGAAAACATTTTTAACCTTACAGTGCAGTACTTTGGAAAGTACTGTAGTCCAGTACAACAGCTGGCATACAGTGGCTGGTATCGAGTGAACAGGCAAGAAGAGTTACTGACTGGAGGAGGGAGAAGAGGTGGGAGATGGTAGAGCTGAAGGACTGTCAGCAATAGGAGATGGAAGGAAAGCTGCAATTTCACCACACCTAACGTTGTTGGAATATACATTCACATCTTTGAAAGTTTGCAATGCGAAGGTTTGTATGTAGGGTACTTACTGTATGGGCTTTGTTACACTAAATAGTTTAATTAATTAATTAATTGCACTCTGTTTGTATCAGGCATTGTGTTAAATCCTAAGGATATAAAGATAAATAATGCTGACCCTATGCTCAAGGAGGTCACAGACTAGGAGAGGAAACCAATATAAAGGGCAAGGCTCATCCTTACACTGCATTGTAACCATATACCTAAGACACTTCTGTTTCAGTCCCACAAGGGAGCCACTCCTCAGGGTGGTAATCTTTTAGCCAAGATTTAGCACAATGTTTAGAAGATGGTAGGCTCTCAGTTGGGCTTCCCAGGTGACACAATGGTAGAGAACCCGCCTGCCAATGCAGGAGATGCAAGAGAGAGAGGTTTGATTCCTAGGAAAATCCCTGAAGGACATGGCACCCCACTCCAATATTCTTGCCTGAAAAATTCCATGGACAGAGGAGCTTGGCAGCCTACAATCCATGGAGTCACTGAGCAACTGAGCATGCATGTGTGCACACACATACACAGATTCTCAATAAATACTCTTGAATAAATGAAAAAATTAATTAACAAAAGGCTTTTTAAAAACCCATTCCATTTCTACCTTAGGTATGATCAATAAACTAATCCATTTCACCCTTTCTCTCCCTTCAAGCTTTGCTGCTCTTTACTAGCTCTCAGAGGGTTAAATCCCATCTCATTGTTCTTTATAAAGCTCCTGCTGCTTCTGTCATCTTTCTCCTCTATGCCTGCTCTAATAATAGACCAACGATTGAGCAGAATTGCTTCCTTGGCATTCAGGAAGCAGGCTTCATGCATATGGTCAATTGATTTGTTTTTAATGTACCTATTATTATGAATAGCCTGCTGGCTCAAACTGAAATCAGGCTACATCCAATATCTTTTTCCTTCCATGCCTCCACTGTGGCTCCTAGGAGGTGTCAACATTCAATTTCCTTTCCCAGTAATAAGGATTTCCATCAGTACTCTTTCCTGATTCTGGACAACAAAACCTAAGTCTTCTTTGCCTTTGCACTTCTTTTGCCATCACCATTTCTTTTGCCACTACAAGCATCCTGGCTCCTTTTCACAAACAATCTTACTTGGCTGCAGATACAAGGTGGTGCCGTGTCATCAGAACTCTTCAGTTACCCTTACAGAGATAAATAAAGGAAAGTGAACAAAGGAAGGAAAAATTATGTACTCATCTCGAGAAGGGCTTCCCAGGTGGTTCAGTGGGTAAAGAATCTGCCTGCAATGCAGAAGACGCAGAAAATGCAGGTTTGATTCCTGGGATGGGAAGATCCCCCGGAGCAGGGCACGGCAACCCACTTCAGTATTCTTGCCTGGAGAATCCCATGGACAGAGGAGCCTGATGGACTCCATAGAGTCCATAGAGTTACAGAAAGTTGAACATGACTGAAGCGACTGAGCATGCACACACGCTTCTTGAGAAAGTTCTCAATATGTCATTCATTCTCAAGTAGTTAGGACGATTTAGGCACAGGACAGAGGGATGATGAGAATGACCTATTGAGTTTTATTCAGCCTGAGACTTCTATTTAAAAAAATAGAGGGCAAACGCAAGCAACTACCTTTGGCTTGAAATTGAGAATGTCAGGGATAAAGGGCTTTCAGAGGTCATCTGGTCCAGTGAATCCCAAGCAATAATCTGCAGACCCACGGCAGTCTGTGACATTTTCATCAGTCTGCTGACACTACAAAACTTGTTGTCAACTGATCTTTCTTGAGAAACATTTTCCTCAGTAAAAGACTATGTCCTTACTACATTTTCTATATGTCAGTATTAAGACATCATTACAATAATGATATGATAGTGATGATACATGCCCTTACAAGACAATATTGAAAGTTGACATCTTTATGTTGATCCCCAAAGTTCTGGGAGAAATTTTAGAGAAATTGTACTAGTCTTTGAGATCTAAAATTGTGGTTATTAATGCTTTGGTCTAGTGGTTTCGAAACCTGGCAGTGCAGTAATATTACTGGAAAGTGAAAGTGCAGTTGCTCAGTCATGTCCAACTCTTTGCAACCCCATGGACTGTAGCCTACCAGGCTCCTCTGTCCATGGGATTTTCCAGGCAATAGTACTGCCATTTCCTTCTCCAGGGATCTTCCTGACCCAGGAATCGAACTCAGGTCTCCCACATTGTAGACAGACGCTTAACGGTCTGAGCCACCAGGGAAGTCCTGGCTCCCATCCCCAGAAGCTTTGATTCAGCAAGTGTGGAGAGGGACCCAGGAGTCAGTACTTGTACATAAGTCTCTAAGTGATTCTAATGTGTAACCAGGTTAGGGAACTACTGCTTTGCTTCACCACTTGTATGATTAATCAAGGACATAAGTAATTGGAATGGTTCCATTGTGGGATTATTCTGTTAGAGACAGAAATAGAGTACGTTCTTTCCCTTGCAGTGTAAACCAGAGACCTCCGTTGGGGTTTTCTAAGATCCACAGACAGATAAGTAAAATAATTTAGAGAGTTTACAGGGGCCACACTCACTTCTCAAGAGCATAAGCCAAATTGAATGAAAAGGGGATGACAGAGGATGAGATGGTTGGATGGCATCACCGACTCAATGGACATGAGTTTGAGCAAGCTCCAGGAGATGAAGGACAGGGAAGCCTGGTGTGCTGCAGTTCATGGGGTCACAGAGTCAGACATGACTGAACAACAGCAACAACAACACACAGTAGGTGTTCTCTAATGATTTGTTCCTACTGATGATGTCCGTCAGCCAAGTCTGATTTAGAAATTTGTAGAGAAAACTTCATTCATCTTGAGACCTTAACTCTACTTCTGTCGCCTCACTCTCAACCTTGTCTAATCTTTTACATCCTTCTCTTTCCTTTTCCTCAAGAGGACAAGGACCATTGTATGTTCCTGGGCTTGACTTAGTGACTGGCACATAGTACTTGCTTAATAACTGTTTGTGAAATGAATGACTGAATGGTATGACAAAGGCAAGAGGCATGTCTCCCCAGTTTAAAACTAACCCTCCTATATACTTTGTTGAACCCACTCTGGAGATGCATGAAAGGCATAGAATCTCAGCTGGAGGATAGTGAGGAAAATGGGTGGTGAGGGATGAGAGAAGAGCAGGTGTCCATATGTCATGGAATGATGGATAGTTAGTATGTTTGGGGCCTGCCATGAATGAGAGAAAGGGAAGGGGAGAAAATGCTAAAGAGTGGAGCTAGACAGGTTGAATGTGAATGTCTCAGAGACAAGTACCAGGTCTTTTTGTGTCCTTGGTATATACTATAGTCTGACACACAGAGGCTCTTAGTAAACACTTGCTGAATAATTGTGGCTGGTCCCAAAGCATAAAGGACTTTTCTGCCCAGTTGAGGAATTTAAACTTCACTCAAAGAGAGAATCACTGAAAGTTTTTTAAACAGAGAAGTGTCATGATTAAAATTGTATTTTAAAGTTGTAATTGACAAGATTGTTTAGAAGAAGAGACAGAAAGCCACAGGCACCTTCAGATCTGATTTGGCGCTTAACTTCCAATCTTCACTAACACTGCTGTTACTGCTAAGTCACTTCAGTTGTGTCCGTCTCTGTGTGACTCCATAGACGGCAGCCTACCAGGCTCCCCCGTCCCTGGGATTTTCCCTCTCCAGTGCGTGAAAGTGAAATCACTCAGTCCTGTCCGACTCTTAGTGACCCCATGGACTGCAGCCCATCAGGCTCCTCCGTCCATAGGATTTTCCAGGCAAGAGTACTGGAGTGGGGTGCCATCGCCTTCTCCATCACTAACACTACTATCATCCTTTTCTTCACTCAAGAAAGAAGGAAATGTCAGCGTCATCTTTGCTTCGTCTTTTTCTCTTACTATCCAAATCTGTCAATTTTACCATAACGATAGTTCACAGAGCCATCCCTTTGTCCTCATTCCTAGTCATTGCCCTATTTCAGATCAACTTTTTATTACCTGGTTCATTGCTTGGTTTCCTTACCTCTTATCTTCCCAAGTCACAGTAACTTTTTACACTGTCACCATGGATTTTTCCCCTAAAATGCAGATCTGATATTAGTTGCCTACTCAATAATCTTCACTGGCTCTCTTGTATATCCAAAATAAAACCTAATACTTCTCAGTATGCTATTTAACAACTTTGTGATGTGGATATTAACTCCATTTTGCAGATAAGAAACTGAAGCTCGAAAAGGGAAAACAACTTGCTTAGGATTACACAAGTTTATAATGATATAATCATGATTAGAATCCAGGTCTCCAGATTCCAGTGCTCTACCATTATAAAATACCTTCTAAAGAGGGAATAAATGGTAGGCACTGCATGTGTTTTGAGAATGGTAAGATAGTGGCTACATCATCTTGTCTTTTGGATGGGGAACATAATGTGAAGTTCATACAAATGAGTGAAGATTCCTGTTCTAACCTCTTGATGGCTTTGTAGACTTAAAAAATTGACTTAAGAGGTTTCCTCACTTGCTTCCTCACTTGTGAGACAGGGACAAATCATTTCAATCTTATAGCATTGTTATGAAGATCATATGAGATCATTTTTGTAAAGGGCTAGCATAGTTCTAGGTTCACAAGAGCTTCTTAGTGTCATCACAACCCCCACACCAGTGATCTAAAAAAAAAAAAAAAAACCGTTTAAATAAGAACAGAATTTAGACAGGAGTCTGACATGGGCTACAAGACTCCAGGGTCTATTCCTGGTTCTGGGTTTGGAAATAACCCTTTTCAGCATTTTAATCAAGTTCCCTGCAAATGGAAGCCAAGGCTAGTGTTCCACTAGGGCAACAGTTGGTCCTGTGAGACTGCTGACTAAAAAATCAAATCTTAAGCATATAATTTCCATGATTCGTCACTCCTCATGACTGAAGCATTGAGGATTTTTATTAAAATGCAAACGTTTCCTGGGAGAGGCAGTATACATATTAACTTTTTGGCCTGATTAGCTTTCATTTACCTCTATGAGTAGAATTCTTCATGCCTCTTTACTTTGTCCCTTTTAGGTGGGGACACCCAACCTCCATCCCCAGCCTGTTAAAATCCTTCTCAAGATTCAAGGGCCATCTAAGCCACTACCTCCTCCGGAAGCCTACTGTGATAACTCAACCACATCCTGCCTTTCCTTCCTCTGTCCCTCTCCCGGGGAGTACCTCCCCAGTGGCCTGTTGTGAAGCTCAGGGAGCTCAAACTTTGCCTTGAATTTCAGCTTGTATTTGACTTGTCCCATGACCTTAGACTAATAAACACCTTGATTTCCTTAAGCCTCAGTCTTCCAGCCTGGAAAAAGCAGGTGATAAAAACACTCACCTCCAGGCAGTAAGGAACGTGCTCTAATTCCTCTAGCAATGACTGCTTTGCTGACTGGTGGAGGCCCCATGATTTGTGAATTTGGCTTCTTCCTCTCATGGCATGGCAAGCTACCTGGGACATCTCTATCCTCCCGCTCAGCTCACACCGCCTTCAGCTGCTTATTGACTATGTTCCTGGGCATCTGGTGCAACCCTGAGCTGCATTTTCACCTGCCATGCAGTCTTTTCACCCAACAAGAAGGTTAATGAGATGCTGGATAGAAAGGGCTTGGCGCTTGCCCGCCCGCTGGTGGGGAGTGAAGTAGCTTGGTAACCACACCACAAATTCTTGATTAGTGCATTAGACGCGCGGGCCCTTAGGGGAAGCAGAGCTTCCCGGGATCGCTGGGGCCGGCCCCGAGGACTGAGGCTGGAAACAGCCCTGCATTCCGGCAGGGAGCCCAGCCGCCCGCGGGGCAGATCACCCCTCCCGCATACCGGGACCCGCTCACTCTCCAGGGAGCAAACTCTCCCTCTGCCTCGCAGGGCTAGGGCCTTAGTCTCGGACTTTCAGCGGGACTCTTGTGTCTCTATGCCAGAGGTGGGCGGAAGGGCGCGGTGGGTGCTGGGAAGACATCCCTCAGCTAGCGGCTCGGCCGAGTTCTCGAGCGCCCGAAAAGCCGCGGCGGAGACCCGAGGGACCAGCCCAGCCGGGATGTTGAGGGCAGAGCGGCCCTTGCCCAAACTGGCGGCTCGACCTGGCCCCGACTCCTACTTCTCCAATGCGGGACAGAGAGCCGGGAGAAGCCAGCGCTGAGCTCCGTCTCGTGCCTCGCCTGGGCCCGGCCCCCTCCGGTGCCGCTGAACCTCCCTCCCTACCTGGCCCGGCCCCCGGCCCAGACCCGGCCCTCTACGGCTCCTCTGGGCTCCAGGTTGGCGCAAACAAAGCCCTGATTGACTGCCCGGAGGGGCGGGCCTCGCTGCCGGGCCGCCTCCTCCCATCCGCGCCCCGCCAGGGATTTGCCGGGAAGGACCTTAAGCCCAAGGAGGGGCAAAGGGACTCCTGAGGGCGGGATGGGGTTCTTAGGGGCCATCTCGCGTCCTGGGGTCCCTGGGGAGACCCTAGTTCCAGGCTACTTGTGAGGAAGGAGAGAGAGTGGGAGTAAAGGATAGGCGGGGTCTTCCCTGGGGATTCTGGGCTGATCAGTGCTGGTTTGGAGCCTGTGGGGAGGAGAGGGAAGAGAACAGGATAGTTTATGCTCTCGTTTTTCCATTTTGACTATCCCTCTACTGGGCTTCTGGACTAGGAGAACGGGATTTGGAAAGGGAGTTGAGGAAGGCAGTGGCGAATTGAGGAGGAGGTAGGCAAGTGTGAGGAGGAGGAGGAAGGGCTGGGGAGAAGAGCGAGGCTGTAGGGCTGCCTGTTGACGGAGGAAGAGGTTGAGGGGGAGGGAGAGGAGGAGGAGGAGGGGGAGGAGAGAGATGACATGGGGAGAGGAGGAGGGGGATTGGACGGGGGAGGAGGAGTAGAGGGCTCGAGGGACCGTCTGTCTCGGGACAGGCTGGCCAGCTGGGGCGCGGAGCCGGGAGGAGGAGGCAGCAGCAGCAGCGCTTGGAGCAGCAGCAGCAGAAACAAGTACCAGCCACAGAGCGGCTCCTCCGGCCCGAGCAGCCACAGTCCCCCGGCCGCGATGGCGCTGCAAAGCCCGGCGAGCGAGGAAGCTAAAGGGCCCTGGCGGGAGGCAGACCAGGAACAGCAGGAGCCGGTGGGTAGCCCCGAGCCGGAGCCGGAGCCGGAGCCGGTGCCAGTGCCCCCACCCGAGCCCCAGCCAGAACCTCAGCCGGAGCCCCAGCCCCTACCGGACCCTGCACCGCTGCCGGAGCTGGAGTTTGAGCCTGAGCCGATGCACGAACCCGACCCTACACCCACTGTGGAGACCCGCGGCACCGCGCGTGGCTTCCAGCCCCCCGAAGGTGGCTTCGGCTGGATGGTGGTCTTCGCTGCCACCTGGTGCAACGGCTCCATCTTCGGCATCCAGAACTCCTTCGGGATTCTTTACTCCATGCTGCTGCAGGAGGAAAGAGAGAAAAATCGCCAAGTGGAGTTCCAAGCAGGTGAGCGGCCCCGCGCGCCCCACCTGGCGTTCTAGGCGAGGGTGTTCGTTCCGGCTGCTGCAGATCTCATATCTCCTGGCCCGAAGCGCCCCTCTATAGTGCGCCGCTTGGACTTATCGCCGTTACCCCTAGCCCTTGGCGCTGCTAGGGCGCGGGTTGCCTGACTCTGGGCAGCCTCGGCTGTGGAGACTAGCTGCAAGAAATCCCGGGGGGTGGGACCTGGGACCCTCGTTGATCATACGCAAAGAATGAACTTTTTTGTTCTGGGACATATCCAGACGCACCCTTCGGGTTTGTTTAAAATACTCTGAGCGTCTGTACAGGGGGAAATATTTGCAGAAAGGTTTTTCTTGTTGTTTTGTTTTGTTTTGTTTTCGTGGGGGTGGGGGTGAAGTGTGAAGCCATGGAGAGAGGAGAGAGTTGGAAGGTTGGGAGGACTTTGAGAGAAATACCGTACCTCAGATGTCCGCAGCAGCCTCTGTTCCTGTACAGGAAGTGGAGGTGTTTTCTGTCAGAAACACTTTAGGAATCCTGATGACTGAGCGAAGAGTCAAACACATGGCAGGCGTGTGTATCTGTTGGAGAGAGAGGAAGGGAGGGAAGGAGTGCGAGTTGGGGGGTGTTGCGCGCGTCTATTTGCCCGCAGTGATTACTGCCCAACAGAGCCGGCTGTCCTCTGCCACACTGAGGGAGCGAGCTGATCTCTGTGCCCTCTGAGCTGAACCCCAAACCAGTCAGGGAGGCAGTCTCCAGAGAGGCGTGAGGCGGCTGGCAGACTGGGCCCTGAGACTCACTTTGCACCGCCTCCAACCTCAGCCTTGCCCTCCCTGGCGCCTTGCGCCTCTTCGCTATCCGCGGGGTGCCTCGTTAGTTCTTAGCCAGAAAGCCGGCCTCCACCCCTCCTGCCTTCGGGTGGTGCTGACTTGATCTTCTTCCCTAAGACAAGCAGGGCTGGGGGCATAGCTCTCGCTGTTCAGAGCTGGCTGCAGGACCACAGGATTGCGCGCTCCTCCCACTGAGCCTGCCAGTGGACTCAGAGAAGTTAAAGTAGCCATCCGGATTTCTCAGCAAGCCGCCGGTGAAGCCCGTAACCCGTTTTGATGAGGAGTCTCAGGAGCGAGCTGAAGGGCTCAGGATGCCTTCCTCAAGGCTCACTCCCTCTTGTGGCTCCTCAGGACAGCTCCACTCTAGACCTGTCGCAAGTTCAAAGCTTAGAATACGTGGCTTTTAAAAACGCAGCTCAGAATGTGTTGCCTTGGGACTGAAGGGTTCCCTCCTCTCCCCACCCCCAAACACGCACACTTCTGCTGCTCTCTAAGGAGCACTGGGGATTATTTAGTAAATAGAAACCTTGAATTCTGTGGGCATCCACCTGTGGATTCTCTGAGCCCTTGGAGAGCCTCTCCTCTGCTCTCAATCAAGAACTGTTTTGTTTTTTACTTTGCAGCTTCGCTGGGCTGCCCTTAAAGAGGTTTTGGGACTCTTGGTGCCCCTGGCCTTGTGATCCACTGGCGTCCTAATGTGCAGGCCCCACTTGAAAGTTTGAGTGCGTGTGAATGGCTGTACAAGGCAGTCACAGGACTGCCCAGGCTGCATTGATGCCTGAGTGGAGGGGTTCCTGACTGTGGAACATCTGGGCAGAAGGTCACTACCACACTCACCCCTGGGACTACATTTTCCCTGCTTTGAGGCAGTTCAGGGGCTCTTGGGAAGGCAGCCAGGGCAAGGTCTCTGGCTTTTGCCTAGATTACCTTTTAGGGCACCTGCTGAGCACTGCCCTGTGGTTAAAGACAGGCTGTTGGCCTTTTAGGTCAGTGGTAAATTCTGGGGCAAACTTCATGCGAGGTCGTGGGGAATGGGCTGAAGTTAGACCCTGGCATTCATGTGAGTGAGCAGGCCTAGAGCAGGGGCCTTGGGAGTGTGAAATAAAACTTGGAAAAACCACTATTTTACCAGGAAGAGGTTCACTGCTGGGGAACAAACTTCAAAGTAGGTGATCATAGGGGACTCAGGGGGAGGGCTGGCTGTGACTTTCCGGTCAAGACCTCACAGTGAAACTGGGAAGTGGGGGTGGCAGTGAGCTGTACAGAGGTGTGGCTGGTGTGTACTCTGACACAGACTAGGTCCATTGAGGGGCCAGGGTTACTTGTTTAAATTATGGTGAGTATGGGTCAGGAAAGGATGGAAAGGAATTTGGTATATCCCTAGGGTCTCAGACTACTTTGGCTTGGGTCCTTGCTGTGTGTGTCTTGAATTCATGAAAATTATTTTTGATACTGGAAGCTCTGGGGAGCACCTCAGTTTTTATTTTTAAAATGTCAGGAGCCCCCCACTACTTTCCTTAGTTCCTAGAAAATCTTATCCTCACCACTACCCTTCTTGAGCCCCTCAACTTTCCCAAGCAGCCATTTAGGTCCTGAGATTCCAAAGTGTCTCTGCCTCCCTACACTTTCTGCAGTTTACTCAGAATTTCTCAGCTACCTGTGTCATGTTACTGGTGTCTCAAAAGGATAGAAGAAGCCAGTAGAAGCTTGCTGAGATCATTGTCAGCCAGTGTTTACCTAATAGCCATTCTGGGGAACATGGAATGTACACCCATACAATCAAGGAGGTTGGTGCACTGTCTATTTCTATTAATGTTGGATACACATTCTACCTCTAGATATCTATGAATTAAATATTTGGAAGCACCCCAAAGCCCAAATTCTCTTTGGCTAGGCCTATGGCCCCACCCATCAGAACAAGACCCAGTTTCCCCCTCAGTCAGTCACCACCATCAGGAAGCTTCCATAAGCCTCTTATCTTTTTCCATCAGAGGGCAGACAGACTGAAAACCACAATCACAGAAAACTAACCAATCTGATCATATGGACCACAGCCTTGTCTAACTCAATGAAACTATGAGCCATGCCATCTAGGGCCACCCAAGACAGATGGATCATGGTAGAGAGTTCTGACAAAATGTGGTCCATTGGAGAAGGGAATAGCAAACCACTTCAGTATTCTTGCCTTGAGAACCCCATGAATAGTATGAAAAGGCAAAAAGTTAGGATACTGAAAGATGAACTACCCAGGTTGTTAGGTGCCCAATATGCTACTGGAGATCAGTGGAGAAACAACTCAAGAAAGAATGAAGAGATGGAGCCAAAGCAAAAACAATAGCCAGTTGTGGATGTGACTGGTGATGGAAGCAAGGTCCAATGCTGTAAAGAGCAATATTGCATAGGAACCTGGAATGTTAGATCCATGAATCAAGGTAAATAAGAAGTGGTCACACAGGAGATGGCAAGAGTGAATGTCGACATTCTGAGAATCAGCGAAATAAAATGGACTGGAATGGGTGAATGACCATTATATCTACTACTGTGGGCAAGAATCCCTTAGAAGAAGTGGAGTAGCCATCATAGTCAATGAAAGAATCTGAAATGTAGTACTTGGGTGCAATCTCAAAAACGACAGAATGATCTTTGTTCATTTCCAAGGCAAACTAGCATAGGAACCTGGAATGTTAGATCCATGAATCAAGGTAAATAAGAAGTGGTCACACAGGAGATGGCAAGAGTGAATGTCGACATTCTGAGAATCAGCGAAATAAAATGGACTGGAATGGGTGAATGACCATTATATCTACTACTGTGGGCAAGAATCCCTTAGAAGAAGTGGAGTAGCCATCATAGTCAATGAAAGAATCTGAAATGTAGTACTTGGGTGCAATCTCAAAAACGACAGAATGATCTTTGTTCATTTCCAAGGCAAACTATTCAATATCATGGTAATCCAAGTCTGCCCAACCAGTAATGCTGAAGAGGCTGAAGTAGAATGGTTCTAGGAAGACCTCCAAGACATTTTAGAACTAGCACCCAAAAAAGATGTCCTTTTCATTATAGGGGACTGGAATGCAAAAGTAGGAAGTCAAGAAACGCTTGGAGTAACAGGCAAATTTGTCCTTGGAGTACAGAATGAAGCAGGGCAAAGGCTAATAGAGTTTTGCCAAGAGAACACACTGGTCATAGCAAACACCCTCTTCCAACAACACAAGAGAAGACTCAATACATAGACATCACCAGATGGCCAACACGAAATCAGATTGATCATATTCTTTGCAGCCAAAGATGGAGAAGCTCTATATAGTCAGCAAAAAACAAGACCGGGAGCTGACTGTGGCTCAGATCATGAACTCCTTATTGCCAAATTCAGACTTACATTGAAGAAAGTAGAGAAAATCACTAGACCATTCAGGTATGACCTAAATCAAATCCCTTATGATCATACGGTGGAAGTGAGAAATAGATTTAAGGGACTAGATCTGATAGAGTGCCTGATGAACTATGGACAGAGGTTCATGACATTGTACAGAAGACAGGAATCAAGACCATCCCCAAGAAGAAGAAATGCAAAAAAGCAAAATGACTGTCTGAGGAGGCCTTACAAATAGCCGAGAAAAGAAGAGAAGCGAGAAGCAAAGGAGAAAAGGAAAGATATACCCATTTGAATGCAGAGTTCCAAAGAATAGCAAGGAGAGATAAGAAAGCCTTCCTCAATGATCAATGCAAAGAAATAGAGGAAAACAACAGAATGGGAAAGACTAGAGATCTCTTCAAGAAAATTAGAGATACGAAGGGAACATTTCACAGAAAGATGGGCTCAATAAAGGACAGAAATGGTATGAACCTAACAGAAGCAGAAGATATTAAGAAGAGGTGGCAAGAATACACAGAAGAACTGTACATTTATTTAACTTATATGCAGAGTTCAGTTCAGTTCAGTCACTCAGTCATGTCCGACTCTGCGACCCCATGAACTACAGCATGCCAGGCCTCTCTGTCCATTACCAACTCCCGGAGTCCACCCAAACCCATGTCCAGTGAGTTGGTGATGCCATCCAACCATCTTATCCTCTGTTGTCCCCTTCTCCTGCCCTCAATATTTCCCAGCATTAGGGTCTTTGATTTCAAATGAGTCAGCTCTTCACATCAGGTGGCCAAAGTATTGGAGTTTCAGCTTCAACATCAGTCCTCCCAATGAACACCCAGGGCTGATCTTTAGGATGGACTAGTTGGATTTCCTTGCAGTTCAAGGGACTCTCAAGAGTCTTCTCCAACACCACAGTTCAAAAGCATCACTTCTTTAGTGCTCAGATTTCTTTATAGTCCAACTCTCACATCCATACATGACCACTGGAAAAACCATAGCCTTGACTAGACAGACCTTTATTGGCAAAGTAATGTCTCTGCTTTTTAATATGCTGTCTAGGTTGGTCATAGCTTGCCTTCCAAGGAGTGAGAGTCTTTTAATTTCATGACTGCAATCACCATCTGCAGTGATTTTGGAGCACAGAAAAATAAAGTCTGTCACTGTTTCCCCATCTATTTGCCATGAAGTGATGGGACTGGAGGCCATGATCTTAGTTTTCTGAATGTTGAGCTTCAAGCCAACTTTTTCACTCTCCTCTTTCACTTTCATCAAGAGGCTCTTTTGTTCTTCTTCAATTTCTGCCATAAGGGTGGTAGCATCTGCATATCTACGGTTATTGATATTTCTCCCAGCAATCCTGATTCCAGCTGTGCTTCCTCCAGCCCAGCATTTCTCATGATGTACTCTGCATATAAGTTAAATAACAGGGTGACAATATACAGCCTTGACGTACTCCCTTTCCTATTTGGAACCAGAGTAGAGTGAGAATGGAGAGGAGAGTGAAAAATTTGGCTTAAAGCTCAGCATTCAGAAAACTAAGATCATGGCATCTGGTTCCATCACTTCATGGCAAATAGATGGGGAATAGTGGCAGATGTTATTTATGTGGGCTCCAAAATCACTGCAGATAGTGACTGCAGGCATGAAATTAAAAGACGCTCACTCCTTGGAAGGAAAGTTATGACCAACCTAGACAGCATATTAAAAAGCAGAGATATTCCTTTGCCAACAAAGGTCTGTCTAATCAAGGCTATGGTTTTTCCAGCAGTCATGTATGGATATGAGAGTTGGACTGTAAAGAAACTGAGCACTGAAGAAGTGATGCTTTTGAACTGTGGTGTTGTAGAAGACTCTTGAGAGTCCCTTGAACTGCAAGGAGATATAACCAGCCCATCCTAAAGGAAATCAGTCTTGAATATTCATTGGAAGGACCTATGTTGAAGCTGAAACTCCAATACTTTGGCCACCTGATGGGAAGAGCTGACTCATTTGCAAAGACCCTGATGCTGGGAAAGATTGAAGGTGGGAGGAAAAGGGGATGGCAGCAGATGAGATGGTTGGATGGCATCACTGACTCAATGGACATGAGTTTGAGTAAACTCAGGGAGTTGGTAATGGACAGAGAGGCCTGGTGTGCTGCAGTCCATGGGATTGTAAAGAGTCGGACATGACTGTGTGACTGAGCTGAACTGACCTGAATATCTTCACAGCCCTAAAGCTGGGCTGATTGGCTTAATGGGCCTAAGGTTCTGTAGATGATTGGGACTATTATGAAGGTGCCCCCCAAAGAAGGTTGTTTTGATGTTTAGGGGCTAACTCCACATCATAGTGTTCTCTGGACATGGGGAAAAGTCATAGAAAGTGTAAGGAAAGTGGAATTCAGGGCATTCTAGAGCATGCAATGTCCAGTCTTTGTGAACTCTGTGGTGCCTGCAGTTCTGTGGTGCAGTGTATCTTGTCCTTTCTCTTCATCTATTTTGAAAAGGAAACCAGCTTTCACTGGGTCCTAAGCCTGGGAGGACCAAGAGGCAAAAAGTCCTTGAGATGAAGGCAAGTGACCAAGGTCTGATTTAGGGGAAAAAGGAAAAGATCAAGAGAGAAATGAGCCTATACTTTTTGTAGAGCTTGTGGGAAAATTGTGAGTTCCCCTAACACAGACCAAGCAGCATACAAGACAGGGGCAACCCGATAATTTGATGGGAAGTCTGTAATGCCTGCCTGATATGAGAATGGAGACTTTTGGGGGAAAGAAAGAGCAAGGTAGCATTGGTTGCAGGCCTCAGATCATTATTGGAACCCTAAATGAGTTGGATCAGGGGCAAGTTAGGGTTGGGGGTCCAGAAGACAAGGCAGAACAAGTCAGAGTTGTTAACACTGGCTCCAAGCTTAGGTCTTTTTTTGACATGTCCCAGAGTAAACTCAGCACCCTGTACTTTCCACCTTGACTTCTAGTCTAGCACTGAGTCATAAAACATGATGGGAGGCATCTTTTCCTTGGCAGTTTATAAGCATGACCCTGTAGTCTCCCAGGTGGGGGTGGGGGACTGTCTCTCACCACCCAGAGAAAGGGGTAATAATGGTCAGGAAGGTTCATTATTGGGTATAAGATAGTTCATGCTCATGAGTCACTCTGATGGAGACAGAATTTTCTAGGCATGGGATAAATGATACATTCTGTCTTTGAGCAAAGAGTCCCAAAGATAGGTGAGACCAGGGGCAATTTAGGCTATCTTTCTCTTCCTCATTTTAGAAGCTTTCATTGCTTAGTTCAGTGTCTCACTGGGATGACCACTAAATTGCTGACTTTGGAAGCCAGGTATCTTTCAAGCAAATATGCCAATGTCTTGCCTTTGGCTGAAGGTCTTTGCCTACTGTCCATAGAAGACAGAGGTTGGCTCAGAGAACCAACCTTGGTCAGCCATAGGAGGTTGGCTCAGAGCCTGCTATGGAGCTTTGGGACACAGGGCCGGCATCTTTCAAGCCACTCCTCTGACTCCTCTCCAATCAAACTGGGTCCCAAACTGAGACCCTGACTCATACTGGAGGGGATGAGGAAGAGAGGTTGGGGCTATTTGGAAGCCAACCAGGGGGTGCTTGTTTGAGCTGAAGTGGTTAATTGAAGTTAGTTCCCTGGCTCATTGTACAGTGACCTCAAGTGCTCATTCTAAGTCTAAATCTGGATCCTAATGGGTTGATGATCTCAGTAATACCAGCTGGGCAGTGACTAGGAGTTAGACAACTTGTGCCCCTGACTTGCTCTGTGACTTTGAGCAGTAACTTTACCTCTCTGTACCTCAGTTTATCTAGTTGTAAAGTGAAAGGATTTGACTAAATGCTAGATGAACTTCTTAGCTCTTCTGTTCTATCCTTCTAAAATTATATGATATTTTATTCTTTACTATTCACTTGCCATAAATTTTGACTCATTCAAACAAATGGAAATATGCTAATCTGCCTGAATGAGGGTTTGAATGGGCTGAGAAGAGATTGGGAAAGCAATGAAAAGCTATACAGACAGCAATTCTCCATGTTGTCTGTACATATGCTACTTATATGTACCAATATTGGTTGAAGAGACCCACCTGAAAAAACACAGTATGTAATGGTAACTTCAGATCCACAGCTGCTTCCCCCAGAATGTCTTGCTTAGCATAGAATTGGACCTCCACAAGAATTCTCTCAACTTGGCCTGCTGCAGGCCAGCAGAGTGGTTCTGTATGCTGCTGTTTCCCAGCATTTGAGCCTGTTCCTATAAAGAATTAAACTGAAAGCATTCCCTTAAGCCTCAGTTTGGACCCCTCTCCTGAAACTTAATTTTCTACAGCTCATTCTCATTTCTCAGAAATGCATGGTTAGTATGACCTTGGTCTGCCGTTACTTCAGGATAGAAGAGTAAACCAAGATTTATAAATTCAATAAAGTGGTTTCCTTTAGGGGGCTTCAGACAGGGCATCCTTATAGCTAGCTAAGGGCTGCTGCCTGGTAGTGGGGTGAGAGAGCTGCTGCTTGTCATCCTAGAGAAGGCCATATTCATTATTCCCAATTTCTGGGCAACTTCAGCTTCACTCAGAGTTTACTGAGAGTGACTACTGAAGTAGCAGGCACAGAGCTCTATCTTTTCTTTTTTCTGAATTTATACTTGCTTTGGAAATATTTCCTCCAGTGCCATAAAGAGTAAATAAGCAGATGGACTGTCAGCATTTGCAGAAACATATAAAGGATGTCATCTGTACATTTTGAGCAGACCAGTTTCCCAGGAGAGTGTGCCACTTTTCCCATCAGCATCTTTTTGTTTTGTTGCATTTTTTAAGATTTTGTTTTTGACTGTGCTGGGTCTCTGTTGCTATGCCAGGGCTTTCTCTAGTTGCGGTGCATGGGCTTCTCATTGTGGTGGCTTCTCCTATTGTGGAAGACAGACTCTAGGCCCATGGGCCCAGCAGTTGCAACTCAGGCTTAGTAGCCTCACGGCATGTGGGACCTTCCCAGATCAGAGATCAAACCTGTGTCCCCTGCATTGGCAGCCAGCTTCTTAACCACTGGACCACCAGGGAAGTCCTGTTTTGCATTTTGAAAAAAAAAAAGAATTATTTACTCTTTTCATGTTGTGTGAAAGATGGAGTGGGATTTCCTGTTTTGAAAGGAACTATCTCACCTGGGACTGAATGAGTAAACCTTAGAGAAAACACTTTTTTCATAAAGTGTTCATGCATAAACACACATACACATACTCTACACCTCAAGCCATGGATTATGAGTATTCTGCCTGAAAAAGTCTTTTCTTGTCTGCTTATGGAATTAGGTTTTAATGTAACAGAGGCTTCTGTAGGGTTTGTGTGAGACTAGTACAAAGGGCCCAGACTCAGAAAACTTGTTAAGGAGGAGTGGTGGAGAGAATATGGTCAGCCTAGATTGTACCTCTTGGCATGGATTCTTTGCAACTCCCCTACAGTAGTGCTTAGAAACATTTATATAAGTTTCTTTCTGCTTCCATCCTCCCCTTATCCTGCATCCCTTCAAAAGTTATTGGGAAGAGGGTTTAGGATACTCCAGCCCTCTCCCATTTTAAGGGTGAGAGAGGACTAAGTCTAGGGATGTTTAATCATTTGCCTTGAAATCGAGGTATTGTGATTACTAGTGTGAAATCACTTGACACTGATTTGTGGGTGGAGAATGTGGCCTGCTTGGGTGGCTTGAGGAAGTACATGCTTTTTCACCCTAGTAGTCTTGCCCTTCTCTATTCTCTTGTTTGCTTTTTCTGGGGTTGGTAGAAGAGGGATAAAAATGGCTATCCCAACCATATATTTTCTTGGCTCCTCCTATTTTCATAGGGCATTTGTAAAACTTCTGCTTGATATGCCATCTTTTTGTTCCTAGTATTGTTCTTTCTTCTTTCTTTCCCTCACTCAATTAGAGGAACAACTAGAGTTTCAGATGTTGTAGAGTCCTTACTCCAGACTGGATTGCAGGCCCATTCCCATACACCCTGTGGAAGTGTCTCTTTCCCCCTTTCCCCTCTCTCTTACTCTCCACTTCCTGAGGGAAGAGTGACTTCCTATGGAACACTCAAGAGTGTAGAAGCTATCACCTCTGGATTTTTGCAGTAAGATTCACAGCCCTGGGACCCCAGTCAAAGAGATAGTATTGTAGCAGGTCTTACTCAATAGTATTCAACAAATGTCCTGGTCAGTTGCACCCTTTCTCTTAAAATCTGCACTATCATTGTCCCTCAATTACTGAGCCTACCGAACTTCTAAAGACTTCAGATTGGTTTTTAGTAGCCTGAGGTGTTCTGAATAAAATAGAAATCTCCACTCTATTTTGATCCCCTATCAATCTCTCTTCTTGCCAAAAAAAAAAAAAAAAGATACTACAGAATCTATTGTGGAGGAGTTGGAGGAGTGAGGAGACAAACACACTAGACTTAAAAGTGCTTTTAGTGAGGATGAAGAAGGACGAAATGAAACTCCCAGGTTAATTGTTTCCCTGCAACTGAAGGGAAAAAAGGAAATGTCACTAAACCAGCAGTCCCCACAGATCTCTTGTCTGACTTATCCTGTGGCTCTGTCCACCCACCTTCTTACCCAGGCTAGAAGGGTATGTGCATGTGCCCATGTGTCCAGACCTGTGGGTACGTGTGTATAGCTGGGTGTGTGATATCTGTCTGAGCCAATTAGCACAGTTGCTTAGAATATGATGCCTATGAGATTCAGGTCACAATTTTAGTCACTTGTTTAGGTTACTGAGCTTCTTACAAGGAAAAGAACTCTTTTTCTGTTCACCCCTCATGCCCTTCATGTGTGGTTGCCACTGATTCCAAGAGGACTGGGTATAAGTATGGAGATGACTCCCTATAAACCTTCTTCTTTATGGGCGAAAAAGTAACAAAGTGCACAGCCTAGTGGTATCTGCTGTTTCACAGTGTGATTTCTTTGACATTTAGCTTCTTACTTCCATCAAGTAGCCTGATAATAATAATAGTAATTGCTAACTTTTATTTAGTATTTATCAATTAATTCTGTGCTTCTTTGAGACCCCATGGACTGTGCAGTCCATGGAATTCTCCAGGCCAGAATATTAGAGTGGGTAGCCTTTCCCTTCTCCAGGGGATCTTCCCAACCCAGGGATCGAACCCAGGTCTCCCACATTGCAGGTGGATTCTTTACCAGCTGAGCCACAGGGGAAGCCCAGTTCTGTGCTAGACATTATATTAAGCACTTTACATGTACCAACTCATTTCAATTCAGAACAACTCTATGAGGTAGGTACTATTATTTCCTCCATTTCACAGATAGAGACAGATGCACAGAAATTAAGTAGCTTGCTTCAGCTCATATAGCAGATAATGGCAGAGCCAATATTTGAACCTACGGAATATGAATCCAGATATCATTTAATACATCTAAAGAGAGGGGCCAGGTACCAAGAAGGAACTACTACAGAGTTTTCCATTCCTTTAGCCTCCGGGCATCCTTATGATTAAGGGATATATGAGATGACCATGAAAGGGCTTAGCAAACAGAAGTCTGACAGTCTTGTGATACATGGTATACTCTTCTACCACTCATTTTACTCTACCTAGAGTCATGGGTCATTGGGTCCACAAAAGGGCCAGAGAAACTGTCTCTTTTTAGTTGGTTAGCCTGAATGTCACGTAAACTTTCAGGGCTTCGGTGTTCTCACCTTCATTGTGAGATTGATTGTAGTTACTTTTATGACTGTGAAGGAGCATATGAGATTCTGTATGTGAGTGGTATTTGTCAGTTGTGAAGGGGTTGGTATGATTATTATCATTATTACCATCATCATCATTCAGTAGCCTTTTCCAGCTCCTAGAAAGTGAGTTGTTACACCTTTCTCTAAATATTTCTGAAAGAGGGATCAACCCCTCCCCACTCCATCTCATCTCCATCTCCTGTCTGTATTCTTCTGCAGTTTTACCCGGGTGTCTCATAGCTAAGGATTGGCCACTGGCCATGTTTCCTTTGTTCCTTAGTTCTCTAGGAGCCCAGGGAGAGGAGGGGCCAGATCCCAGGCCATATACATTCAAGGAAACAAGGCATGTTGAAATATTTACAGCTCTTGGCAGGAGCTCACAAACTCCCTTTGAGTCAAGGACTGACTTTTTTCTTTTTCTTTTTCTTTTTTTAAATAAGGATTACTAGGCATTGGGGGCAGATGGTGGGTGGAGTTAGGGTGTCATTTCCTCCCGAGGGTCTCTCACAGAGCCTCTGTTCTCCTGCAGGTAGTGAAAAGAAGGAAAGGGATATTTAGGGTCACAAGGTCTGGGCCAGGGGACATTAAGCAAAGAAGGGATCTTGCTCCTTTGTATTCAGTTTTTGAGTGGGCCAATTTCCTTATGTTCTAAACAGGATAGCCCCAGAGAACAGAGGCCACAGAAGGCCAGAAGCCTGGAAGAGGCCTGCAATAGCAGTTTTGAGCAGCATTTCAGTGACCACTTAGGAACTTCCATTAAGACCATTTAGTAGAAAAATGTTTATACCATCTCATGATGAAAATATTTGTCTTTTGTTGTTGTTGTTGTAAACAACAAAACTAAATTCTCAAGTCCTTCTTTGAGCAAGATTTCAAATATACTAAGACTTACCATCTTGATTTTCAGTTATTTAAACATGTGAGTTGAAAGGCATTTTAGAGACTACCCATTCCTATCTATCTGGTTCCCATTTTATAGGAGAACTGACATCTGGAAAGATATAACGTCAGTCAGTATTACAGGTAGATGATTATAGTCAAGGTTGGTTTATAAGAGTAGTTGGGTATGGGTGTAAGAAGTAATGCTCCTGGCACCTTGGGAGTTCTTCAGTTCAATCACTGGCATACTGCCACTTTATGTCTCCCTGAACTTTTCTAAAGTCAATCCACAGGTACTGTGTTGCATAGAGAGACTGTATTGTGTTGTAATAGGTGTAATTTCATTTACTTAATATGAGACAAAATTCAAGAGGTGGGATGGTGAAAAGTCTCCCTGCTACATTATCTTAAAAGTGAAAGTCACTCAGTTGTGTCCAACTCTTTGCAACCCCATGGACTATACAGCCCATGGAATTTTCCAGGCCTGAATACCGGAGTGGGTAGCCTTTCCCTTCTCCAGGGGGTCTTCCAAACTCAGGGATCAAACCCAGGTCTCCTACATTGCAGGCAGATTCTTTACCAGCTGAGCCACAAGGGAAGCCTAAGAATACTGGAGTGGGTAGCCTATCCCTTCTCCAGCGGATCTTCCTGACCTAGGAATCAAACTGGGGTCTCCTGCATTGCAGGCGGATTCTTTACCAACTGAGCTATCAGGGAAGCTGCATTACCTTACAGCTGCCTTGTTCCCCTCCCTTGAGGCCACTAATGTTATCTAGGGTGTTCTTCCAAAGATATTCTGTATATGTACAAACAATTGTGTATGTATGTGTATATCCTATTTTAAAAACACAGTGGTAACCTGTAATTCACATTATCCTCCACTTTGCCTTTTATGTTGTTGTTCAGTCACTCAGTCATGTCCGACTCTTTGTGACCCCATGGATTACAGCATGGCAGGCTTCCCTGTCCTTCCTCATCTGCTGGAGTTTGCGCAAAGTCATGTCCATTAGTTGGTGATGCCATCCAACCATCTCATCCTCCATTGTCCCCTTCTCCTCCTGCCTTCAATCTTTCCCAGCATCTGGCTCTTTTCCAGTGAGTTGGTTCATAACATCAGGTTGCCAAAGAATTGGAGCTTCAGCATCAGTCCTTCCAATAAATATTCAGGGTTGATTTCCTTTAGGATTGACTGGTTTGGTCTCCCTGCTGTCCAAGGAACTCTTAAGAGTCTTCTCCAACACCACAGTTCAAAAGCATCAATACTTTGGTGCTCAGCCTTTATTATTGTCGAGCTCTCACATCCGTACATGACTACTCAAAAAAAAAAAAAAAACACAAAGAAAGAAAGAAAGAAAAACCATAGCTTTGACAAGACAGACCTTTGTCAGCAAAGTAAGGTCTCTGCTTTTTGATACACTGTCTAGGTTTGTCATTGCTTTTCTTCCAAGGAGCAAGCGTCTTTTAATTTCATGGGTGCAGTCACCGTCCACAGTGATTTTGGAGCCCAAGAAAATAAAGTCTGTCACTGTTTCCACTGTTTCTCCATCTATTTGCCATGAATTGATGGGATTGAATGCCATGATCTTTGTTTTTTGAATGTTGAATTTTAAGCCAATTTTTTTCACTCTCCTCTTTCACGTTCATCTAGAGGCTCTTTAGTTCTTCTTCACTTTCTGCCATAAGGGTGGTGTCATCTGCATATCTGAGGTTATTGATATTTCTCCTGGCAATCTTGATTCCAGCTTGTGCTTTATCCAGCCCGGCATTTCGCATGATGTACTCTGCATATAAGTTAAATAAATGAGTGAAAATATACAACCTTGATGTACTCCTTTCCCAATTTTGAACCTGTCTGTTGTTCCATGTCCAATTCTAACTATTGATTCTTGACCTGCATACAGGTTTTGGCGGAAGCAAGTAAGGTGGTCTGGTAGTCCCATTTCTTTAAGAATTTTGCATGATTTGTTGTGATCTATACAGCCAACGACTTTAGCATCATCAGCGATACAGAAGTAGATGTTTTTTCTGAAACCTTTTGCTTTTTCTATGATCCAGTGGATGTGGGCAATTTGATCTTCTGGTTCCTCTGTCTTTTCTAAATACATCTGGAAGTTCTTGGTTCATGTACTGTTGAACCCTAGCTTGAAGGATTTTGAGCATTACCTTGCTAGCATGTGAAATGAGTGCAATTGTGCAGAAGTTTGAACATTCTTTGGCATTGCCCTTCTTCAGAATTAGAATGAAAACTGATCTTTCCAGTCTTGTGGCCACTGCTGAGTTTTCTAAATTTGCTATCATATTGAGTGGAGCACTTTCACAGCATCATCTTTTAGGATTTGGAATAGCTCAGCTAGAATTCCATCACCTCCACTAGCTTTGTTCATAGTGATGCTTCCTAAGGCCCACTTAACTTCACACTCCAAGATGTCTGGCTCTAGGTGAGTGATCATACCATTGTGGTTATCCAGGTCATTAAGATCTTTTTTTGTACAGTTCTTCTGTGTATTCTTGCCACCTCTTCTTAATATCTTCTGCTTCCGTTAGGTCCGTACTGTTTCTGTCCTTTATTGAGCTTATCTTTGCATGAAATGTTCTCATGGTGTCTCTAATTTTCTTTTAGAAATCCCTAGTCTTTCCCATTCTATTGTTTTCCTCTATTTTATGCATTGCTCACTTAAAAAGGCTTTCTTATCTCTCCTTGCTGTATATCTTGAATATTATTACACAGTAAGTCTGTAAAATCATCGCATTTTTTAAAAAATAACTGCACAGTATTCCATTATATGGATATGTTGTAATTTATTTATTCAGAACTCTAATAAAAATTCAAACTATAACCAATCTTTGAATATAGGCTTTAGAATCAAACATCACTAAATTCAAATACTCACTATATGACTTGCCTTGACAAAGATTTTAACTTCTTGAAGTTTGAGTTCTCACATGTATAAAATAAGATAATAACAACATCAGTCATTATTGGTGTGGAGATTAAATGAGAGGAAGCATATAAAACATCTAGCATACAGCCTGGCACATACTAAGGGTTCAAAAATATTGAATAGTCACGCCCTGCTCATAAGCCTTTCTCATACTCTCCACCTGTTCAATTCAAGTCAATAGGTATTTATTACATGTTAGGTTGGACCTTGGGTGAACCAGAGAAGGAAAAGTGTCCCTCAAGAAGTTTATAATTTCTTTGAGAAGACATAACATACCAAACAACCACAGATCACTGCTAGCTAGAAAAAATATGTATATGTGAAACTGAATACAATTTTGGTGTGGTGATGTGGAAAAGGAGGACTTCCCTGGTGACTCAGATGGTAAAGCATCTGTCTACAATGTGGGAGACCCGGGTTCGAGCCCTGGATTGGGAAGATTCCCTGAAGAAGGAAATGGCAATCCACTCCAGTACTATTGCCTGGAAAATCCCATGGACAGAGGAGCCTGGTACGCTACAGTCTATGGGGTCGCAAAGAGTCAGACACGACTGAGCGACTTCACTTTCTTTCACTTTTGTGGAAAAGGAGAGGTAAGTGTAAGGGCCAAAGGAATCAAAAGAGCTTTGCTAGTACAGTTGTAACTTGAAAACAGATTTAGCTAAGTGGGGAGGAGCCTATGAATTGGGCAGTGGTCAACTGAGACGTGCAAACTGGACAGATCGATTGTTACTCAAAATTGTTGCTTTGCCCTCTGGAAGTCCCTGACCCAGCAGGTGGAGTGGTGTCAAACGGAAGAGGGAGAAGAAAATACTGAGGACATTTAGAGAAAATGGTATGGGAAAGGGGGATGTTTGGATATTAGGCCACAAAATGAGGAGCCTGCAAGTGGCTTGTGGCATAGCGCACCCAGCCTACACCATCTGCTCTTCTGTGTCAGCAGCCAAGCACTTTTTAAGAGGTCCAAGAAGAAAGATAAATGGCCTGAGAGTAGAAACAGCAGAAGCTCTCAGCCCCTCACCCTGAGTCCGAAATAGGTCCAGATGCTGTGAGCCCCAGGAGAGGGGGAGACAACTGAGTAATAATGCCTTCTCCATGTGGTACATGTACATGTACATTGGTACATCTTAATCATGTTTATCCTTGCAACAGAGACAGTTATGAAATAAAGAATTCAGTTGAATCTTATCATGTGCCAACATCTTTGATAACAACAAGTGCTATGTTGAGAGGTTCCAGAAAATGAAAAGTCAGTGTGGTTTGTATTAGTCAGGGAGAAGTTCATGGCAGGGAAGGGCTGTATAGAGATTCATATTCCCATTTTATAGTTACAGAAAATGGAGAGCAGATTGAAGGCAACTGAGTGGCCTAAGGTCATATACTTAATATCAGAGCTAAAACTAGAACCCAGGGATCCCAATCCCATGTTCCATGGGGGCTGAGATGTAGGACCTCTCCAGTACCTGTAACAGTTTTCCCTCAACTTGATAGCAGCCTGAAACAAATTGAAAAAAAAAAAAAAAACTAAGGGGGAGAGAAACAAGGGTCATGGAAGGAAGGATATGGGCATAACTAAGACATGCTGGCTAAGGTCAAGAAAGAGCACCAGACTGGGAGTCAGGAGATCAAAGTTCTACTTCTGGCTCTACTACTGTGTTTGTGACCCTGACAAGTCTCTTCCACTTTCTGGGCCTTGATTTCTCCCCTTAAGCGATAAGAAAGATGGGCCTCCCAGAAACTTAGTGGTGCTTAGAACCAGTGGTTTATATAAACCAAAGAGACATTGGGTACTCCCTGGCAAGGGGCCAGAGGATATAGGGACAACTTCTCTGATGGAAATTGAAAACAGATACTCCCAGATGTGAGAAAAAGGTGAGTCTTGGGAAGTATAGTTATCCCATGGTCTCTATTCTATCTTCTTGAAGAATTCCACTCATGAGAGGCAAAGAGAACATGTATGCCCAAGAGAGCAAGTACCTCAATGTGAAACTGAAATTTGGTGGGACAGGTTATGATATGCTGAGCCAATGCCTAGAACTGTCTCCTGAATATTCTCTACTAACATCACTTTTCTAAGATCTTAGCTTTATTATTATTTTTCAAGAGAGTTTGTGTCTTATGGACAAATTACCATTGAAGTCCTAGTTTCATGGACCCTCTTGAGTGAGCACTGACCCTGGAGCCCAACTGCCTGGGTAAGACTGGCTCCACCATTTACCAGCTGTGCACGTAGGCAAGGGACTTAGCATCTCTGCACCACTATTTCCTCACGTGTAAGAGGAGGATTGAGGAGGGCATGGCAACCCACTCCAGTATTCTTGTCTGGAGAGAGGCACCTGGCAGGCTACAGTCCATGGGGTCACAAAGAGTTGGACAAGACTGAGCAACTAAGCACAAGGGGAGGATAACAAGAGTACTTACCAGTAAGACTGTTAAAAGAGTTATATATATCTCAGAATTATATATGTCTCAGAACAGTAAGTGCTATTTGCTGTTATTATCTCCCTAGTAAGCTAGTGTAACCCCAAGGGAGCCCAAGGGAGTTTAGCACCACTCATTCAGGAATTTTGAAGGTAAATGTGCCTTCTCAAGACACCATCTGGGCTGCTCTGATGTTGGTCATTCCCAGGACCAGATTAATACCTTTAGAGGCCCAAAGCACTGTTTTTCCAATTGCCAAATTCTGGAACAATTCAATAAATTTGCAATTTTTTCATTTTGGGTACCCTTGCTTTGTTGATGTCCTAAGCTTATACTTAGTCCATCTGTTGGATAATACTGCCCTGGCCACATCAGCCTATAATCTCCTCCCTTAATTCTGGAAGGAACCAATGATTGTGGATGATCTACTCATCCACATACAACAATTTTTAACCTGAACAACATCTACAATAAGGTGTTCTGTGTCCTGCCTCCCAGGAGCTTATCCTACCAAGCCCCTTGACCTCCTTGCCCACTGGGACATCCCATCCTATTACTTAGAAAGAGGATTTATCTTCTGGGGTTGGGGAGGGGAAGACAGGTGCCAGGAAGTCCCAAGAGGGATCCCCTGCAGGAAGCTCTAAACATTAGTGGGTTAAAATTCTGATGACTAGTTGGGGTGGGAGGCGGGTTCAGGATTGGAAACTCATGTACACCCGTGGCGGAATCATGTCAATGTATGGCAAAACCAATATGTATTGTAAAGTAAAATAAAGTAAAAATAAAAATTAAAAAAAATTCTGGTGACTAGTTGGGATGACTGAGTAGTAGAGAAAGGGAATGGTGAGGATCCCCTGCATCCAGATGACTAAGAGACCCTCCCCACTTCCCTGAGCCTTGACTCCTACAGGACCTTCAAATTAATGATCCTGAAGATTTGGAGTTACTAACATTATCTCTACAACTCTTGACCAAGTTCTAACCATTCAAATGGTGAACAACAGGAATGTTCTGTGTATTCCAAGAGCCATAGTGGTTTTTTTTGCTTTGACTTAGATTTTGCCTATGGAAAGACTAGTCAAAGACAAGTTGTCCTTAAATCTTCTGGTTAACCAGCTGGAGGGACCTGTTGGCCAGGGTAAAGGAGGTTAGCAGGACCCCAAACAGGTTCATTTGTTGTTTTGCCCTGCGATGGCACCACTCACATTCAAGCCTAGCCAAGCCTATGCTCCCTACACTATTCACAGAGTATCTCAAACATGGAAGGCTCAGTGGAACCGGTCAGACCAGATGTTGAGAGCCTGCAGCTTTTAGGAAGAGAAAGACAGACAGCCAGAGGATAGAATAAAGAAGGAACAAACCTGTTGTCTTGGCTCCTAACCCTAGGAAGCCTCCCCTTAGGCTCCAGGGTAACACCAGTAAACACCCACTCAAGGGAGCCATGGCTTTTATGTGTCCCATGAGTGGATTTGGCCATATCTCCAGGCAGGACCAGAAACCTGAAGGCCAGTCTCCAGACCATGGTTCAACAGAGAATAGTACAGGTCCTAAAGCCCTCTTTCTTTTCCTGGAAGTTGTTTCAGCACTAACAAAAAAGATTACCTTGGAAAGGGAGGTCATAAAAAAGACCCTGAAGTTCAAGTCCCTTTTGCCTTATTTCTCCTTGTGCTGTGTGTTACAGGGTAAGGAACAGGATCTGACATCAGATAGACCAGCATTAGAGTCTTAACTTTGTAATTTACCTAATTTGCAACCCATGGGCAGGTCATTTGGCATCCTGAGCCTCAATTTACCCATATGTAAAGTGGCGGTGGGAGGGGTAGTAATAATCTCTCACAGTCTTGTGATGAGGTTCAAATAAGAGGGTGGATGTGACAGTCCTTTGAAAACTGATTCGAGCCTTACGTATGGATTATCGTCATGGCTGCCAGGTACATAAGTTTATCTAGAGATTCGCACATGTACTCACACGTGTAGAGCTGAATTGTGGCATAACCAAAAACACACATATGTATAAGCAACCACTTGTGTATACAGAACTATATACATAATCATGACGTAGGCAACTAAAAGCATACACATAGGCATGCAGATACACATTTATCTATATTGACAGCCTCTTTCTCTTTTTGTCACATATATATCCACACATAAGCAGGTGTATGTGTATCTATGTATGTTTATACATGCATATGTACATATATGTACCACCCCTAGCTGTACAGGTGAGCATACCATTCCCTTCAGCTTCTCCCCAGACTATTCACTTTTCTAAAGGTCTGAGAAAGGTCCTGTTTGTTAAATCCCCCACTTCATACTGAAATTGTTCCTTTTGTCCTTGCTGGGGCTTCTTCCTTGCTTCCATTTTGTTTACAGATTAGCACAGCTGCTGCCACAATTCAAGCTGCATAGAATGTGCTATCCACATGTCTGGAGAACATGGATCCTTATTCAGTTGCTCTGTGAATTGCACTCTATTATGTACAATATATTATTATCCATATTTGACAGCTGTTTCATATTTTTCCAAAACAAGTTAATCTAGCCATGAAAATAGTCACTGGCCCACATGCCCTGAGGCTAAAAGAAATTAGGCAGAAAGCCTAATGAAAATTAGTCAGAGCCTAAATGAGGTTGAATCAATCAATATCTCCTCTCGTTTCTCCTCCTCCTCCTCTTCTTCCCACTCCTCTCCTCCTTCTTCTCCCCCCTCCCCTGTCTCTTCCTTCTTCTCCCTCCTCTCTCTCTCATGGTAGTGGTAAGGGGAGAGGGGGTTGTGTTCACATGGCATGTATTGGATCAGAGAGATCCTGTGGTCATCAAGCCCCCTTTGGGAGGAAGGAAGGAGAAGAAAGAGAAGAAAAAAGTTAGGGTTTCTTGGATTATAAGCTAGAAGAATATAGCTGGAGAATTAAATGGGGTGACACCTAAAGGAAGTGGATTATTGCCTACTTTGAGGCCATCTAGGATGACAAACCTCCCCAGCCTCCCCTTTAACACCTAGATGTGAGCTAATAAATGGTTTTGCTTGTATGCAGGGTGGGAACACTAATGATAGAATTGCAAAGTTAAACTTAGTTAAAAAGCAAAATGGTTTCCCAGGAAGAGAGCAAGCCCAGGCCAGATGTAATGGGTCCCCCTCCAGGGGGCCTAATCATGGCCCAGGGTGAGGAGAGCTTTAGGTAGGGCTATTAGATAATTTATGTTCCAAACTGTGATAATTTAAGAATAAAAGGGTACACTATTAATATTATTCTGAGAGAATAGGCATAAACTAGGATTGTCCCGGGTAGACCAAGATATATTTTCATTCTAGATTTAGGCCATATTGCTCTAGTTTTCCAGGAAAGGACACACTGTAAGGACTCCTCACAAGTATGACTTAAAAAATGTGTGTGAGGGGAACGTTGGGTAGTGGGGAGCAGGGCAGGGAGATTCAGTCTTGAGACTGCTGCTGCTGCTAAGTCGCCTCAGTCATGTCCGACTCTGTGTGACCCCATCGACAGCAGCCCACCAGGCTCCCCCATCCCTGGGATTCTCCAGGCAAGAACACTGGAGTGGGTTGCCATTTCCTTCTCCAATGCATGAAAGTGAAAAGTGAAAGTGAAGTCACTCAGTCGTGTCCCAACTCTTTGTGACCCCATGGACTGCAGCCCACCAGGCTCCTCCATCCATGGGATTTTCCAGGCAAGAGTACTGGAGTGGGGTGCCATTGCCTTCTCCCGTCTTGAGATTAGGGATTGTTTATTCTAAACACAAGTTCCTTTTATTGTTGTTGTCCGTAAATATATAATGGAACTCTATCCCAAGTATGTTTATTTCCTAGTCAGTTTCAGAAAAGGAGACATTTTGAGTGTGTATGTAATTTTGTGTATTGTGTGTATGTATGTGTGTCAAAGTTTTGAAAGCATGTATGAATATTCCCTGAAGAAGGAAATAGCAACCACTCCAGTATTCTTGCCTGGGAAATCCCATGGACAGAGGAGCCTGGTGGGCTACAGTCCATGCGGTCGCAAAGAGTTGGACACAACTTAGTGACTGAACAACAAACAGCAAATGAGAACTCTTTGTGACCCCATGGACTGCAGCCCACCAGGCTCCTCCATCCATGGGATTTTCCAGGCAAGAGTACTGGAGTGGGGTGCCATTGCCTTCTCCCGTCTTGAGATTAGGGATTGTTTATTCTAAACACAAGTTCCTTTTATTGTTGTTGTCCGTAAATATATAATGGAACTCTATCCCAAGTATGTTTATTTCCTAGTCAGTTTCAGAAAAGGAGACATTTTGAGTGTGTATGTAATTTTGTGTATTGTGTGTATGTATGTGTGTCAAAGTTTTGAAAGCATGTATGAATATTCCCTGAAGAAGGAAATAGCAACCACTCCAGTATTCTTGCCTGGGAAATCCCATGGACAGAGGAGCCTGGTGGGCTACAGTCCATGCGGTCGCAAAGAGTTGGACACAACTTAGTGACTGAACAACAAACAGCAAATGAGGGTGACTGGAAATATGAGTATATGTAACCGTGTGTATTTGTGGGCATGTACATGTGAATGGACGTGTGAGTGTATTGAACATGGATGTGGTGACCATAAATAAAGATGTGTGTGCGTGTGTGTGTATGTGTGTGCACGTGATTGCCAGGCCTGAGCCCCTCATTCATTAAGTTGTGAACTTTTTAACTTCCAGAGAACAATCACATAGACCACCACCTCATTTTACACATGAGGAAACTGAGGTATGTGTAATGAGACCTACTTTTACTATTTTCTTATCAGGGGTTGGGGGTAGACTAGTGACAGTCACAATAATCCTGACTGAGAGCCACCTGCCAGTGGATTATGCATTGGAGTAAAAGCCTAGCTGTTTCTTTAAGGTTTCTGAAAACAACAGGTGCTTGGCAAGTGTGGGAAGAAGCTTCTTGAGAGTAAGCTTGAGGTACCTGTAAGCCAGATTTGAGCAGGAGGGGAAGATTTGACAGATGGCCAGTTCCCCTAAGCCTGTCTTCCTGAAGGACCTTTTCAAATAATGGAAACTTTCCAGTGTTTTGAACATCACACAAAGCCTCCCAGCTCCAAACATACAATGTACAGATGAGATTTACCTTGGAGACAAACCCAGATAGTAAAGACCCACTAGAGGCCTTCACAGGATGTGGGCTAGACATAGGCTGAACGTATCCTCAGACTGAGCAATAAGACAGGAAAGCCTCTCCCCTTCTAATCTGTGACCATACGGCTCCTGCCCTCATCATTCTGAGCTCTGGGCAAAGGAAATAGCTAGATAGGCTCCAGGAGTATTAGAGTTGGTTGTTGGAATGGGAATTTGTGCCCCCAGGAGGGTTGGGGGACTCTCTCATGAGCTCTGGCTTTTTCTATCTATGGCTGAGAAGTTATCTGTACAAGTAAGTACAAGCTGTGCATTAACCCCAAGTGGATGAAGCCAAATTCCAAACCATGGTTCACTCCTCACTTGAACACATCCAGCTTTCTCAAGCTTCTGTTCATGTTGTATGCATTTGCCTGACCAGTCACACAAAGGATAAAGCAAAAGAGTATGGGGTGCTACAGCACAACGAGAAAACAACCCAGGTCTCATGTTGTGATATGCCAATTCAGACTCAGTCAGTATTTATTGAGCATTTACTATATGCCTAGCACCATGAGAAACTTTTCCCTGTGTTAATTATCTCCTTGAGTCCTCACAACAGCCCTGTGAAGTAGGATTCGTCTCATTAAGAAGCTCCAAGAGGTAAAGTAGCTTGCTTAAATTAAGGCAGCTAGTAATGGGGAAATCAGAATTCAACCACAACTTTGCTTGATTAGTGGTAATCTATTTACATTTAAAATAAATTATTGAGAACCTACTGCATACCAGGCACTATGCTAATATTTTTCCGTGGATTATCTCACTTAATATGCTTCCCAGGTGGCGCTAGTGGTAAAGAATCCACCTGCCAATGCAGGAGACATAGAGATGCAGGTTTGATCCCTGGGTCAGGAAGATCCCCTGGAAGAGGGCACAGCAAACCACTCCAGTGTTCCTACCAGGAGAATCCCATGGACAAAGAAGCCTGGTGGGTTACAGTCCATAGTGTCACAAAGAGTCAGACATGACTGAAGCAACTGAGCACGTATATCTCACTTAATTCTCAAAATAGCCTTATGGGGAGGATACTCCTCCCTTTTTTACAGATACGGGTATTGAAGAATAGAAGTGCTAGGTAACTCATCCAGGGTCTAGTGCTACTATAGCACTAATATTGCCTGTTGATTCCCAAGTGTAGGGTGTGTTTCCCTGACCCACCATGGATATCAGATTCCCCATCAAGATGATTCCTAAAACCCCTTCCAGTTTTGACATTCTAGAGGTTGGCAACTCTATGATAACCCTTCCCCACTAACTCAAGCAGCCTTAAGTCACTTGGCTTTATTCTCCTGCCATGCTCTCCTTCCCACTCGGGAAGCATAAGCAAGTGATCCCCAATCAGCTTAGTCTGTTGGCCTAGGGCTCTGACTCACCTCCCCCATGCGGGCCCCAAGTACCAGGTGAGGTGCTTTCGGTAACAACCTCAGAAGCTGCTCTGGGCTCTAGGCCTGGGCCCTGTAATTCTTTCCCTCTGTAAAAAATGGGAAATATCTCCTTAAATTGGCAAATGATAAAATCCTGCAAAAGGGGCACAGAGAACCTGCTTCCATGCCTGCTGTGACTGTGCCTGTGTTTGTGTACTCATTTCTCTGGGTGTATGGTACAGCCAGGAATTGCAGACAGAGGTCAACCTTTAAAAAACAAAAACTTTTTAGTAACCCCTAATTGGTATACAATTTTATATAAATTTCAGGTGTACAACATAGTCACTCACAATTTTTAAAAGTTATGTTACATTTTAGTTATTGTATAATATTGGCTATATTCCCCATGTTGTACAATATATCCTTGTAGAATAATTTATACTTATTTATTCACTTGTACATATAGTAGCCTTTACCTCTTAATCCTTACCCCTGTTTTGCCCCTACCATATTCCTTCCACCAAATGATAATCACTAGTTTGTTCTCTACATCATCTGTGAGTCTGTTTTCATTTTTGTATTTTCTTAGTTCATTGTATTTTTTAGACTCCATATATCAGTGATATCATACAGTATTTGTCTTCCTCTGTCTTACTTGTTTTACTATGCATAATACCATCTAAGTCCATCCAAGTTGTTGCAAATGAAAAAATTTCATTCTTTTTTTTTATAGCTGAGTAGTATTCCAGTGTGTGTCTGTGTACCACATCTTCATCCATTCGTCTGTCGATGGGCATTTAGGTTGCTTCTATATCTTGGCTATTGTATGTAATGCTACAGTGAACACTGGGATGCATGTATCTTTTCAATTTAGTGTTCTTGTTTTCTTCAGCTATATATTCAGGAGTGGAATGCTGGGTTACATAGTGTTGTATTTTTAGTTTTTTGAGAAACCTCCATATTGTTTTCCACAGTAGCTGTACCAATTTACATTCCCATCAACAGTATGTGAGGATTACTTTTTCTCCACATCCCCACCTACATTTGCTTTTGGGGGTCTTTTTGATGATAGCCATTCGGACAGGTGTGAGGTGATGACATCTCATTGTGGTTTTAATTTGCATTTCTCTCATGATTAATGATGTTGAACATCATTTCATGTGCCTGTTGGCCATTTGTATATCTTTAGAAAAATGTCCCAGAGAAGGCAGTGGCACCGCACTCCAGTACTCCTCCCATGGACGGAGGAGCCTGGTGGGCTGCAGTCCATGGGGTCACTAAGAGTCGGACACGACTGAGGGACTTCACTTTCACTTTTCACTTTCATGCATTGGAGAAGGAAATGGCAACCCACTCCAGTGTTCTTGCCTAGAGAATCCCAGGGACAGAGGAGCCTGGTGGGCTGCCATCTATGGGGTCGCACAGAGTTGGACACGACTGAAGTGACTTAGCAGTAGCAACAGCAGCAGAAAAATGTCCATCCAGCTCTTCTGCCCATCTTTTAAGAGATTGGTTTTTTTTGTTGATTTGTGGAAATTGTTTATATATTTTGGATATTAACCCAGATAGAGATCAACCTTGATTCTTAATCTCTTTAGTAGGCTGAGATGAATATTTCCTTCTCTGCCTGCTCCATCAGACCTTTTCCTCTTGGAAGCTGATGATGAATTTTCCATCTTTTTCTTGATCAGAAGAAGGCAATTTGGCTCACAGAATGCTATTAGTCAGGGTCTGGTACCTGGTGGAGGTGATACTGATTTATCCAATTAGAGATGACTCAGATGTAACTGGTGGCCAGAGTATGGGATGAGCCAAGATGCCTGTGGAAGCAACATCTTGGTAGAGGAGTTCTCAGAGGAGGGTCCTGAGCAGCACTTGAGAAGTTACTATGGGTGGAAGGGCTGTGGTCTGGATACCTTTCCATTCTTCTTCTTTCATCTTGATGCTACTTTCCTTCTCTATACTACATTGCTTTCCTGGAATTGTATCCTGCCCCTGCCCCACTTCTCCACACTTGTTATGTGTTACAGGGAAAGGAGAACTCTGAAAGGAATCAGAAAATGTGAGTTCTACTACTATCTGCAAATTTCACCACTATCTCCCTGTGTGACTTTGAATGATGTACTTTATTGCCCTGAACCTCAGTTCCATTATCTGTAGAACAGGAAAAAAACAAACTGTTTTTTAAGGTTTGACTCAAGATTTAAATAAAAAGTATGCAGAAATATCTAGGACATTTCTTTTGCTTATTTTGAGAATCAGGTGAGAGAATAAACTGTAAATATTGAGTGAGCTCTAAAGTGCTGTTTGCATAGGAGGAGCTGCTATTGTTAATACCCTCTGTTCCCTAACTGCTTTGCCATACATATATATTAAAAGTTACCCAGTCTGGCTAATGTTCTGTTCTCCTCTGATGCTTGCTCTGAAGATTAGGTATTCATCTGTTCCTAGACTTTCTATGTCTATGGCAGAGAATCACAAGGTTCCCACAGGGCCCTCTTTCTTAATGCAAGGACAAACTTAGCTGACTTTTTTTACACATAAATTATTTTTCACCTTACCCATAAGAGCAGTGGCCATCTCAAGTCAATGCAAATCAGTAGGGAGAAATCTATTTGGAAACATGCAGCCTGTCTCAGTATATTTTTAGCCCATTTTTGCAGATGAGGAAACTGAAGCTCAGAGAAGTGAAGGGCACATAGATAATAAGGAGTAGGTTCTAAGCTGTGTGTATGAATGTGTGTGTTTGTATTGAGGTGGGCAGGAAGTTCACCTGGAAGCATATAAGAGGTAAAAAGTCTGGATTAGCTGTTAAGATAGCCATCAGTCTCCAGGAATCAAATAAAACCAGGCAGTGGAGAAGGAAATGGCAACCCACTCCATTGTTCTTGCCTGAAGAATCCCAAGGAAGGCGGAGCCTCATGGGCTGCCCTCTATGGGGTCGCACAGAGTTGGACACGACTGAAGCGACTTAGCAGCAGTAAGCCTAATAAAAGTCAAGCAGTGCACCAAAAAGATACTGACTGTGCACTACCTTTTAATCTTCTTCTCTATTTGGCTTGAGTTCCTACAGAAAGGCTTATTTTATTTCACTGTATACACCACTAGGCCATTCAGGTATGACCTAAATCAAATCCCTTATGATTATATACTAGAAGTGACAAATAGATTCAAGGGATTAGATCTGATAGATAGAGTGCCTGAAGAACTATGGATGGAGGTTCGTAACATTGTACAGGAGGTGGTGATCAAAATTATACACAAGAAAAAGAAATGCAAAAAGGCAAAATAGTTGTCTGATGAGGCCTTACAAATAGCTGAAAAGAGAAGAGAAGTGAAAGGCAAAGGAGAAAAGGAAAGATACACCTATCTGAATGCAGAGTTCCAAAGAATAGGAAGGAGAGATAAGAAAGCCTTTTTAAGTGAACAATGCAAAGAAACCAAGGAAAACAGTAGAATGGGAAAGACTAGAGATCTCCTCAAAAAAATAAGATACCAAAGGATTATTTCATGCAAAGATGGGCACTATAAAGGACAGAAATGGTATGGCCTAACAGAAGCAGAAGATATTAAGAGGTGGCAAGAATACACAGAAGAGCTATACAAAAATGGTCTTAATGGCCTGGACAACCACAATGATGTGGTCACTCACCTAGAGCCAGACATCTTGGAGAGCTAAGTCAAGTAGGCCTTTGGAAGCATTACTATGAACAAAGCTAGTGGGGGTGATGGAATTCCAGCTGAGCTATTTCAAATCCTAAAAGATGATGCTGTTAAAGTGCTGCACTCAGTATGCCCATATACTTGGAAAACTCAACAGTGACCAGAGGACTGCACTGGAAAAGGTCAGTTTTCATTCCTATCCCAAACAAGGGCAATGCCAAAGAATGTTCAAACTTCTGCACAATTGCACTCATTTCACATGCTAGCAAGGTAATGCTTAAAATCCTTCAAGCCAGGCGTCAACATTATGTGAACTGAGAACTTCCAGATGTACAAGCTGGATTTAGAAAAGACAGAGGAACCAGAGATCAAACTGCCAATATCTGTTGGACCATAGAAAAAGCAAGGGAATTCCAGAAAAACATCTGCTTCATTGACTACTCTAAAGGCTTTTACTGTGTGGATCACAACAAACCATGGAAAATTCTTAAAGAAATGGGAATACCAGACGACCTTACTTGTCTCCTGCGAAACCTGTATGCAGGTCAAGAGGCAACAGTTATAACTGGACATGGAACAAAAGACAGTTTCAAAATTGGGAAAGGAGTACATCAAGGTTGTATATTGTCACCCTGTTTATTTAACTTATATGCAGAGTACATCATGCGAAATGCCAGGCTGGATGAAACACAAGCTGGAATCAAGATTGCTGAGAGAAATATCAATAACCTCAGATATGCAGATGACACCACCCTTATGGCAAATAAACAGCCTCTTGATGAAGGTGAAAGAGGAGAGTGAAAAATCTGGCTTAAAACTCAACATTCAGAAAATGAAGATCATGGCATCCGGTTCCATCACTTCATGGTAAACAGATGGGGAAACAATGGAAACAGTGACAGACTTTATTTTCTGGGCTCCAAAATCACTGCAGATGGTGACTGCAGCCATGAAATTAAAAGATGCTTGCTCCTTGGAAGAAAAGCAAAGACAAACCTAGACAGCATATTAAAAAGCATAGACATCACTTTGCTAGCAAAGGTCCATCTAGTCAAAGCCATGGCTTTTTCGAGTAGTCATGTACGGATGTGAGAGCTGGACCATAAAAAAGGCTGATCACTGAAGAATTGATGTTTTTGAATTGTGGTGTTGGAGAAGATTCTTGAGAGTCCCTTGGATTGCAAAGAGATCAAACTAATCAATCCTAGAGAAAATCAATCTTGAGTATTCATTGGAAGGATTGATGCTGAAGCTGAAGCACCAATACTTTGGCCCCTTGATGCAAAGAGCTGTCTCACTGGAAAAAAACCTGACTATGGGAAAGATTGAGGGCAGGAGGAGAAGGGGATGACAGAGAATGAGATGGTTGGATGGCATCATCAACTCAAGTAACATGAGTCTGAGCAAACTCTAGGAGACAGTGAAGGACAGGGAAGCCTGGCAAGCTGCAGTCCATGAGATTGCAAAGAGTCGGACATAACTGAGTGACTGAACAACAGCAACAATATATATAGCACATTTCAGGAGGTGCTATGATTAGATGGTCGAGGTGAAGAAGAGAACTGTCTCATGTTTCATGTCTGTATGAACAGACATATAATTGAGTGGAGTGATTTATAAAGAATGATATGGTCATCCCACACATAACACAACACACTGTAAATAGTAAGTATGTGATAAATGTGAGAAAAATGAGGGACACAAGTAGGAGACCATGGGCATGTTTGGGGAAAGGTTAATGCAATGTGGGCATGTTTCATGCCCCCTACTTCAGGATGCACTGCTAACTTCTCAGGGTTTATTTGCAAGGCTACTTTAAAGGTGGGATGTATTTGTTTTCCAAATCATTGTTCTTAACAGCCAAGGTTTGAGATTTTGGCTTTTCCTTTGACTACTGACAATGCCCCTCTGCCTAAGAAATCTCATAGGAGCCCCCAAACTTCACTTTGCTCTTGGATGCCTGGCAAATGACTTTCCCATTTCCTTGCCCCATCTATGAACTCTGATTTTAGTTGTCAGGCCAAGATTCCACCCCTCCCTCTGCCTCTTTCCTCTGGGACAAATCAGGTTTCTCAATTCAAGAGGAGAACTACACTCTCACCCATCCTCTGGCTGAGTCTGGAATTCTCAAAGATGGTTTGCCTTGTCTGTATTCCAGGGGCAGCTAGACAAGGTAAATTTTCCAGACATCTGCTCTGTCCTTCTTTGGGCAGCCTGATCTCCCAACCCCCATTTTTCAGACTCAATCTAAGTCAATTTTCTGCTTTCTTTCCCCTTTTTGAGAATATCTGGTTGGTGGGGGGGGGGGCAGGGACCAGCTTCTTTCTTGTCTGCTCAGTGACACCTTTGGATGGAGCAAGTAGACTGCATCCCAGCTTCAAGTGGATTCTGATATAATTATCCTGTATGCTAAGTTCCTTCAGTCATGTCCGATTCTTTGCAACTCTATGGACCATAGCCTTCCTGGCTCCTCTGTCTGTGGGATTCTCCAGGCAAGAATACTAGAGTGGGTTGCCATGCCCTCTTCCAGGGCATCTTCCCAAACCAGGGATCAAACCCGCGTCTCTTACTTCTCCTGCATTGGCAGGTGGGTTCTTTACCACTAGCACCACCTGGGAAGCCCATATGATTATTTAAGGATTGGTATTTTAAGCTTGCCTACCTCTCATACAAAGACCAAATTACTGGTGAGATAAACTTGGAGCAAAAAGAGAATTCTAAGACATTGTTACAGATACAGTTCTACATAATGCCTTGGATTCAGCTTCCTGCCTCCAGTCGTGCCAGAGAGATGAAGGTCTCTATCTATTTTCTTAGTGTCAGAAGTTCAGATTTTGGCCTAGGGCCTGGATGAAGATGAGGATGACAGAATGACAGAGTTACCTAACTGCAACAGAGAATTCATTCCTCCCCACCCGGTCCTGCCCCAACATGTAATTGAATACCTCTCCCTTGCCACCCCTCAATAAGCTTTTGCCCTTTTCTTCCTAAATAAGGTTCTTAAGTTATTGACTTAGTTATTCAAATAAAAGTTTCAGTGCTCAAGAGACCATAGTTAGGTCCTTTGGGTCTGAATACATGGTCAATTTCAATCTTTTTGAGTCCTCAGAGACGCCCACAAACTCCCTATGTGAAATGCCTAGATCTGAGTCATGTGAAGGTAATTGCATGATAAAGGATTTTTGGATAGTAACATTGATAATCATGATAAAATACTTGGTCCAAATTTGACTTAGATTCATAGATAGTCAGGTCTGGAATGTCCACAGCAGTCATCTAGTCCAGTGGTTCCTAGCCCTGGCTGACCATCAAAATCATCTAGGGAATGTGTTAAAAATACAGCTTCTCTGGGGCCCAAGATAAATCTAGTGATTCAGTTTCTGAGGTGGGGCCCAGAGTCTGTACTGTAGACCAGGCTTGGGAACTGCTTGGTTGAATCTTTGGGGTTTGGGTCAGTGGCCTGTAGCAAAGTGGCCAGACATGAAAATAAGGGCAGAGACATTCTGCCTTGGTTCTTACTATGCCCTCTTTGCATACAACACCCACATGTACTCTGCCATTACTTATCTTTCTGTGTCTCCAGAATTATGAATACTTTGATGATGGGACAAAGTCAGATCCATCTCTGAGACCTCCAAGTTCTTGAGTTTGATCTTTAAAGACAGACTGTCAGATTGCTGCATATTAGCCTCTGTACCTTCATTTTTCCAGGGATAAAAGGTTGAGGTAGGAGCCACAGTACCTCTCTTTCTTCAAAGAGCAGGGCCAGCTGTAAAGTTTCAAATGTGTGTACTGCCAGAGATCTGCCCAGAGCTATGTGGGAGCTGGGAGCTCAGTTCTTGTGCTGAGGGAGGCAGAATGTCTAGTGGCAGCAGGTTACCTGAAGCTCAGGCTGGGGCTAAGTGTCTGTATATCTTGGGGAATTTTGGCCTTATTCCCATCACACTATCGCTAGCGGCAGCCGTAAGTGCAGGATAATGACATGCTTTGAAAAATGCCTCAAACGTCAATTATGCAGCATTGAGGCAAACCCTGGGAGTTGTTCCTGCATGTCCACACCTTAAGCTGTGCTTATCACTCTCACAGCACTGTGTCTCACCCTGCCTAAGTCTGTAGGGCTGCCCTCAGCTTTGACCTGCTCTTCCTCAGGACTAGGCTAGGAAGTAGAACGGAAAGATGGATAGTGGAGGGCAAGGCAGGCCTGACTTGTTTGCATTTTTATTCTTTGAAGTGAGCTCAGTGTCAAGCTAGGTAGGGGAGTATGGTAGAGAGAGCACTGACTATCATTAGACCTGGGTTCTAGCCTCACCACTACTTGATGTGACTGGAGAGAAGGCCCTCACCCCTCTAAGTCTGTTTCCCCACCCACACAATGAAGAGGTAGTACTCGGAACCTTTCACTTTCGACTGAATGATGCTGAGTTAAGAGCCATGCTGTAGGGTCACCTAATGGGTGTTGATCATTCCCTGACCCCATGGTGCCCTATTGATCCCACATCTTCAGTTCATTCTTGGAGAAGTTGTGTGATTACCCCAGGTTCAAGATCTAACTTCCAGAACAATTTACTTAACATGTCCCTGTCCTACTGTGCTAGCTTCAGTGGGCCTCAGCTGGGCGATATCTCAGTACAGCCTGGCTCCATTGCATTTCAGATATTTCAGCTTCTTGAAGGCAGCCAGGTACAACAGAAAATTGATTTTCCCACTGGATATGAAAGCCTGAGGATACAGCTAACTTTGCTTTTCAGGATCTCTGGCTGTCTTTTGCCTGGTCTGCAACATCTGTGGGGCTTTTTAGCACATTGACTGCCTTAGCCACACACCCCTCTAACTAGGTCACCTGCTGGCAGCCTGTGGTTTCTCTGACTGGAAAGGTCTTGATTCATCCTGTTGTGGGGAACTCTTCTGTTTGGCAATTTTACTCTGGGGATTTCTCCTCTGTCTAACCCTTCTCCTCCCAATAACCCTCCCTCCCTCCCTCCTCCTACTCCTTACCTTCCACCCTAATCC